>SAYR01014810.1:4345-99694 GCA_004382745.1 Argopecten irradians irradians
ATGTGATTGTTTGGATTATATCTTCAGATAGATTAAATCTAAACATTGCGTGTTTTACAAAAGGCTAATATAACCAAAAAACTTGTTAAAAGTAAGGACCAATTTGACCAGTTTAGTTCAGAAAATGGTATGACTAATTATGATATAGTTCATCTTTCTTGAGGTACTTGACTATTCTATATTTATAGACATTTGGCATAAGAAAAATATGCCTCCTTAATCTTGTCGCTCGTCTCATTAGACTTGTTAACATCATAAGCAAACACAACTCTTTGTTAACACAAATTATGCTAATACCTTTTGGGATCCACCAGGAACTTAATGAGAAATTCATTTAGCAATTCAGAATGGATATTTTAATTGACATCAAATTAACAAGGAAAAGGTTAAAGATGCTATAAAGTCATTTGGCATATAACACCATAGGAAATATTAGAATGGGCTCCTAAGAGTTTAGTAAATGTTTCTTATTTAACACCTTGGTGTCTAAGGAATCCTCAAAAGTCCAAACTGGAAGGAACACTAGCAAACTTTATTTCTTATTGTCCAAAAAAATGTTGACTTTAGAAATATATCCTCCAATCATTGAGACCGAGCCATTTAGTACTTTCAGTACTTTGATTCTGTTCTTATAGTTGTTACTATATTTAATGCTACCCAGGCATATTTACTAAATGGATTGTGTAAGATTAACTATTAACAATATCCCCACTTTATAGCTTAAACTGCTTAATTAGAAATAGCTTGCGGCTATTTCATGAAATTCAAGTGCTCCAGATAGTTGTTTTATAGGGATGGGTAATTGTACTTGCACTTTTGAAAAAGAAGGGTACAAATTTGACTTATGTGCGAACCAAAACCTTAACATAGATATGTCGTTAAAAGTTATTTGGGTATAGTGTAAAGTGATCAATGAGCTAGCAATTAAGTGTGCAAAATATCTATCTGAATCAAGGTCACAGCTAGATTATGTCTTCTATAGGCTCTAAAAAACTGGAATTAACCTGATTTTACTAAACTTCATCTTATTTTATTTCTGAATGCAAGCTTAGGCGGTCATACTAATTGGGTTGAGTAATAACAAGTATTGTACTGATAATCTGTACACGTTCATACAATTTCTAGGGGTAATTGATTGGTTTTCAATGGGTATATATTTAATCATGTATGCATCTTAACTGGAGCACTGAAATTCAGAAAATTACATGTTAAATATTTATATTATATATATAAGTATAAAAGTTTTTTTGTTTTTTTTCTCAATTCTGTTTCTGAATCAATACATAATATGGAAAATTTTAAATCACTTCCTCAGACAGAATTGGGACCTTTAGTTTTGCAAAAAGTCTTTTAATACTATTATGTTAAATGAAGCAATCACTATAGCCAACTGGTATAATGTTACAATGTGTTATTTTATAAGCATATGTGGATCATATATTGTCCTTTCTAAACGGGGGTTACAAGGAAAGCTATTGTTCTCTGGAACTAAAGGTTGATGCTACCATTAAACTGAGACATATTCAATATGTCTAATTCTGTATAGGGTATTGACAATGCAAATAAGAACATAATTTTATTTTACTATCAGTATTCTATTGACCAGTGAGGGTTAAAAGAGGGGCATCTATATATAACCCAGGTATTCATATATAACTTGGTCAATGAATTCATTACTAATTTCAATAAACCAGTCAATTTGACAAGATCCACAGCGATATTGATCTATAAGTAGCTGTCAGATCGATGATTAAACCAAATGGTCCTCAAATGAAAATGTATAAAAATGTGCATATATATATATATCAGCTTGTAGGTCTTATTGTAATTGTTTAAGAAGTAAATAATTTACTCTTTTTAAGGAAAATTTACATAAGATACATTATTTTTTCAAAGTAAATTTTCCTGTGAAAGTAAAACTGCTTTCAGAGTGAATTTGCGACTCAAATTTTGGTCCTATTCTATACATAATAAGAAGATATTCAGTACAGTTTGCAGGAAGATTAATAGAACCCACATATGGGTCACAAATTAACTCAGCAATTTTACTTTGACGGGATGATTTACTTTGTAAAAAAATAAAATATGCTATGACTGTACAAAAGTATATAATCCCGGTGTAGCATGGTATTTTGAATCATGGTATATACTACACCGGACCTGATTGAGTTGATCTACACAATATGTGTTTGTGTATGAATTATATGTACATTTGTGTATCATTGACCAAAATTAATTCACTCTATGGAGAAAAGAACACTGTAAACACTTCAAATTATAATCTCTCTTTTCGTATGCTAAACAAAAATTATTTTATTCATGAGTTAAGATACTAAATAAAAGTTTGTACAAACAGAATTAGCATTTTACAAGAAAAGCCTGCACAGCACCTCGCTATAGTACAATTAGTACCTATATATATATACCTGTACGAATTGAAAGTGTTCCATTGTCCGGGGTCTATAGCCGGGGTCTATAGCCGGGTATATATAGGACAGTAGGGATCTTTTTATAATATCGTGGCGATCTGGCCTAGGTATAGAGGGTTTTTTTGTCACCCTAGGCCTGTACTCACAGATTGTCCTGTATAAATTATACTTGCTGACGTGGCTGGATGGCTGTACATTGAGTTCATATAGCTGTTTCCTCAACTTGTCAGTTGTTAAGGAAACTACTAACATTTACATAAATCATACTGGATATTTCTATACTATAGAAATGGGGAAGCTTTTTAACGAGAGATTACCTGAAGTCTCAACGCATATGTGTGAGTAATTTTATAGCAGTTACATACATTGTATATGTCATTCATTTAGTAATTATGAGGAATTCATTCCATGGAAATTAAGTCACTATTGCTTGGATAGCATCATTCATTATTGGGTTAATGCATCACTTATTTCACAATATCTGCTAGTACAAGCTGGGTAAAAGTGCGACTATAATATTATAATCTTAATGTCTTAAAAAGGTCTTCTTTCTAGATGACTTTATTTCTTCGTACTCTCTACCTCACTTTTTACTGTAGTTTTCACTCGTAATCAAGTGAGTCATTATCATTCCCCTGGCCAACAGGTACATTTGTACATGTTCCTGAATTAGTAAAATATTGTTGTTAGCACTAGTTTAATTTGGCAAGATTGTATATATCAAATATCAAAGAGCATGACAAAGCAAGAATGATACCCTTATTTTCTTAAACACATACTTCTGTATTACCAAACAAATACACAGCACATATATATTTATTGAATATGGTATCTACACTAGACTTCAGACCCTAAGATTTTCTCACTTAAAATTTGATACTAAATTATCTCCCCTTGCATAAAAACTACAACCAGACAGGTGACAGAGATAAATTATCAAACCATCAAACAAAAAAGGGTTTTAGTGATGGTTTTAAAACGGGGGTAGTCTGGAGACTAGTGGCCATTCTAATAAGATAGTAGCACATGCTGATATAGGACTTAAGTCAAATGAAACCAAAGTGAAATGTTACATAAAGTTGTAAATGAAATTTGTCAACAGTTTTTGTAATAGTGGTATGGCCAAACATCTTCTAAACCATTGATATTTCATTCTTTTCCTGTAAGCATTCCTGAAAAGAAATCAAACATATTGACAAGTCTTCAAAGAAGATAATGATGTATCAACTGTCATGAAGGATTTGAGCCAGTCAGCATTCTGCAGTCCTTTTGCTGACCAGCCAAACACTTTCACTCGGGTAGATAGTATACTCCTGCAGATAGTATACTCCTGCAGTCTCCTTTATAGATAATGTATTAGTTATATCAAGGAAGATGCATTTACCAATTTTCTGTTGTATAGCAACAACATTTTTTTTGCGTGGCATTATCTTTTAAATTATTTGCATTATATATGGTTTCGCTACAATCCTTAATCTTATGTTTCTTCACAGGAACAAAAACCCAAACTGTCACTGTGCATGGTGTTAGTGGGTGTAAAATGATATACAATGTAAAGTAGTAAGTACACATGTAGCTATAGGCTTGTGTAGGAGATGTTATATCATACCTACTTGAGACAATGCCTGGTAACATTGTAACATTGGTTATATGGTAATATTTACATTCACTTGCCACTCCTACTATATAAATTAACCAAGGCAAAATGAAATCTATGGAAGTATATAACTGACACCCAAAACGTGACCATCATGAAGTCACTAATGTTGACATGGTAACGTCAACTGATCAAGACCAAAATGCTTTTCCATCTTATGCATTAAATCGTTGTTGATAAGCGGTTTTCCTGGTCTAGCTTAAACAATGTTATTGAAGAAACCCCCAAAATGAGTTAGTAAATAAAAAATGTAAATACAAGTATTAAACTATCTTCCTATGGAATCTATGATCTTTATAGATGCTAGAGCTTTGCAGACAATGTTCATAATGCATGCTAATTTATCTGTGGCTCAATACACCTGGAGTGGTGGTGCACTTTGTATACATGTCATCTATTATTTATGTTCCTTGTGTAATGATTTATGTTTATGTATCAGTTTTTACCCTATCACAGAAATCAATTGTTATTATAATTCTGATCAGAAAATATAACATATACATTATAAAAATGTTCTATATACATTATAAAAATGTTCTATTTCTGTTTGACATTTATAGCTTATATAAATTTATCAGAGTGCTTTTAATGTACGGACCACCTAAAACGATGTCAACAAATGTTTGTAAAAAAAAGACACGTCTTATTAGAGGGCTGATTGATGATATTTGCCTATACCGCTAAAGACGCTCTGTAAATATACCGTAATTATTCTGTTTATTGCTATACGCCTTATATATTAAAATTAGTATATTATTGGTATATGTTTACCATACTATCTCTAAAAATCATCCTGGAGTCAGCTGTTGTCTACTAGTATATAAGTTTATAATTACACTGATATTGTACCCTATAATTTCTGTAATGATTCTGAGTTTCTCTGTGTTAACCCTATAATTACCGTAATGTATCTGAGTTTCTCTGTATTGACCCTATACAATATGTAATTACCGTAATGTATCTGAGTTTCTCTATATTGACCCAATAATTACTGTAATATCTCCATATCATCCCTTTACCCAGTCAGTCCCCTACCAGCTGTTGTCCACGACTTACGTGTACCTAGGTTTACATTTCACTGACATTGTACAGGTCATTTATTGATGGTTCTATCAGCTGTGATCTGTGTTCACAGCAGCGTGTTCAATGGTCACTGATACATGGCAGAGAACTGATGGTAAGTACTGAATAATGTACTTGGGGATGTTTAATATGAGTTTATAAGTGTTTTCAGGTGAGAAGTGTCTGAGCTAGATTGTTCATTGTATAGTACTCTTAACAATGCTTTGCTAGATTGACTGATTGCCTAAATTTATTTATAACCCATAGATACTGTACTCTAGTCAACTCCAAACAACTTTTTACTGACCTAAGGCTGTTGTAACTTGTTAATTGGACAGAAACAACACCAGACATTTGTTAATGTAACACAACACTAGACACTTAATGGCATACAACTCCAAACACTAGACACTTGTTAATAACATTCAACTCCAAACACTAAACACTTGTCAATGGCATACAACTCCAAACACTAAACACTTGTTAATAACATACAACTCCAAACACTAGACACTTGCTAATGGCATACAACTCCAAACACTATACACTTGTTAATAACATACAACTCCAAACACTAAACACTTGTCAATGGCATACAACTCCAAACAATAAAAACACTTGTTAATGACACACAACTCCAAACACTAGACACTTGTTAATGGCATACAACTCCAAACACTATACACTTGTTAATGGCATACACCTCCAAACACTAGACACTTGTTAATGGCATACAACTCCAAACACTAAACACTTGTTAATGACATACAACTCCAAACACTAGACACTTGTTAATGGCATACAACTCCAAACACTAAACACTTGTTAATGACATACAACTCCAAGCACTAGACACTTGCTAATGGCATACAACTCCAAGCACTAGACACTTGTCAATGACATACAATTCCAAACACTAAACACTTGTCAATGGCATACAACTCAAAACACTCAACACTTGTCAATGGCATACAACTCTAAACACTAGACACTTGTGAAATAGCATCGTACAACTCCATGGACAATGATCCGTCGGGTTACAACTCCAGGCACTGGTAAATGAAATACAGATATAATTACAACTCCAAACATTTTGTTGTAGTTGAAATACAACTCCAGAAGCCCTAAACTATTACTGTAAAACAACTGTCTTTCGCGGCTACTAAATTTCAGGATTCCCATTCCGAAACAAGTTTAATGGAATTTCTTATCAATATAAATGATGTCAATGCTATTTGAGTTCAGGGTATCAATTTTCATGAACTTACTTGGATCACGAAATTTCTTAAGTCAATAGCACGCGATAGAAAGTTGGTTTACAGGATTTAGATAAAGGCCTTCAAGCTTGTTGTTCAGATATATGGTACTGGATGTAAAAAAAACCACCTGCTTAATTAATAGGACTGCTATTGGGTACCAAATGATCAATTTAACCAAATGTGACCCGTGTATACTGATTACTTGGTTATAAAGACTGGATAAATTAATAAGTTTAAGGTTATTTTCATTTACAGTTTAATCAGGTTTGATATTGATTTCTCTGAATTAATGTTTATTAAAAGTAAAATCTGTCATCTACATGTATAGCAAGTATATCCAAATCATTAGAACAGTAAGTAAATATCCAACAGCTGTGTCGAACAATGAAAAACTTGTATGGGGACTCATGTTTAGATAATTTGTCCAGATTATTTTCTAACAAAAATCCTTGTAACATGATACGTAGGTGTAGATAATTTGTCCAGATTATTTTCTAACAAAAATCCTTGTAACATTCTACGTAGATGTAGATAATTTGTCCAGATTATTTTCTAACAGAAATCCTTGTAACATTCTACGTAGATGTAGATAATTTGTCCAGATTATTTTCTAACAAAAATCCTTGTAACATTCTACGTAGATGTAGATAATTTGTCCAGATTATTTTCTAAGAAAAATTCTGTAACATGATACGTAGGTGTAGATAATTTGTCCAGATTATTTTCTAACAAAAATCCTTGTAACATTATACGTAGGTGTAGATAATTTGTCCAGATTATTTTCTAACAGAAATCCTTGTAACATGATACGTAGGTATAGATAATTTGTCCAGATTATTTTCTAACAAAAATCCTTGTAACATACGTAGGTGTAGATAATTTGTCCAGATTATTTTCTAACAGAAATCCTTGTAACATGATATGTAGGTGTAGATAATTTGTCCAGATTATTTTCTAACAAAAATCCTTGTAACATTATACGTAGGTGTAGTGACGCCATTTTGACGTAGGCACTGTATTACTGAATGTGAACAGCTTGTATGTTGTGAGGTCAATATCATACCTAACTCCATCAGCTGTCAGGCAGTGCCACATGGTGTCAGATACCTGCAATAATTAATGATTGTAGGTGATCTAATAGAGTTCTGTAGGACCTTATATCACAATCCGAATGTAACATTGGCGTTACCTAATGACTACACTATAGCTATGTACTACTTCAAAGTAAGGATTTCGACTGAACTAGGGTAGATTTTGTGATTTTATAACTTTTACTTATATAGCTTATTATTAATTTTTTCTTGTAAAATGTTTCACAAAACCTTTTTCAAACAGATTTTCATGAATTTTTTTTTTGCCATCTATTAAAATTGATATCAGATTTCATGGCCGATTATGCACAGATATATGTTTATGCATATACAGTTGTTGAAAGTCATAGAATTTGAAAACGGTTATTATATTATGCACGCTAAAAGTTAGTTGCCTTTATAATACTACAGTATTGATTTAAAGTGCCACGTAAATCTGAAGGGACATTTATTTATAATCCCCCCATCCTCCTCCTGCAGGAAAATTAGGGTGGGGGTATACTAGTCTGGAATCAACTTGTTTAACTGTATGTCTGTATGTGGACTCCATCTGTCTGTCTGTCAGTCTGTCTGTCTGTATGTATGTATGTGGACTCCATCAGTCTGTATGTCTCTCTGTCTGTCTATGTATATATGAATGTGGACTCCATCAGTCTGTCTGTCTGTCTCTCCGTCTGTATGTATGTATGTGGACTCCATCAGTATGTCTGTCTGTGTTTCTGTATGTGGACTCCATCTGTCTGTGTGACTGTCTGTCCGTCCGTCCGTCTATACGGAGGTTATAAGTCATCCTTAAGGTAATTCACCATCACTACTCTGACACCTTTAATCATCAGATCAAATCTGAGAATCATAATCAAGCACATTTCATTAATTAGTATGTAACTGCAGAGATAATTAAAAAGACTTTTTATATTTAATGCATTAATTAGCATATATATATTCGTTCCCAGGTTTAATGAACTCATAACTTTGCCACATATAAATGTCATATGCTGGTGTTTGTTTTTCTGGATTTTTTAGAAAGTTATAATTTTTATGAAACATAAGACATTAAATACAAACTGCAATGATATTATCGTGTGACGTACATACTAATTTATCATGTGATACGTCACCACCATTGTGTATTTCTATAAAAAACAGGTGCAGGGATCATAATTGATGATGATTATATCTGCTGTGTTATTTGAAGACCTATTTGGTATTCCAGAAAAGTACTGATTATATATCCAATGCTGTTGTGAATGTTTCCTTTTTGAATTAATTGTTTGAATCATTATCAAATTTATTATGTTGCATATGTATTTGTGTCACATGTTGATGTGAATCTTTGACAGGTAGCTCATTAGTTTTCAACAGATGATGTTTCAAAATGTTTACACCTGCAATTATCACTTTTCATCTGTTTTATAAGTACATCTACACCAGAGCTAATTGAAGCTCAATCTTGACTGAGTTGTTAGGTCTTTCATCCTTAAAAACTAGTTAGTTTGTGTGTATTTTTAATCCTTTTTTATCACTTCATGATGTTCTTGTGATCGTATTGAAAGCTTCTACCAGGATGTGACATGAATAATCACTGTATATACTGATTACTGTCCCATCTGTTTTAGGTCACCTACCAGGATTACCCCGAGGCCAGGAAAGAATTTGCTGAAATGTTGATGGGATGATTCTCTCCAACATGAACTAATTAAAGGGAGATAATGCACAGAAAAACTGAAATAAAGAGAAATTTAACAAATTACATGCCAGCTAAAACTGTAGAATAAATGTATGTGTGTCTGTAATAATCTAACTCATCAGTAATTGATCACTCTGGTTGTGACTGTTACAGACTCTATACATTAATAGAGCAGATGAGTTTAAATCAAGCATTAGTGTGACTGTGAATCTGAGTGACCGAGATGTATGAGTCGAATCAGTCGGTTTCGACTGAGGATATGGAGGCCTTGGCGGTCCAGAAGGCCCAGGAATTGTTCCAGGTCTGTGACAAGGAACAGAAAGGCTTCATCAATAAGAAGGACATGCAGAGGTTACAGACCGAGCTGGCTCTCGACCCCGAACAGCTCGAGGCCGTGTTTGACTCACTGGATGAGGATGGAAACGGTTTCCTTACACTCGAGGAATTCATAGAAGGATTTGGTAAGAAATCATACTCAAATAATTCATAGAAGGCTTCGGTAAGATATATTTCTCAAATAATTAATAGAAGCCTTAGGAAGTTATAATACTCAAATAATTCATAAAGGTTTTCAGTAAGTATTGCACTCAAAAAATTCATAGAGGGTTTTGGTAAGTATTACTCTCAACAAATTCATAGAGGGTTTGGGTAAGTATTACTCTCAACATATTCATAGAGGGTTTTGGTAAGTGTTACACTCAACAAATTCATAGAGGGTTTTGGTAAGTACATTTTATTACATTAAACAAATTTATGGAGGGTTTTGGTAAATTAGTTTTACATTCAACAAATTCATAGAGGGTTTTGGTAAGTATTACTCTGAACAAATTCATAGAGGGTTTTGGTTAGTATTACACTAAACAAATTCATAGAGGGTTTTGGTAAGTATTACACTAAACAAATTCATAGAGGGTTTTGGTAAGTATTACACTCAACAAAATCATAGAGGGTTTTGGTAAGTATTACACTCAACAAAATCATAGAGGGTTTTGGTAAGTGTTACCCTCCAAAAATTCATAGAAGGCTTTAGTTAACAAACAATTACACTAACTATATTCACAGAGAGCTTAGGTAAGTTTTAACTAATACACAAGATTTCATAGAGTGCCATATGTATTGTAAGTGGTAATGAAAAATGAGTGTCGAGGAGGGCATCTAGTGGCCCTAGGGCTGTGTGCAATCCTCATTAAAGAAATAAAGAATTAGAACAATGATAATATAAATACACTTGATGGATTCATAGAAGGCTTCAGTTACTCTTAACTACGCTCATGATCATCAAACTCCAAAAAATGTTATTTAGAGAATCAGAATATTAGACATAATTAAGTTTTAGGGTTGTTAGGTCAAGGTCACAGTTACTTTGAGAAAAAATAAAATTCTCACAGTATCAATCTTACGAATAAAATTGGTCATGTATATTGTTGCTATTTTTAGAAAGAGAAAAACATTGTCAGTGCTTTCGTACATCATTGGTCTACAGATTTTCACCAAACTCCATGTATGTATGCACATTGAGAATTAAAACAACTATAATGAGTTGCAGGGTTATAGTATCAAAGTCAAGGTCACCTTTTATATTTTATAAAAAAACATTTGTCTGCATTATGTATTGCCTTCATTGCATCAAGAATATTTATTAAATTATGTAAAGATACAATACATTTAGGAAAAACATTTTTTCTTCTCATTCATTTGATAATTAAATCCTTGCATCTTTAAAAGATGTAGGGACTCGGGCAGGGGACTACCTAGATGTATCTGTATCCAAACTTAAGAGGGGACACCTAGCTAGCTTGATCAGACAGTGAGGGCCATGTAACCATTGATATCTGTTTATTATAGGGAGCTACCTCGGGTTTAATCCCAACCAGACCACAGACACACAAGATGTTGATGAGAATGTGTACGAAGGTGTGGATGATGGGACAGAAGAAATTCTCTTCAAAGAAATGCTTCATAATGTTGGGGCCTCTAAGTTATATGATGAGTAAGTTATATACTCTATAATGTTGGGACCTCTAAGTTATATGATGAGTAAGTTATATACTTTATAATGTTGGGACCTCTAAGTTATATAATGAGTAAGTTATATACTACTAATAAAGACAAGAATTTGATTGAATTCATCAGATGTTGATTTTCTAAAGATTTTGAATTATATCATTATATCGTTGAAAAGTATATTTTGTTTTAACTTTGAACATGCTTCAAAAGTCTCTATTGCTAATCATACTGGTAATCTAGATAATATGTAGTTTGGTTTTGCTAGAGTTATATCCTGTCATCAGATGTGATTTTTGATTGCATTTTTGATAAAAGCAATACCTGAAAAAAAAAATATAGAGTTCAGTCCCCTTTTTAGCTCACCATCATCAGATGATGGGCTATTCAAATCGCTTTTTGTCCATGGTCCGTGGTCTGTCCTTCCGTCCGTCCTTCCCTCTGTCCATCCGTCCGTCCATTAACAATTCTTGTTATTGCTATTTCTCAGAAAGTACTGAAGGGATCTGTCTCACATTTCATATGTAGGTTCCCCTAGGGCCCTAGTTGTGCATATTGCATTTTGGGACCAATCGGTCGACAAGATGGCCGCCAGGCAGCCATCTTGGATTTTGATTCTTAAAACTTTTAACACTATTTCTCAGAAAGTAATGAAGGGATCTTTCTCAAATTTCATATGTAGGTTCCCCTAGGGCTCTAGTTGTGCATGATGCATTTTTGGATCGATCGATCAACAAAATGGCCGCCATGCTGCCATCTCGGATTTTGATAGTTGAAGTTTGTTACTGCTATATCTCACAAAGTGCTGAAGGGATCTTTCTCAAATTTCATATGTAGGTTCCCCTAGGGCTCTAGTTGTGCATAATGCGATTTTGAATCGATCGGTCTACAAAATGGCGGTCAGGCAGCCATCTTGGATTTTGATCGTTAAAGATTGTTATCGCTATTTCTCACAAAGTACTGAAGGGATCTTTCTCAAATTTCATATGTAGGTTCCCCTAGGGCTCTAGTTGTACATAATACGTTTTTGGATCGATCGGTCAACAAAATGGCGGTCAGGCAGCCATCTTGGATTTTGATCAGTAAAGATTGTTATCGCTATTTCTCACAAAGTAATGAAGGGATCTTTCTCAAATTTCATATGTAGGTTCCCCTAAGGCTCTAGTTGTGCATGATGCATTTTTGGACTGAACGGTCAACAAAATGGCCGCCATGCTGCCATCTTGGATTTTGATAGTTAAAGATTGTTGCTGCTATTTCTCAGAAAGTATTAAATGAGTCTGTCTCAAATTTCATATATAGGTTTCCCTATGGCTCTAGTTGTGCATATTTCGATTTGGGACAGATTGATCAACAAGATGGCCGCCAAGGAGCCATCTTGGATTTTGATAGTTGAAGTTTGTTACTGCTATTTCTCAGAAAGTACTGAAGCGATCTGTCTCAAATTTTATATGTAGCATGTTTGCAAAAGTTTTAAAAGCAGAGAAAAGATCCCTCTTTCCATTGTCAGACATAGATCATTCTTTGGTGGGCGCCAAGATTCCTCTGGGATCTCTTATGGTAGTTAAAGTTTGTTACCACTATTTCTAAAAAAGTACTGAAGGGATCTTTCTCAAATTTCATATGCAGGTTCCCCTAGGACCCTAGTTTTGCATATTGCATTTTGGGACCGATTGGTCAACAAGATGGCTGACAGGTGGCCATCTTGGATTTTGATAGTTGAAGTTTGTTACCGCTATTTCTCAGAAAGTACTGAAGGGATCTTTCTCAAATTTCATATGTAGGTTCCCCTAGTACCCAGTTAAAGTTTGTTACCGCTATTTCTCAGAAAGTACAGAAGGGATTCTTCTCAAATTGTATATGTAGGTCCCCCTAGGGTCCTAGTTGTGCATATTGCATTTTGTAACTGATGGTCAACAAGACTACCGCCATCTTGGATTTCATTGTTGAAGTTTCTTACCACTATTTCTTAGAAAGTACTATAGCGATCTGTCTCAAATTTTATATGTAGTTATAGTTTATATTCTAAAAATTTTAGAATGCATGGAAAAGATCCCTCTTTCCATTGTCAGACATAGATCATTCTTTGGTGGGCGCCAAGATCTCTCTGGGATCTCTTGTATATTTAATGTAATTACATTTTACATCTTTTAAATTTCTGGATTTCTATTTCAGAGCCATTTCATGAAGATTAATATTTGCGAATATAGATATATTGAAAGGAAGCTTCTTTAAATATGAATGATGTACAGGTAGTTATTAATTCACAGAGATCAACTTTTTATTAAGATGGGGAAATTGACATATGCCATGTGTGTTACAGTGAGAAAGCTATACAGGGACTGTGGGCCCGATTAAGGAAGGAGGATGGGGACATGGCCGCCAACTTTGAAGATTTTCTGTACAAAGTCTCTAATGACATTCGCAAGTCCAAGGTCGATTTTGAAACTTTAGAGTCAGCTCTGAAAAGGTAAGCAGTTCATAACATTGGGTTAGTTTACGCGAATTTATTTGACAAGTGAATTGATAAAAATGGAAATTGTGTTAAAATACAGATTGATGGCACAGAAGCTTCGTAAGAGATTAATAACAAAAAGTAACCAAGCTGCCTTAACAAATTTATTAGATTGCAGGATTTTAAATTAACAACATATATAAGATATTCTACAGGAAAATTAAATTTGTATCTTCTGCCGTTATTCTAACAAGTTTCGGCAAGATTAACACATTTTGGGTTACCAGTGATAGTTATCTGCCAATGGTGGTAGGTTGTGAGCATTACATCATGTTTCACATTTTTGCTCACTTACTAATGTCACAAATAGATACCTTTATTCTAAAGGGCAAATAACTCTGTAATAAGCAAAGATGAAATATAGACAAATACTGGTATGTTCTAATACTTACACATTCGATATGATTTATCATAGCAAGTTTAAGGGAGACAACTCTGCTTTGCTTGTGAACAGAGAGAAATAATGATGTACAGAGATGGTAAGGGAGCTAACTCCTCCCTGCTTTGTTCATAATATGAATTCATCATTAGTAAAAAATATTGACTGACAGGCCAAATAAGTTTAAAGGATAAATTGCATTGAAGGTCTTTTAATGTGCTATTTGAAGATGGCTTTACAAGATGTATTGACTGTACCCTTTTACATACTGGTTAAGGGCCTTACATGTATTACTGGGAACTGGCCTTTTATAACTAAACAAGTCAGGAATTTATTGATCTTTTGATCTGGTCTAGAGGCAGATTTTACTGTCCTGGTTTGGTGAAGTGTTTGAATTTCTGGGCGTGTCTGTTTATTTGGATGTTATTTGTGGGCGTCTGACTAGATATCACTTGTTTTTACTGTGGCAGCAGTGGTTCAGTTTATTGAATATTATTTATATGGTCGTTAACTGTACCACCTATAGATCTTAGTGGATCAGTAAGATTAATAGAGACCATGGAAAGTCTTAGGAGATTGTGTATTTGTCTCCTGAATCACTCAAATACTTATAATGCTTGGCTGGTTTCAATGGTTCGTATTTATACTTTATGTCCTGTGTAGTGCGATCCATCTGAATGTAAAGCTTTGTTCATATATGGAAGACATTGAACAGCACACCCCACACAGTCAAATAGTCACAAGTGGAGCAAACCACTCTTTTGAACTTTGTTGGACTTTAAGCAGGAACATAGACTTCCACTTTTATAGCCTATGGCCTAGTATCATGTGTTTTTTATCATTAGTGGACAGAACCCAGAGTCTTCCTCACAGGAGCACATATATTGCTTTTGACCAAAAGTGAGGCATGTCAAGAACATGTAACAAAATAATAGAAAAGATAAGATCATAAATTTAGTCATCTTCTTCAATCATGCAATGAAGGCAGCAGGTACCATTATAACTCCCCACCTGTAGGACATTGTAATTATAGTTGACAAAAAAGGCTGTAATGTCAGATTTTCATTTCTTCCTCCAGCAAAGGGAAAGCAGCTCAATCTAATTATAGGACACAAGATTCATTCAACCTTTAGATTTGCTCAACAATATATACAGAAACCTTCAGAATAACACAAGTATGATATTTTGATGATGGTAATTAAGACGCCATCTTTTATAGAAGTATCTAAATTTTAATTACAATGAAATTGGAGAGAACTGGTCACCATATTGCTGAATACTAACCTTTAATCAGATGGTAACCCCCTATTGCAGGTTAGAGGGTCACCATAATTGATGACGTTATCATAATCATCGGGACAGCTGTGGCCAAGTGGTTATAAGATGTCTCAACATATTGCCACAAAACCTTTACCTCTGGGTGGCGAGTTGGAATCCCATATACTGACTGCTAGCTGGTACAACATGCATAAATGACCCTGGCTATTATTGGGACATTAAACTAATAAAACCAAACCAAATCATCATCATCATAATCATACTACAGTGTTTTTCCTGGGTATTTTGGGAAATTGCCACCTGGTAAGAATTGGGAAATTTTGTGCGATAAAAGTAGGAAATGAAAAATTTAAACAGTGTTTATGGAAATTTTGGAAAACGTAAAAATAGACAAATGTGCTTCTCTAAAAATCAAGTGTAAGAATGGATACTATGATACAACATTCTGTCTTGAGATTTTCCGAATTTTTTATTTCATCACACAAAATACGCTTCAACTCAATGATTTGGGAAAATTAGACATAGATTTGGGAAAAAATAACAAGAAATACAATTGGGAATGGGGCCTTATTTCAGCCCCAAATATATAGGCAGGAAAAACACTGTACTATCTCTTATCATATTCATAATTGCTAATATTTGAGGGGTTGTAAGGGATGTTCAGTTCTGAAGTGTATGCTGAAATTAACTTTTCATCGAAGTACCTCAAATTTTTTTCATAACATTAAATATATGTGCATTTTCTGTCAGTGTGCATCACAATGTTCAGCCTTTGGAGTAAACTTTGACGACACACAGATATTTATCAGATACGTGTAGTGGTTTTAAATGCCTGCTCACCCAGTGCAGATATGATATCTCTATTTCCATATTGATGAAAAATATAACATTAAATAATAAAAGAAATGTCTCAATCAAATAGGGAACGCGTGTGGAACTGCTCCATTGGGTAGTTAACAATTGATTAATTACATAAGATATAAAATTATAATCCAATTCTACAACATATCAATACATGGAACAAAGATTCCCAAAGGACCTATAGATGATCTGTGGTATGTTGAGGTAAGGTTTATCAGTCTGTTAAAATAAAGACACTGTATCACTAAGATCGTCATTAAAAGGATCTAATTATAAACATTCCTATTCACGTGATGTTGTTGTATTAAAACATACTCACTGTTTAGTCTGTATTTCAATCAAGATCGAATCTGAATCATGCGGGATAATTTGTTTTATGTGACATGATTGAATCATGGATGTCCAAATGTTGTTTAGAATGAATGACCTTGACATTCATTCAAGGTCTTTAGAATCAGAGAAGACATATGTATATATATAGTCAATGATTAACAACCTTAAGTAAATACTTCAAAAGGAGATCAGTTATTCATACAGGGAATTTATTATCTCCGTAGATGTAAAAGGCAATTTAGATTATTTAAATATATACTCTCGATTTAATTAATGTTCTAGCTCGCTCTGTTGATATAAAGATGACAACTTGATCTGCAGTAAGAAGTAAAATGTCTCAGGTCAGCTAGATATAACATTATAAATACAGATCATTAAAGTTCTCTTCAAATTGATAGAAGTTGTGATTTAGTGGACTGGAGAAAAGTGTACTGTTTAAAACTGGTTTATAGAACCCTGATGTCATATGGAAACCTTTTATTTCACTACTGAATGGCAGGTTCTTATTAAAATGAAGTGAATAAACCAGACCAATTTCACCTGTGTGGTTCAAACATTATATTGGATTTATAAGAGGTTTATCACCAGATTAAACACAGCATTCTCTACCGACAGAACTTATATAGGCTGGAGACGTGTATTACATCATATTACATGTCTGCGTGGTTTTTACCTTCGGAATCACTGTCAGTATTCCTCATATACTGACAGGGACAGTTTAACTAGAGGTCACGCCAGGTGAGGGTTCCCCCGACACAGGTAACCATATACAGGTAGGTTATACAGAGTCAGCGACTCACAAGTCAGGGAGAAGTCTGTCGTTCATCAACAGGTATAAGAGATAAGGGAACAGGTATAAATCATACAGGTGAGACCTGTACCGTGGCTATTATATCTCCTCAGGAGACTGTGTACTTCAAACACTTAGTGTACTCATATTTCCCTACTGGTACTGGAGAGGTCAACAATTCCTTCAGGTGAGTCCATATGTCACTGTGATTTGTGGCATATTTATTATATATACAGACTTAGACACCTGCAGCTAGCCATGCCTGGTTTCCCATGTCCTGTCTTGGAATATCATTAAAAAGTCAGGCAAAATTAACTGTAACTGATAGATCTCTTAATGCTCCATTGTTTTTATAACTGAGTAATATATCATTTAACATTGGTATTATTCACATGTATGTAAATAAGTGCTGAAATCTGATGATTGACAGACATATCATGGTACTTCAATATCAATATCCAACATCAATAAGCTGGGTTTTATAAAGACCTATTCTGTGTGCTGTACTCCTCCATTTTAGAAATATATATTTACTATAAAGGACAGCAGTATAACACTTGTATATTCTGGTTTTGTCTCCTTGTGATAGTGTGATCTCCTATCTTTGTCATATATATAGTGCAATCTCACTGAGGCAGTCTGCTGATGAGTATTGTTGACCTCTGTGTAACTAAATGGTGAGGGGGAGGGGCGGGCGTTGTCGTCCATTGCCAGGTACACGTATCGACCATTTTGTGGGTACCCATGAAACTCCACCTTCACAACCTGGCATGCACTTAAATAATCCTGACTGCTAACAAATTGTATAACAGAGAAGCTAAGGATTTCTAGAGTACATTTTAGATGTTGAAAGATGAGAGAGATAAAAATATGTCGTGTGGTACAACTCGGTTACAGAGAAAATCTACAATGTAGAGAGTTACAAACTTACAATGTGCATGATTTAGCACTATAATATCGGGCAGTGTGTTTACTGAGATGTGTAACTAACGTCCTGGCTGACAACCAGTGTTAAAACTTTATTGAAATATTTTGATTGTGCCATTGCTTTGAACCATCACATTAAATGATGCCTAGATTTGATGGTCTGTGGTCGAGGAGAAAGCAGTCCTTGTTAGATATGATGAATATTTCATGAGCATCCCTCCTGAGGTGCTAGAGGTACACAGTTAAGGTGTTAACTTATAAACTACTTGTCTGTTGTTAAGGTGTTAGCTTATATACTACTAATCTGTCACTCTCTGTCAATAGCTATTGTCATGAAAATTACAAATTAGCATTGGATAAGATAGATTCAAAAAAAAATTATGTCTTTGTATATGACTAGTTATCTGCCCTTGAGAGTTATACATATTGTTTGTTACATAAGTATGTGTTAAAAATGTATCATTTTCTCAGAAAAATATGTCTTACACATATGCAGACACTTAATTAGCAAATCAAAATTATATACCCTCAAGAGCAGATAACTCTGTAATATAGATGTTACTGTGTCAAGGGGGCCACTGAGGATCAGGCAGTCGAAGTGAATCTGTATTTGGGGGGCTCGGATTCTGTACTTAACAAACCTAAACATTAGAGTCCATTAGTGACATTAGACAGCTCTACTAAAGAAGGAGCCATACTGTATATTGAAACACATTTATTACAACCATAATTCATATATGAAAAACTTGCATGTTGTATTAATATGAGATATTATGCTGATGTTAATTTAAGCATCACACAGTTGTTAAACATCCTTAAATTCATGAAATATATGAGGATATTTGTAGAACTTCAGCTCCCTTTCCAGAACAGGGCACGGCGCTTATAAGGGGAGGGTGCATTATAATTACAGTGAATAGGGTAAGAAGAAATGTTTACAGACAGATGAATATGGGTCAATGAAGTAATACAGACAGATGGATCACATACCAATGATGAAACTGCATGTAATCTGATAAAAAAAATCTAGCCGACCTAGAGTTATTGGCAATGATAAATAAATTTCAATGATTGAGATTTCAAAACACTAGTCACAGAATAAAAACAAGCCACAGAATATTGTTACATCCTCTTTGAAACTAATAGTATGTATTTACTTATAATTGTCATATCTTATATGTGAAGTGGAATTATATAGTTATATGATAAACTGGTTAATTTATTGTATATTTATCTAATGTCATATAGACACTATCTGAAAATAATGTAAACATTTGTTTAATGTTCCATCCCTGACATAAATATTAATGGCTTTTGTAAATTGTCCCAAGTTTGTCTCTATATTTACGTAAATGTAAAATCATCGGTCAACTGTGGTATGAATCACAGATCAGTATAGGGGTAGTCTGTCTGATATGTTAGGTTTGTTAGCATAGACTGCCAAGGATGAGGTAATGATTACCGTGATGATTCATCGTCTAATGGACATCATCTAAACAAGAACCTGCTGCAGGCCTAATTATAGAGCACTAATATGTATGTGTCATATACACATCTCGCATCCAATCAAATACCACTACTTTATATGTAACCACCCATCTCGTTAAGACATGCAATCGTGCAAGATACAGGTACATGTAAAGTGACATCATTCAATACCTCAACACATGTACATAAGTCTTCTTCTGTATTGAAATTATTTGAAATTGTCAGGCCATAAACGTTATGCACATTACAGTAAAATTTTATTTTATTCTTTGAGAAAAGGACATTTTCTAATTGTCACATCATTATAATATTTATGTGTATGCTGAGAGGACTTCTAATTAGGTATTCTTATTGAAATTATAAATAAAATTGTCAGGCAACATTAATCTGTATTTAAGCATTGAATTGTATAATATATGCCCCCATCGTGAACATTTTTCTAAATTGTCCTAATAGATGCTGACATGACTCCTAAACAAGTATCTCTATTGAAATTACATAAACTGTCGACAGGCAGCATTAATCTTTTTAATAGTAAAATCTTGTAAGAAGTATTTTAAAAGGGGGAGTTTTCTTCTTAAATGCCATATCATTATAATCAAATATATTAATCAATATAATGTATATTTGCTGACAGCTGAGAGTTAAAAATAAGTATTTTTCTCTAATTATGTATAATTAAATATGGTCCTGGCATGTTAATGAGATACGCTGATGTATATGGTGGTGTGATTATGACTAGTAATTAACACTAAAGATATAGGATCGCTGTCAGTCAGATGTCTATTTATCCTCCAGCCATACCTATATAAAGTTATATAGGCAGGAAGCACACAACTCAATGTCTTAACCTTACATATAAGTGGCTAGATTTACTTAATGTACTGGTGCCATACTGTAACAGTGGTCAACTTGTACACATTTACTGGATTGTGCATTATAATTACAGTACAGCCGATACATTTGTCTGTGACAGGATGCAAGGTAATTAACATTTGATGTTACTCTATTGTACATATAAGGTCATGGTACTAATTAAACCAAAGATATACACTTCCTTATTTATTATATCAGTCTGTATTTAATGTACATAATCATGCAGTTGCATATTACTGAAAATAACAGTCGTGTTTGTATAATCAACAGAATATTATGTAGCAAACATATTACACAGCATGATCCATTAAATAATTTCATCATAATTTTGCTATTTCATGATTATATAAGCACCATTATATGCAACTCTTAGTAGAAAAAGATTTATTATGATGGTTTTCAAGGGATTTCTGTAACAACCATACTTAAATCTGAATATTGTATTCTTAACACTTTTATCATAAGTGACATCCTATTATATTAATTAGCTTATATCATTTTCTTACAAGTTCTTTGTGCTTGATTTTATGTCAACATATGGCAACAAGTCATCTACTTACAAAATTTGTTATACATTAATTAATTATACTGTGAGTGACTATATATAGACAAAAATAACTTAAGTCATAAAAAGAATATTCAAGCTCTGCAAACTGTATTGAAACATACCAATGTCACATTTAATATTCTGAAGGTTCATATAGTAATTTGTTTGGTTGACATGTCAATAGTTTACCAGACTAAGTTGTGTAATATAAAAGTTTTGTCTATCACAGTGTATAGACACAACAAAACTTAAAACATAAACATCTAGTTTATGGACATGTACATGAGAGTTTACAGACATCATATCAGTGTGTCACTGAAAGGTTTGTTATCCCTTACTCCCGCATGTTTTTACTGTGCGTAAACCTGTGATGTGTCATCAACATGCACTTTTAGCTACTATAGAAATTTTAATGGCCGAATTAGGGTGACTAACAATTACTATGGAGACAATCAATGTATGGAGGTGTTAGATAAAACATCTCCCTATATAGCATAACATCTTCTGTAGTACAGTGGTGTCAATGTACAGGAACTTGATTAGGATTGGTTACATCTTTGTCTGTGTTTTCTTACGTAGCATCTACCATACAGTGATGTTTGAGTACAGGAATGTCATTTTGTGTATTGTGTCCCATACAGTGTAATCTAGATGAGTCGCTGGGATATGTGGAGAACTTGTGTGTGTCACAGCTCCCATACTGTGGTTGTTTATATGTATTAAGAGGGACAGTAAATATTTCAATAAAGTATGCACCTAATGTACACTAGTCTGTAGAGGAGTTTCCAGCCCAACAAGACGAATGTTTACACTTCTATACACCACTGAAGGAAAACTTGGTCAGAAAACCGCAATGTGCAATATAATATAATTGTGTTTGAAAACATCTAGGTGGTGCTATATCAGTTTTTTGGGACTCGAGCAATTTTCTTAAAGACTTTAAAAAATTGAATTTGTTCTTGCAGTAAATCCCTGGCACATGATGAAGAAGTGAGAAAATTGTATGAAGAAATGGAATTGCAGATAAAACAGGAGAAAGAACGCATCTTAGCAGAGGTATGTACATGATATAAATAATGTTTAGTAATATAACGTGCCTTAACAGTGGTATGTACAGAATACAATTAATGTGTGATATGTTATGCATCTTAAGAGAGCTATGAACATAAGATAACATAATGAATGTACAATATGTCTAAGTATAGCGTCTTAACAGAGCTATGAACAGAACATAATGAATGTATATGTCAAGTATAACGCGTCTTAACAGAGCTTTGAACAGAACATAATTAATGTATATGTCAAGTATAACGCGTCTTAACAGAGCTATGAACAGAACATAATAAATGTATATGTCAAGTATAACGCGTCTTAACAGAGCTATGTAAACAACCTTAACAGAGCTATGTAAACAACGTATAAAATCTTAATGTAAAATACCTGCTTATCTTGATACTTAGTTATATTGATATCTTCCTCGAGCTCACTTCCTCATAACTAGTGATAAGTTCCTGATAACATTATGATACAGTAGATAAACATAAGTGAAGATAACTTCTACCATGAGAACATTTTTTGTGTACGATGTAGATCTGTTTTCACATAAACAGTAGGTACATGTATTTGATATGTGCATTTTAGATTATATAATTGCCTTTTGATTTGTACAATTTGTGGATCCTAATTTAAAACCCCAGCAGATTATATGATAGTGTACAAGGGTGTTTATGGGTAATAGGAGAAGAGGCTGGATACTTTAAATTTCAGGTAAAAATATTACAGTAAATCTATAAACTATGAACATGAAAAGTACCTTAACATATAGGATTCTCTTATAAGGATAAAGATTAACAAGATCCCAGACTGGTAGTATGAGCCACATTGTTGCCCAACTTTCCGGAGTAAGAAAGCTGTTTTCTGATAAAGCTGTCCTATTTTACCTGATCAATGTACCTTATCAACCTGACCTTTATGCCATTGTTATTAGCTGAGGTATTTAATCTCCATTAGCTGGCTTTTACTCCTGATTAGAACTGCCAAAATCATTCAGCTTACCATTATATTTAATACTTAGCTGTAAATGGACAAAGCTAGGCACTGGACCGTCTAAACAGTTTATGAGTAGGTCACCTGCTTACCTTCATGGTATGTATGGGGAGATATTTGACCGGAGACTTGATCTCTGAAACATTCTAACCCCTGGTGTAAGGCATCATAGATTTATGTGTCCAGTGTGTAATAGCACCTAACAGTAGATATCATCTCCCAGAATGTGTATTATCTAAATGAAGAGAAACATTGTGATAAATCATAAGTTCGGTGAAAACTGTCTCCAACTTACAATAACAATGTGTAATATCTTATATGAAGCATCGCCCCACAGTGTAGAGATGTCTTCAGGTTGCGACAATACTTTCCCCCTGATAACACTGGACATGGGTGTCTGTGTATTGTTGAGATAGCTAGGTAGGGTGTCTGTCTGTGTATAGATTGTGTTTGTCACACAGCTTTTACATGAAAATAAACACCGTAGGACTTCATTCATTTGTTACATAAACATCATCCATGACTGCACATCCCTGACAAAACATAGACATCAATGAATCAGGATCATTTGGAGAACAAGACAGCTCACAAGCATTTTATATACTGACAGAATCATTTCAGATATTTAGTATCTCTATACCACTGTTACATCTTGTGTAAGGATTTGTATGTTTTCATTTACAGCCACTGTGTGTCTATAAGGATCTTTGTTCTTTGTTACAGCTAAAGAACAGGAACAGATTAATTTGTAACTTTTTATCTCTGTTACAATTTTGTTTTGGTTAGATAAGTTAAACATCCTATTTAGCTCATTGAAGGATGTGCCAGGCTTATTGGTGGAGGAAAGCCAGAGTACCCACAGAAAAAACACTAACTAATGTTCAGTATATATATCTTGCAACTGCCCCACTAACATGGGATTTGAACTTGCACTTCAGAGATGGAGGAATTGTGGTAATATGTCGGACATATTAACCACTTCACCCCTGCAGCCCTGTCTGTTACAGAAACAATTTTATTGGAAGTTTTGATTTCTGTTACAGGAACAACTTAAGGAACAGCAGATTAAAGACAATATGGAGGCTGAGATAAGAGAAAAGGACAAACAACTGCAGGAATTATTACTCAAACACCAAGAGGTAGGTTCAAATTGTGTACTGTACTGTATAATTATAGAAATCATGGTTTATAGAGGCAAGCACTTTTATACCATCACAAACTCTTCAATTACGGTAGCCATGATCATTAAATTATGTGATAAATGATCCTATATACAGGTCTAGGTTGGAAGGTGACTTGATAACTTGTGGCATTAATGTGTAACTTCTGATCTGTCTGCTTGTGGATTTGATTCAATAAATTAATCCTAAGTATTTTTGTGTTTTTGAAAGGCATAATATTTTTTTTTACAAAACTAGACTAGTGTTCTTTACACGTAATGTCTTCTTCTTTTAGATGGAAGAAAAACTTTCCAAATTGAATTTTGTCGAAAGTGAAACAAAACAAGAAAATGAAAAACTACAGAGGGTAAGTAATTCATTAGCAGAATTGTCCAAAATTGTATATCTATGTTTTATTTATCCATTTGTAGACAAATACAGGAAAACCAAAAATATTTTAAATTACTTACAATATTGTCAAATGAATCTAGACTTTTAATTATTCAGGGAGCATAAGTCTGGTGGTACAAGATATCACCTCTGATAAGGTTTACATAGTTTACTTACCTGTCTTGCCCAAGCCTTGATACAGTTGTTAGATTATTGGCTATACATGCAGTAAAACTTAAATATAACATACTCGGTAAAGACATTAATTTTCAATGAAAACAAAAAATATTAATGAATCCCCAACTGCAGCATTTGTTTAATTTGATATCAATAAATGACAATTTGAATATGAATCTTATATGACAATGTTTTTTCATAATAATTTCGTTGATGAGGTTTTTCATGATAAAGCTACACCTGCGTCTATATGGTGTTAATCTGTTTACAGGAAAAAGAAGACTTACAAGTTTTACTGAGGAAGTCTGAGGAAGGATTAGAGGAATCCAAATCCTATATAGACCAACTTCGTACTCAGTCTAAAGACGAGAAACGAGAGAGGGCAAGGTAGGTCATAGGTCATCTATATATAGACCAACTCTGTACAGTCCAAGGATGAGAAACGAGAGAGGGCAAGGTAGATCATAGGTCATCTATATATAGACCAACTTCGTACTCAGTCTAAAGACAGAAACGAGAGAGGGCAAGGTAGGTCATAGGTCATCTATATATAGACCAACTTTGAACAGTCCAAGGATGGGAAACGAGAGAGGGCAAGGTAGGTCATAGGTCATCTATATATAGACCAACTCAGTCTAAAGACCAGAAACGAGAGAGGGCAAGGTAGGTCATAGGTCATCTAGAGATCATTTCTATATCCAGTTTAGGGATAAGAAACAATAGACAGCAAAGTAGATCATGGGTCACTTGTGTTACATATATATATTGGTCTTAGGCATAATCTATTGAAGGATGAGAAACAAGAAAAGGCCTAGGTCACCTAGTATTGTGGTCATATTCACAACTTATGCTTTGTTGGAAGTTGTCAAAAAAATCAACTGTTCAATTTGGGAGAATTTTTCTTGGCACATTCAGTAAGCCTGAATCTGTCTGTTTAGAAATAGTCTTTAATATTTTCCTTACTGAAATATCTTTGTGATCCCAAAAAAAAAATCTGTAATAATATAGGTTTTACCTCTATGACAGGGCGGCGTTGAAGGTGACAGAAGGTATCGCACTGGAGAGAGAAAGTCTTGTCAAGCAGCTGGATTCCCTGAGGTAAATATTCCGTCTCTGCTGTGTACTAATTTCTGTTTTTGTATTTCATTTCTGATCAGTAAGATATGAAAAATCATTTATTTGTATAAATCCATATGACATTTAGTCAGTACAAGTTATACCTAGGTGCTCCGACACGGAGTCTCTATCAGTATGACTACATGTTAAAAAAAAACTTTTGATATAATTAATTGATTTAATCAAGATGTTATATCCAGCAAAACTATGATAATTAGTGACTTTATAGGACTGTTATTGACATGTCATTGTTTTATCTATACCCCCTGCAATGAAGTTAAGGAGGGAGGGAGGGTATACTGGAATCAGGTTGTCCTTCTGTCTGTCCGTCTGTCTGTCTGTCTGTCTGTAGACACAACATTGTCTGACGAACTCCTTCTAAACTACGTGACAGATTTTGATAAAATTTGGTACACAGAACCCTGATATAGAGAGGAATTGAGTTTATCTATAAAAGGTTCTGTAATGTCCCCTATTAATGGAGTTATTTCTAAATTTGTGCAACGGGGGATATTTGTCAGCCACTCTGGCGACAGTTCTAGTTTAATCTTAAACAATGCATTCTGTGTTACAGGGATATAAACCAGCAGCTGAGAGACGATAAGGACGAAGCGGAGACAAGGCGGGTACAGACCACTTTGTCATCTTCAGACAGGAGAGCCGAAAAAACCCAAAGATTAAAGGCCCCTATTTATAGATAACACCCCATCCATCGTAACTTTGTGTCAAAAAACGTAATCCACCGAGGCAATAATGTTAAAAAAGAAATATTAATTTATCTGGCAGTTCACATGTTAATTGGTTTTTTGGGGCTAGTATAATAACCAAGCTTTGTATATGATATAATATAACTGGCACTGTGAGGCGATAGTTATTTTGGGAGAAACTTACTGTATCACACTTACATATGAAGCAAAAAAATGGAGTCATATATTTATTTAAATATAACCATTAAGGATGAAGCAATGAGCTGGGTCAAGTTTCACAAACATTTCTTAACTTTAAGGAATTCCTTAACTTAAAATTCCCCATTGAAAATCATTACAAAAACTATGGGCATTTTCTTTTAAAATTAAAGAGCTTCCTTAATTCTGTAATGCTTTATTTCGTATGGGGAATTTTAAGTTAAGGAATTCCTTAAAGTTACGGAATGTTCATGAAACTGGACCTGGACCTATAGCTTGATTAACAAGATTATACCTCAGTAATTATAACTAACAAAGTCACTATTATAGGCATAAGGCTTTCTCTTTCCTAAATCTTTATACCATAGAAATTGTATAATGCATTTAACATCATTTTTAATTCACTTTTTTTGTGGTTGCACAAAATCATTTTCAGCCAATATTTTCATATATTAAGCACTTATTTTCTAATTCCTTTTAGCTTATTCAATGTTTCTGTAATATAACTTTAAGGTGATTGTAAAATCATATGTGTATCTACAATAATAATAAGTCATCAGGAATTATCAGGTTTCTTCTGTATAACAATAAACAGTGTGTTTCTATGGTAACCTGTACGCAACATTTCCTCTGACCATCAAAACAAAATCATGTCAATCTTAATGATTTAATTTCAAGTCTTAATTAACCTCTGTGAAATTCCACTAACATCTTTAACATTATGCATCCAATAGGAGGTGAACTTTTTAACATAGAAAAAGATGTAGCTTGAACTAGTTAAAAATTTGAAATGATGATGCAGTGTATAATTTTTAAGAAATTATTTGTATAAGTAAGATGGAATTATCAAAAATTAATCAAATTTCATTTTCATTATAAGCTCTTTCCAATTTTCAAACCTAAATTTCTGTGATAAGAGATAATATCATGTTTGTTAAATTAAGAAATAGGATCTGTAGAAATGTTCTGAAGATAACTGACGACCTTTTTATTTTAACCAATCATTAACCAGGAGGATCTAAGTGGTTCCTCTGTGACTGACGATCTCCATCAGGTATTTCCCTGCCCCTCCCCATATCTACCCCTCTATTCCCTACCCCCTCTATTTCCCTCTTATCTCCTGTCTGAAATGACTTAGTTGGGTTATTATGGTTCTTTGTTCAGATTTTGTGCATGCTTGTTTTATTACGTTTGATATACCATATTATACAGCCAAGTTTTTTGCACATGCAGAAAGGGTATTATGTTTAATGATTTATCTCTTCAACATTAATCCAGATCCATTCAGGTCACAAGGCCAATTATCATTTTGAGAAAAAGTCTCCTTTCCCCATTGCTACGAATAGTACAATTTATTTATTGAATATCATGAAACAAAGATTGGCAGTGTGTGATTATAAATGTGGAGAAGTCTTGGCTGTTTTATTTGGCTGTAACATGTTATAGTTGTAATATCTTGATGTAGAGGTACATGTAATGCTGTTGTAGTAAATAGTTCAACAGCTGAAATCAATATTTTTTTTGGATACTTCATTTAATTATTCCGTTTGTATAATGAATTTTACTTTATTATCATGGTAATGGATGCATTATATGTGAATTCAGATTTTGGTTAAATTAATCCTATCCATTGAGGCATCAGTAGATAAACAACGAGATCCAGTATTTTGTTTTCACCGTGTTAGAGGTTAATTGCTTTACGTTGTCTGATATCTCGTTAATTGCATGTTTTTAACTTATTTCAGGTTTGTTATGTTTATTTGTAAAATTAAATCATGTAGTCTGACTCCTCTTTTTGTCAACATACTGCTATAAAGGTCACATGACATACAACTTTTTCTTGACCTTCAAGTACATCTGTACAACTGAAATGTTTGTCTTAGACTGTATTATGAAGAACTATCAAACCTGTGTATAAAGATCACCCAAAGGACAGAAGTAAAAAATGGTCTTTATACTTGTACAGATTAAATATTTTTGAAATTGGTTATTTGTGACCCTAGAAAAGTGGTCTTTATACAAAGGTGGTCACAAAGGCTGTTTTTACTGTACATGATTTAGTTTTCATTGGCTCAATTGCTGATTTAGCATTGTTGCAGATTTAACCAGTTTTATTTTATATTTTAAATGTTTTGTTATATTTTCAATCCAAACCTAATCCAGGGAGAGGTGCAATGTTTGTTGAAATTAGAATCTGATGTAAATCAGGAAATACACATCATCATATGGCTGATAAAGCTGATGCATCCAAATGTCAGCTACTATTAATGTAACAAAGTAATCATAGGAAGTGCAAATGCTTTGATACATGTAAATCACAGTTAACTTAGTAACTATATAACAGGCACCAAAGTATAATTAGTCAACATTAATTGATGCTTTCACACTTACAATAATGTAGGCTTTTAAGCCTTGAAAGCACAAATATTTAACTTGTTAGCAGCATTTATTTGCTTTTCAGTATTATTCTGATACAGATGTATAGTCTGCCATCATGGGTTTATATACCGTATACATATATTGTAATACCTTTTAACATCTCCAGTCCGGATCATAATCTAAAAATCTTTATATATCTTATAATACTTATTACATTTATAACAGTATTTATCTTTGCTGCGGAGAAGTATGTTAATGACCCCTATATCCTAACCTAATTTCGTACTAGAGTTACCTGTACTTAGTTTAGATGTAATACTGATGCTTCTGTGCCAATGCTTGGGGCCATTTGCTCAAAGTGAAGGGAGATAATCAAAGCTTACATCAGCTGTGTTGTTTTTAAACAGATTCTTGAAACAGAAACGAGAACAAAGCCGTCAGCCTCACAGCGTCGTGACCAGCTATCCAAACAGGGCTCCATCCTCGGCAACTACTTCCCCAGCAGCAGGTGAGGAGCCTA
Source organism: Argopecten irradians irradians (assembly GCA_004382745.1). Classification (NCBI taxonomy): domain Eukaryota; kingdom Metazoa; phylum Mollusca; class Bivalvia; order Pectinida; family Pectinidae; genus Argopecten; species Argopecten irradians. The sequence continues at coordinate 34,222 of SAYR01014810.1, forward strand.
AATAAATTTTAAATTGAACAAGAATTCATAAATGATTACAATATGTTGTCATGTTTGAAATAATTATACCTGGTGACTGATTAACTCTTTGGAAAATATCAAGTGTTTTTAATCATTTGGTCGATATGTATGTATTTTTTGGTAAAAGTGATTACATGTTTTATTGCCTGATGATATAATCAGGGGGTTATCTGTTAACGAGATACACCTCTCGGTCAAGTGATATGTAGTTTGATTTTATTTGTGTGTTGAGGGGGAGGCCACCATTTGGGCAGTCGGTATCTGAGGACACACCGGACATAGATGAGGACGACGATATAGAAGTTGACGATGACCAGGACGGTCAAATCTTAGGTAGTAATCATAGTGAATTATCAGACATTGTAGAAACTAGAAACTTATCATATCATCAAAATGCTCATAATAGTGGATCACAGAGAGTCAGCAGTAACCATGGCAACACAAGCGAGGAAGACAATACAGATGATGTGTCGACGGGAAGGAGTCGAAAAACACGTAAAACTAAACGGAGGTTGCTTCCTGGAACGACAGTCGGTCAGTCAGAGCCTGATGAAGGGTATGTAATACATAAGGGTGGGTGATGGGCTTTAGTTGGGCATTAGATTACCTGTGGTGGGGGAGACAACTGCCATGATCTGAAAGTGTCTTTTCTATAGTCGTAATGATTTAAGAAAAAAACGTTATTACAGCAAAAGCAAGTACATATATGTATTACAAACATGTGTGAAAATGGTTTCATAATGTGAGGATAAAACTTACAGCATCATTAGTCAATGAGCCAATTTTGGCACACGCTGACAGAACTGTTGGAAAAGTGTCAGTAATGAACGGCCTGTCAGTGATGTCAGATCATGGTAGTGGGTTATTTGGAATCGCTGGGATTCAGAATAGTCTTATAGGAATGTCAGTGTTTTGTGGAATTGATTGTAAGAAATTCAGTATTTTACAAATATTGGTGACTTCACTAATCTCTACAAAATGTTGACACTCCTGTAAGTTTATTTATCATATATATCATGTTTACAGATAAAGAAAATCTAACTAAAAGAAAACATTAATTCTTATTGGACATCAAAGAAACCGTCCTGACATTACTCTGGGATGCCAATGATATTTGGTCATTTATATATTAATTTGTACATAGTTTATGACGAGAAGAGAACATGATATGTGGTGATATGACTGAATTTACTGCATGATGTTGGTTACTGGTAGTAACAATGTTTGTGAACCTTTTTTAATCTAAATGTTATTTTCTTACCAATTTTAATGAAGCCCAATCATTTCTGTAAGATTACAGTGTGGTTAGAATACTTAAGACTTCTTAATATGAAAGTTTAATTATTCAAAAACTTATCAATATACAAATATTACAATAACTGGTAATCTATAACATAGAGTTGGAGATCTTCTTTATCTGAAATCTTAGAAACCTTGAAATTTTGCTACAAAAAATAATGATGTAGGAAGTTGTTACGCAGACTAAGTGACTTTGATTTGTGCAAAAATTCCTATATATATAATCGCCAGATTATCGCAAAAAAAAAAAAAAAATCATAATTTTCTAAATAAGAACAAAAATGAAAAGCCTACCTTTTTGCTGCTTTGTCTACTGGTTAATATGAAACCTCCAAAAATTCAAAGGCTCATTTGGTGTTTTAAAGAACATGGTGAACTTTTATAGTATTAAGGATATGTGTTTGATTGTTACAGAGACACACAAATCACAGTCACCAACCTCTCTGTTATACTAACAACATTAACAACACCTTCCTGTTTTCCTCCTAGCGAACCAACGTCTAGTATAGATAGTGCCACGGAAGTGGAAACCACAGATAGAAATCCTGTGGAAACTACCACTGAAAATCCCATGGAAACTTCTCTAGAAAATTCAGAGAAAACTGTGGCTGAAAAACCTACACCAACTCTGGCAGGAGAAATTCAGATCAGATATCTGTCAGAGCCAACTACTGAACTCAAATTAGAGTCGAAAGAGACATTTGTTGACAAGACTGAGAGGATCATAACGGAAAGTCCAAAGGTGACATTGATAAGGAAACCAAAGGAGAAAGAAAAACAGACAACATTGGAACACGGTGCTGGGGATGTTCAGCTACAAACACCTGACGTGGTATCAACTGAGCAATTTGTGGAAAAGACAGAGGAGATCATAGACGTAAAGCCAAAGGTAAGATTAATCAGGAAACCATTGGACAAATCTGGGAATAGATCCGAGGAAACTGATCGTCACGGTGACAAGTTGGAGGAAAATGTATTGATAACGAATGTCAGCGCAGGAGCTAATGACAAATCTGTTCACATCCTGGAGAAGTCTCGAGATATTTCACAACTGTCCCAAAATGAGCATGAAACTGTTCAGGAAGTATCTTTATCTATGACACATGTCACAGGGAAGTCACAGGAAACAGATGTTACGCATGTCTCATTAGAGAAGTCTACAGAAAGCAAAATTGTACAGGAAGTACCCAAAATGGTGACAATTGTCTCAGAGACGCTAAAAGAAATAGAAATTGTACAGGAAGTACCCAAAACGGTGACAATTGTCTCAGAGACGCTAAAGGAAACAGAAGTTGTACAAGAAGTACCAAAAACGGTGACAAATGTCTCTGAGACGTCAAGGGAAACAGAAATTGTACCGGAAATACCCAAAACGGTGACAATTGTTTCTGAGACGCCAAAGGGAACAGAAGTTGTACAAGAAGTACCAAAAACAGTGACAATTGTCTCAAAGGCGCCAAAGGAAACAGAAATTGTACAGGAAGTACCCAAAACAGTGACAATTGTTTCAGAGACGCCAAAGGAAATAGAAATTGTACAGGAAGTACCCAAAACGGTGACAATTGTGTCTGAGACGTCAAAGGAAGTACAGGTTGCACAGGAAGTACCCAAAACGGTGACAGTTGACTCAGAGACTCCAAAGGAAGTAAAGATTGTACAGGAAGTACCGAAAACGGTGACAACTGTGTCTGAGACGCAAAAGGAAGTACAGGTTGTACAGGAAGTACCCAAAATGGGGACAGTTGTATCTGAGACGTTAAAGGAAGTACAGGTTGTACAGGAAGTACCCAAAACGGGGACAGTTGTGTCTGAGACGCCAAAGAAAGTACAGGTTGTACAGGAAGTACCCAAAACGGGGACAGTTGTGTCTGAGATGCCAAAGGAAGTACAGGTTGTACAGGAAGTACCCAAAACGGTGACAATTGTGTCTGAGACCAAAAAGGAAGTACAGGTTGTACAGGAAGTACCCAAAACGGTTACAATTGTCTCAGAGGCCATAAAGGAAGCAGATATTGTACAGGAAGTACCCAAAACGATGACAATTGTCTCAGAGACGCTAAAGGAAACAGAAGTTGTACAGGAAGTACCCAAAACGATGACATTTGTCTCAGAGACTTCAAAGGACGTAGAGGTTATACAGGGAGTTCCCAAAACGGTGACAGTTGTCTCAGAGACGCCAAGGGAAACTGAAGGTGTACATGAAGTACCTAAAACGTTGACAATTGTTTCAGAGACACCAAGGGAAACAGAAATTGTACAGGGAGTACCAAAAACGGTGACAGTTGTCTCAGAGACGCTAAAGGAAACAGAAGTTGTACAAGAAGTACATAAAACTGTGACAATTGTATCAGAGACACCAAAGAAAACAGAAATTGTACAAGAAGTACCCAAAACGATTACAATTGTCTCAGAGACACTAAAGGAAACAGAAATTGTAGAGGAAGTACCTAAAAAGGTGACAATTGTCTCAGAGACACCAAAGGATGTAGAGGTTGCACAGGAAGTACCCAAAACGGTACCGGTAACAATTGTGTGTGAGACGCCAAAGGAACCAGAAATTGTAGGGGAAGTACCTAAAACGGTGACAATTGTGTCTGAGACGCCAAAGGAAGTACAGTTTGTACAGGAACTACCTAAAACGGTGACAATTGTGTCTGAGACATCAAAGGAAGTACAGGTTGTACAGGAAGTACCAAAAACAGTGACAATTGTCACAGAGGCGCCAAGTGAAACAAAAATTGTACAGGAAGTAGCGAAAACGATGACAATTGTATCAGAGACGCTAAAGGACACAGAAATTAAACAGGAAGTACCCAAAACTGTGACAATTGTCTCAGAGACGCTAAAGGACTCAGAAATTAAACAGGAAGTACCCAAATCGTTGACAATTGTTTCAGAGACGCTTAAGGAAACAGAAGTTGTACAGGAAGTACCCAAAACGGTGACCATTGTCTCAGGGACGCTAAAGGAAACTGAAATTGTACAGGAAGTACCCAAAACGGTGTCAATTGTTTCAGAGACACCAAAGGAAACAGAAATTGTACAGGAAGTACCCAAAACTATGACAGTTGCCCCAGAGACGCTAAAGGAAACAGAAATCGTTCAAGGAGTACCCAAAATGGTGACAATTGTTTCTGAGACTCCGACGGAAGTACAGATTGTACAAGAAGTACCCAAAACGGTTACAATTGTTTCAGAGACACCAAAGGAAACAGAAATTGTACAGGAAGTACCCAAAACTATGACAGTTGTCCCAGAGACGCTAAAGGAAACAGAAATCGTTCAAGGAGTACCCAAAACGGTGACAACTGTTTCTGAGACGTCAAGGGGAACAGAAAGTGTACAGGAAGTACCAAAAACGGTGACAATTGTGTCTGAGACACCAACGGAAGTACATATTGTACAGGAAGTAGCCAAAACGATGTCAGTTGTGTCCGACACACCAACGGAAGTACAGGTTGTACAAGAAGTACCCAAAACGGTGACAAATGTCTCAAAGACTCCAAAGGAAACAGAAATTGTACAGGAAGTACTCAAAACGGTGACAATTGTCTCAGAGATGCCAAGTGAAATAGAAATTGTAGAGGAAGTACCCAAATCGGTGACAATTGCTTCAGAGACGCTAAAGGAAACAGAGATTGTACAGGAAGTACCCAAAACGGTGACAAATGTCTCTGAGATGTCAAAGGAAGTAAAAGTTGTACAGGAAGTAGTGAAAACGTCGACAATTGTATCAGAGGCGCCAAAGGAAATAGAAATTGTACAGGAAGTACCCAAATCAGTGACAATTGCTTCAGAGACGCCAAAGGAAACAGAAATTGTACATGAAGTACCCAAAACTGTGACAGTTGTCCCAGAGACGCTAAAGGAAACAGAAATTGTTCAAGGAGTACCCAAAACGGTAACAATTGTTTCTGAGACTCCAACGGAAGTACAGATTGTACAGGAAGTAGCCAAAACGATGACAATTGTATCAGAGACTTCAAAAGAAGTTGATGTTGTACAGGAAGCAGACAAAACACCAAAGAGTTCTGGAGATGAGGATGTGGAGATTGATACAACGGTAGATCTTAACTACAAGAACACACCTGCTGATGAGCAAGTGGACATCAACGATCTGGTCAAACAAAACATTGAAATCTTAGAAACAGGGAAAGATGAGATTGTACAAGGGAAAGATGAGAGTGCAGAAGAAATAGCGGAGAAACAATTAATATTGGAAACAGCTTCAAAACAACTTACAATGACTACAGAACAGATAAGCGAGGTACCAGCTGTAGTAGCCATTCAACATGTAGAGAAAACAACCGATAAGACAGCCAATCAGCTCTCAGAGAACAGAGCTGATCCAGCCAGTCATCTTTTAGGTGGAGCAATCACAAAGGAAACAACTGTTACAGTCAATCAGCTGTCAGAGATAACAACTGACACAGCCAATCAGATCACTGAGGTAACAGTTGATACAACCAATCAGGTTTTAGATGGAACAATCACCAAGGAAACAAGTGATACAGCCATTAAACCAATCGCCAGAGAAACTAATACAGTTAATATGATCAACGAGGAAACAACTCAAACAGCCAAACAATTGACAGAAGAATCAACTGAATCAGTCAATCAGCTCTCCGAAGAAACAGCAACGAACCATCCAACACAGGAAATAGATCAACCCTCACAGGATACAGCTGATAAAGATAATCAGCCATTACAGGAAACAGCTGATAAAGATCAACCTGCACAGGAAACAGCTGATAAAGATCAACCTGCACAGGACACAGCTGATAAAGATCAACCCTCACAGGAAACAGCTGATAAAGATCAACCCTCACAGGAAACAGCTGATAAAGATAATCAGCTGTTACAGGGAACAGCTGATACAGCAAATCTGATCATTGAGGAAACAACTGATTATATCCAAGCTTCTGTCACTGAAGTCATACAGACACGTGATACTGCTGTTGGAGATCTACAAATGACACCTGCTGTCCATTCATCAGATGAGTTGACTAAAATTTTGCAAGAAAACGCTGAGGATTTCATGGAAACCGTGTCTGTTGTGACAGATTCACAAAGAGCTGAGCATGTCCCTGATGATCTGCAAGTAGAGACACCTGCAGCAAAGGATATGGAAATTGCAGACCCTGTTTCTGCGGATCTGCAAATTGCTACTCCTGTCGTTGAAGATCAGCAAAGGAAATCTCAAATGGAAGCATCAGTTGCTAGGAATTTGCAGATGGAGGCATCAGTTGCAAGGACACTGCAAATGGAATCTCCAATTACTATTGATGTACAAAAGGAAACATCTGCTTTAAAAGATCTGCAGGTAGATGATGTAATGATAGAATCTTCTGTTATAAAGGACTTACAGGCGGAAATATCTGTTGTTAAGAATGAGCAAGTGGAAGAATATGTTATAGTGGATATGCAGAACAAATCATCAGTTGGTGAGGAAAATCAAATTAAAGAATCTGTTATTGAAGATCTCCAGATAGAACAACAGGAAATACCTCAATCTGAGGCATCAACTGACATTTCCAAAGATATGTACGAATCAATTGTATATACTCAGGTCGCCTTAGATTCTAAATCTGATGAGATCACAAAGGATCACCAGTCATCAGATCTTAAATCACTTTCGGAAAACAATATGGATCTTCAGTCTGCGTTAGACTCAATGATAGAAAAAGACAGCATAGAGGAAGCAGTGAAAGAAGATTCACAAATTGTCACTAAAACATTATCTAGCATTAACTACTCTGAGGTGGAAAATGTTAATAAGACAGCTGACAGCAACAACCCTTCTTTGGAATCAGCGCAGGTTTCTGAACCTAATGACTCAGATAAGATGTCAGCATATTTGGATTTGAAGGCTGCTTTAGATTCTTTTCCTGAAAGAGATGTTGGTAGGCAGCCATCAGATGAAACCGCCACAGTATCCCAAATATCTGTTATTGTAAATGAAACTGATAAACAGATTTCGTCCTCTGCGAAAGATACAGCACATGATTTATCTGGCATCCCTGAACAAGATCAGTTAGAAGAAAGTGGAAATACAGAGGTATCATCACAGAAGAGAGAAATTACCACAGGAAAGGATACAGGAAGTTTATCAGACGTTGGCGAGCAAGATCAAAATAATCAGGGAAATGCAGACAAAGGTCCTACTGAGGTCAAGAATGAAAAAAGCTCTACAGATGGAGTTTCCATTGATATATCTATCAAAGACCAACAAGGAAAGTCAGAGGTTGCTTCGTCTAAAAGGAAACCAGATAAGGATTCTGATGCCATTGGTACCGATGAGGAGGATGATACGTTTTCTACCACAATGATCATCTACACAAACAAATTTGAGGGTTGTGATGAGCAGACGAGAATGGAAGAGACACGAGAAGCCTTAGAGAGTACAGTGTTGTCATACCCGGAGCCCAAGTACTACAGCTTCATGCCACACAGCGATTCTAAGCCTTTGTATCGCACACTCACAACTTCTGGACTCCAGGGCAAAACGCCAACAGGTCAGGACTTATCATCAGAAGCAATGTTCCGATCTCCACGGCTAACAAACAAAACAGGAGAGTTTGATGGGAGTCTGTCATCTCGTGTTGACTCCATACCTGACGAATCTCATGGTAAGATTGTGGATAGAAAGGGAAACAAATCTGTCCACTTTCAGGAAAGTGATGGCACTATCTATACCCCACCACACACAGCAAGCTCAAAACAAAAAGGTGATGATACAAACGGTATCGCGGAGTCTGGTGCCGAAAGTTTAACAAAGAAACTACATGAGATTAAACAGGGCGAGGAAGAGCAAGGCGACGAAACTCCTCCTACAACACAAGTCTCTGAAACCGCTGTGGAGACTAAGAGTGAAAACCAGCAAGGTGTTCCCACACAAAGAAAGAAGAAGAAATCAATCCTTTCAAGTCTGTCTTATATTCTACCCAGTGTTCCATTTGGCCGTGGAATCATCGTTGATACTTGGGAGGGAGAGGAGGTTACGTTTCGTGGTGAACTCGGAGACATTGTTGACAATGAAGAGGGAGATTCTAGAGCATCTAAAGAGCAAGTAGCTTTTTGCTCCTTGACAAGTGTACGCATGTCACTGCTTTATAACAGGCAATGTATGATGCCTGGTGCAGCCTGTATACTCAGACACTGTGCTCCACTATATTTGGCCTACAGTATACACATGTATAGCTATATCATCTGTTGGGAGATGATCCTGTTAAAATCTTCATTGGAATCCCAGGTCCAGATTCCATGAAATCACATCAGAACAGGAAACGTTCAGAGACAAACATGAAATTACTGTCTTGGTGTCAGAATTCTAAATACAAAGAATTTTGTCAGACACTACCAGACAGGATACTCCTAACAGATTTGGAGACATATTATAACATAACTATGGTGATGGATGGTGGTGGTGGTGGTATGGGGAGCTAACCCTGTAACTATACATGTGGTGGTCTGGCAGATATTGGGACAGAAGCCAGCTGGCTAGGTAAAGGTGAGAGATGCTTCTGTCTAACAAATGCAGAGTTACGATCCAGTTTATTAAAATCCACTACACTTTACTAATCACTAATACCTTATATTATATGTTATTACATGTAAACTAATGTTAGTTTAATGCCAAAACAAATCAATAATGATACTGCTAGTAGAATTATTACTGCAATGTTTGACACTGTGTAAAATTCAATATAGTATTATGATATGCATGTTATTGCATTAAATTTGCTTAATTACAGTTATGCATAAACTGACGTTGTCTAATATCTTTCAAAAGGTAATACATTGTAATTTTTTAATGTGAGTTAAAGATCACTACTTTTAAGTTTCATTTCATCAACTACTGATGGAAGATCATGTAGACTTTACTTTGATGTACCTGACCTTGTCCTATTACATATCTGTGACCCTAGTATTGTATGGTTTTAAAGGAGCCCAGACCGGGAAGTGACCAATGGACCGAGGGGACAACCTGTTGGGGCTGTGGAGTCTGATGGAGAGGTATGGTAGGGGAGACAACTGTAATACATTAGGGGAGATAACTATTAAACTAAATATTGGGAAATTTATTAATCTACCAAAGAAATGTTTTGTAATACATAAGGGGAGGTAGCTGTTTACCATTTGAGAAATCTGGAAAATATAGTTTCAGGATTGTTTAGGTTAATGTTTGTTTTTATTTTATAATGGAGAATTGTTTTCGTTTTTAAGTGGAATGTTATTCAGAAGAGTTCTTCATTATTACTGGAACTTGATATAATATCATCTTATAGATTAGATGTTTTGAGACAACTATGAACAATGGATAAAAAATTAAATTTTCAAATGACCACATAGTATAGTGTTTTATTATTGTAGACCATGGAGACAGCACTAACAACACAGCGAGTGTTCAAGGTCGTGTTTGTCGGAGACTCTGGTGTAGGAAAGAGTAGCTTCATCCATCGCTTCTGTAACAACTCCTTCAACCCTTCATTTAGTGCCACTATAGGTAGGCTGCACTTTGATTTGGTGATCTGTGCATGTTGAAGTTAACATGTCATATGTTGAACTCGAGGACGAACCATGTGTAAAAAGGCGACATTTTGACATAATTGACCAATCAAACATAGTCAGATGCACTTTACTAAAATGTACAGAGACTATAAAGGTGTGACTAAATTCTGATGGTAATGAATCATAGTCCTTTGTCCACTACTCAGTATCACAATATCCATAACAACTGTTCGCAATAACATTGACAGATGGAAGCTGTTTTAAGAATGCATTTTAGTAATATCTATGGTTTTATAATGAATAGTTACCTAATTTCACCAGACTTTACTGTTTGTTGTTAACACCAGTTCTATCTGTTGTATACAGGTGTGGATTTCCAAGTGAAGACAATACAGATCAAGGACACGGTCATCGTACTACAGCTATGGGACACCGCCGGCCAGGAAAGGTAACGTCATGTAAACTACACAAAATTAATAGATTTATTGAAACACAGTAAAACCTATCTTAGTGACTATCTCGATAGAGATATATTTACATTTACTTGTCACTTCTACTGTATAAACTTACCAAGGCAAAATGAAGTAACTGACACCCAAAAACGTGACCATTATGACATCACTAATGTTGACTTGGTGACGTCAACTGATCACCATCAAAATGGCTGTTCCATCTCGTGGATTAAATCGTCACTGATAAACGGTTTTCCTGGTCTAGCTTAAACAATGTTAATTCAGAGACCCCAAAATGAGTTGATAATGTAAATATAAGCATTAAACTATCTTCCTTTAAGATCTATGGTCTATATGGATGCCAGAGCTTTGCAGACAATTATCTCATAATGCGCTAGCACTCATTATGAAGATTGTCTGCAAAGCTCTGGCATCTATATAGACCATAGATGCCATAGGAAGATAGTTTATTGCTTAACTAAACCTACAGAACAAGACCACTTTCTTGGCTAATTTTAACCCAGTTTGTCATGTGTATGAAGACCACTTGGCAAAAAGGCCATTTTATCTTGTCACTTGGGTTGTTTTATAGACAGGTTGGCCTGGTATTTCAATTTTGATGAAGTCATTCCTTGCAGATGGATAGCTATGTTGCTTTAATATCCTGAACAAAATAACATAGTGTTACTCATATAAATTCAGTCAGGTAACAATCTACCCTTGTACCTTCAGATTCCGCAGCATCACCAAGCAGTATTTCCGTAAGGCTGACGGAGTGGTGGTTATGTACGATGTCACATCAGAAGCTTCCTTTGTCAATGTTAGGAACTGGATGACCAGTATAAAGGTACAGTCAAATCCTGTTAGACTTACATACAAGGTAAAATGTAAATGTCAGGTTAATAATCCTCACACACAATATCAAATACATGAGAGTATAGCAAAATCCGAGTTACACACCATTGCGAATCCAATGAAGACAGGGATTAACTCTTTCACCCTTGAAGACACATTTAGACTCTTCTCAATCAAAGACTAGACCAGTCGATTATGAAATATTTGGGGTGAATGAATTAGCATCTCACTAAATATGAATGATAATTTGTATTCTTTGGATAACAAATGTGGAATAGAAATTAGCTGTATTTGTATAAAGAGTTATATACACATTTAACAAGTAATGGAAATACGGAGTACTGTAATAGGGTTACATCTCCAAAAGACTGATTTTTTTTTTTTTAAATGACAAATTTACTATTTCAGGAAAACGTAGACGAGAAGACCGTAATAGAAATCCTAGGAAACAAAACAGATATGGCCGAAGGTGACGATCATCGTGTTGTACGGATGAACGATGGCAAGAAGTTGGCCCTGGTAAATGGCCTTTCTAGAAAAAAAAATTTTGTTGTTTTTGTTTATATTTCATAGTCCTTCTTTGCTGCATATTACAAAGAGGTCTGTCCTTGTTGGTAGGTATTCATTGTGATGTCAGTAAGAGTAGTTTGTGAATGAAAATAACCTAACTGCAAGGGCACATAACCCTGTAATATGCTAAGGCAGATTATTTTAACCTAATGAAATGAAACCAACAGAAAATGGTTCATGATTCTTGAATGGAATTTTATGAATATATTTCTGTAATATTTTTAGAGTGTTGCATTTATGATCCAATACATCATGTATATCATAATGCCCTTGCCTTGAAAGGAGGGGAGTGGGGCATATAATGTTACCAATATCCTGATGTCTTACAAATATTGTGATGGAGATAATTTACTCTTTCCAGGAGTACGAGTCCCTATTTTTTGAGTGCAGTGCTAAATCTGGCATCAATATACAGGAGAGTATGGCTGCCATGGCAGAGTAAGTAAAATATAGTAAAATGTAATAAAATCATATTAAATTATTAGCAAACACTATTTGTCTCATACACCTATACCCCAACAACTAAACCTGGTATGTTAGAATATCACGTTAGCTACAAACTTATTAAAGTGAAGGTTTACTGAACAATTGATTCAGAATATGAAAAATTTATTTTAGTGAAATATAAAAAATTGTCCTATAACTTAACTCCCATCTTCTATTAAAATCTGACATGGTGTTGTAGTGAAGATTTAGGGTAAAACTGAAATTGAAAAATTAGTTTCATAGGGAAATGTAACAAGCACTACTTCTAAACCTTGAATGTTTTAAAATGATATTTACAGCCTGCTGAAGGATAAAGAAGACGAGGAGTTAGAAAAAGCTCTTCACATACACGACGATCCTGTGGAAAAGAAAAAGTGTTGCAAGTGAGGGCACTATACAGAAGTGAATTCAGGAGAATTTACCTAATGTGATTCGAACTGTTGGACCAGAGCATCATTATTTAATATATCATTGTTGTTTTTAAGTTTTATTATTCAAATTTTATGTAATTTAATTGCTCCATTCTTTCAATGTTATTCATTTCATTTTAATTTTCAAAGTTGCAAACATTCCATTTATGTATTTATTACAATATAGTTTAATACGAGTTCTAAATATTTCTGTGTGTCACATCACACAGTTAAGAAGAAAATGCATTTCTATGGTAACTTGTATCAATAACATACATATGTACCTTATCATTACCAAAGTGTTCTTTATCACATATGCCATTGGTATAAGGATTCCCCTACATAACAAGTTATGGGTTCAAGGCTTTTAGTCTAGAACAAGAGTACATTTTATAGGTCTAATTTAGAGTAAAAAGCAGGTTTTCTTAATTATGAAATTGTAAAAATTTGTTTGATTTTATTACATAATCTCCACCAATACTGATCTGGTGTTTTGTTTTATCAATTCCATTACGCCATTCATCACCATCAAATCTCCAATTCTCATTAACCAATTAAGAGTTCAGAAACATTTATTGCATATTTTTTTTATATCAGAGGCATAATATTAACTTTCACCTGGGTATAAAATTTGATATCTTGTTATATCTCAACCGCAGGGTTATGGCAGAGTTTTCGCTACCGTAATTGGTGTAGAATTGTTTCTCTTAGGAACGTAAAACCATCTTATCAAATATATGTTAAATATGGCTCTTGTGTATGAATATCAAAAACAACGCTTTATATGAATGGTAAGGATTTACAGTTATACTGTACTCATCGTCAATTTCAAATAGATTCAACTAAATCCTGACAGTTTATAATTGTGATTTAACATAAGCTTATACTGACTGCATCAAATAATCCATAAATTATGTATAAATGATTGTGGGGTTGTCCATAGATGAACTGGTATATGTGGTTTCATGTATATACTAGCTGTATCAGCAATTGGTATATATTTTTATGTTGTCAGAATACATGTGTTATTAATTAAATCATTTAACAAATATGTATTATTGATATTCCAAATTGTTTCATAGTTTCTACTGCACCACACACCTTATATGTATGATATATTATTAATCGTAGAGCATTAATTATCACACACAGCATATATTTAGTATACATGTGCTATGTATAGTTACTGTGAAATAGGGTTGATGAAGCTTGTACACAGTACATCTACAAAGTATACCAGGTATATACCTTCCTAGTCCATAGTTCTATAGTCTTGCCTGTCTTCTATACAGTAGAAAATACATTGTATCTCATTATCTCTTAATGCGGGAACCAATAAAATACATTGTATTAATCATAGTCCAGAAACATATCTATATAAAGTGGTATAGTGTATTTATTATGGAAGTTTTTCTATACCAGTGAATTAGTTGTATGAGAGTGATTGTAGTACACGTTTTATGTGTGACAATTTGTATAAAATCCACTATACAAGAAGACACAATATGAACATACCGCAGTCTTCCAAAACACACATCTCACACAACATACACGCAACACACTGCATACATGGGAGGCCGTCCTAACATGACCATAGCTGTTAATAGGACGTTTATTTATCAAACAAACAAAATGTATAAAATCAAGGAGATTTTGTTTGATCCTCTGTTTTCTATTGTTAACTTGAAGCTCAACTGTCCAAGTGAGCAGAATCAATGGAACTATGTCTGTTTGTTAAAAGGAATAACATCGACATTCATTCACAGTACCACGAGTCTGGGTGGCTAAAATCTTTTTATCTAAAGACCAAGAGGCCTAAATATTTATTATTGGATGTGTGAAGTGAAGAACTTATTAATCTGATAAATTACCTTGACCTTCCTTAAGGTTAAAGTTCATATAGATCAAAATGTATGTTTTTATGACTTTTCTCAGTAAACTAGATGCCTGGTGGTATTTTTTCTGTATCATATACATGTAGCATGTTATAAAATTGTATTACTTATTAAGGGCAGGCGACCAATACAGACCCTAATAGGTCTTTGTATTTATCTACACAAAAAGTGCAATAGCTTTATAGTCTTCCCTACGCGTCCGATGTATACATGTAGAACTTATTCTGTTATCACATTCAAACTTGAAATCCACTCTTTCTATTTTACATGAGTTATTGCCCTTGTTATATATTGCTACTTGGTACAATATCTTCAACTCATCTTAGTGTTGAGGGAGTTTAAAATACAATAAATTGCTGTATGTTGACAGTAATTTACATCACAGGTTCTATAATACTATATAGATAATGGATAATTTCTAGTGTTTAGTGATGCAATTTGATAGTGTGTTTTCATTATCTGCAAACATTCTAAAAGAGCAAGCAACAAGTGGGAAATTTCTGAGTTTCTTTACAACGAGGTGGATTTCTCAAACTGTCGTTTTTATCACTTACTACTTGAACAAACATATATAATTATGTAACTACATTTTTGAACAAACATATATAATTATGTAACTACATGTATTATTTACTGCTTGAACAAACATATATAATTTACATGTATTATTCATGTTAGAATTCCTTGTATTTTTACCTGTTAGCCTTTTGGTACCGATATTGATGTTAAAAAATCTCTGGAAACAAACTATTTCAATATACAGTACATTCTTTACAGTTGTTTCATTGTGTGAAATGTAACACATCCAAGGTACATGATACAATGAGCACCAGGAAGGTTATATCAATTGTGATCAAGCTCAAGACCTCTTATGTTGCCTGGTTTATCAGATTTAGAAAATTTATGTATGGCAATGCAATTTTAGATTATCTACACTTAAGAATATTCTACGCATATCAGATTATTCTAAAAATATAATTTTGCAAAATATTTTGATTGGTTGATACATGCAACATTCCATGGAGTTTTTCTCATATTAAACATATTCCAGTCTACATTAAGTATTTCTAAATATCTTTATCTGTGCTTTTGTTAAGTTAACTACACTCTTAAAATACAGAAGTTAAAATCAAGTCAATATAGATACAGTATAACTTGTCTAAACCGGATGTCATTAGAATCAAGATATTTGGCCAGTATAGACAGGTTTCCATATTACCCAAGTTTTATTTATTATGATTAAGAAGGGAAATACCATTCTATAAAGCCAGATTGGACAGGGGAGAGTTTGGACGGGGGACAGTTTTGACAGGTTATACTGGACATATATATAGATTGTACTTCTTATCGCATTCCATTCATTCAACATGAAAAATGAAATAATACAGTTAGAATATTTAACATGTAATTAGAGGTTGATGATAGTCATAACAAAGGTTTTAGAAACATATCCAAAGTTTATGTTTTAATCTTTGTTTTAGATTTTTATATATATACATGTATCTAAGGAGGTGATCTGTTTTTATTTTACAATATTTTATTGATTAAACTGCCGACTACAGCCTTTTTTGTTATATTATGCTTACAATTCCATTGTTGCATTAAAATCTTGGAAAGAAAAGATGTGTTGTTTTGATTATTTACAACGAAATTGTATTATACCCTCATGCAGCTTGAAATCAAACTTTTATCCGCAAATCTTGTTTGGACAAATTCTCTTAAACTGTGGATCAATTTCAATGAAACTTCATAATAATGTTGTGGACCCTGTGTAGATGTGAGAAGCCTTTATTTTTAACCATGGACTTGGTTTTATTAGTCTGATGTCCTATTAACAGCTAGGGTCATTTAAGGACGTGCCAGGTTTGTCGCTAGAGGAAAGCCAGTCAATACTTAGCAACTGCTCCACTAGTCCGCTAAACCTGCCTACCCCGGTATATTATTAGGCTTTTTTTAAAAAAAATTTAAAAAAATTAAAAAAGCCTAATAATATAGGCAGGTTTAGCGGACTACTGCTCCACATCATGACATAGGATTCAAACTTGCAACCTAGAGGTGAAGAGCTTGTGAAAATATGTCTGGAAATCTCAAAGGACCACTTCCTCTTTGTTTCACAAAGGTAGTGTATGTGCCTTTACCCAATTGGCCACTGCACATCCCCAATTTTCTTAAAGTTGGCTTATAATTGTATGTCACAATGCTCAGATTTTTTTGAAAATGACAAATTACTCAGTACTCTTTAAATCGTTTTTGTTCAAACAAGTGATGTAACACATTGCATGGCTTGGTAACAGCTAAAGGGTAATACCAGAACTGATCAAGTTGGGATGAGCCAAAATTTTAATCATGTCTAAACTAATTTGCTGAAATAGCAAATACCATAATTGTATTTAGTTTTCAAAGAATTCAACATCATCTGGTTGCTATAGTTATCAAATGTAATTGTCAAAAGGAACACAAAGGAACTTGGGTATGGGTAATTGGTAAGCATATTTGGTTCTATATTCAATGGTCTCGAATAAGGAGTAGCTGGGGTATAAATTAGCCATTTGTTCAATGGTTTGTAACCTACTGACATATTCAATAAAATTGACCCAGTATCTGCACTCTCACTGATTCAACATATGATATAATACATTGAACTATTGATATAACATTTCTTATCTATCAGAGTAGCCTCCCTTTGTTTCACACCTATCAATATTAGTAACATATGAAGATCAGAATGACAGCAAATAAACCTGAACTTTTCTTTTTATGGTCAATAACTTAACTAAACATATCAGAGACAATAGCAGGGAACTAATTAGATGTTATTATGCGAAGGTGGTAGATTAAACAGGTTTTAATTACTGGAAATATACCTTTCCCACCATAATTACAACCCCTCTGCTGGACATGTACCATATTCACTATAATTACCACCCCTCTGCTGGACATGTACCGTACCCACCATAATTACCACCCCTCTGTTGGACATGTACCGTATTCACAATAATTACCACCCCTCTGTTGGACATGTACCATATTCACTATAATTGGATTAAGTACCATCCCTCTGCTGGATATGTACCGTATTCACCATAATTACCACCCTCTGCTGCACATGTACCGTACCCACCATAATTACCACCCCTCACCTGGACATGTACTGACCCACCATAATAACCACTACTCTGCTGGACATGTACCGTATTCACTATAATTACCACCCCTCTGCTGCACATGTACCGTACCCACCATAATTACCACCCCTCTGTTGGACATGTACCATATTCACCATAATTAACACCCTCTGCTGGACATGTATCGTATTTACATAATTACTACCACTCTGCTGGACATGTACCGTATTCACTATAATTACCACCCCTCTGCTGCACATGTACCGTATTAACCATAATTACCACCCCTCTGCTGGACATGTACCGTATTCACCATAATTACCACCCCTCTGCTGGACATGTACTGTATTCACTATAATTACCACCTCTCTGTTGGACATGTACCATATTCACTATAATTACCACCCCTCTGCTGGACATGTACCGTACCCACCATAATTACCACCCCTCTGTTGGACATGTACCGTATTCACCATAATTACTACTACTCTGCTGGACATGTACTGTATTCACTTTAATTACCACCCCTCTGCTGGACATGTACCGTATTCACTATAATTACCACCCCTCTGCTGGACATGTACTGTATTCACTATAATTACCACCCCTCTGCTGGACATGTACTGTATTCACTATAATTACCACCCTTCTGTTGGACATGTACCGTATTCACTATAATTACCAAGCCTCTGCTTGACATGTACCGTATTCACCATAATTACCACCCCTCTGTTGGACATGTACCGTACCCACCATAATTACCACCCCTCTGTTGGACATGTACCGTGTTCACCATAATTACCACCCCTCTGTTGGACATGTACCATATTCACTGTAATTACCACCCATCGACCAATCAGCACCCCTCCCTTCTTCTGGAGAAGGCGATGAATTCATATAAACTCCCCATCCCATATTACATGAACTTGTGAGTCTTTCACATATGTGAATCATGACATAATAAAAGGTAAGAAGGCATATGTATGTGTACTGTGACAGATTAAAGTACCATGAGTATAGAAATTAGAGTTAAAATATGGCAAAATCTTTTTAGACTTTTTTCCATGAAGAACTTACATTTTGGTACTCTAATAATGTCCCCCCACCACCCACCCACACAAACACACAACTTGTAAGCACCCTGGATGCTAATTACAGCAAATACAGTATATCAAATTGTGTATATAGAACAGTCTAGAGCAGTTTGTTTGTTTGATTAAATTTACATCCTTTTAACAGGCAGGGTCATGTGCAAGGATCCACAACAGATACATGAGTCTTTGTCCTAGCTACGACACTTGCAAATTGATCAAATAAATACTATGATATTATCATCAATGATTAATGTTTATTGCAAAATACAAAAATAAGATATCAAATGTTTTTAAATATACAAATGTTCAAATTTATGTACAGTATACACAAAGTGATGTTCATCTATTATCATCAAATCTTTAACCAAGTTACAAAAGCTCTTTGTTTCTTACAATTCACCACGTCAGCATGTTAACAATTTAAAAAGATGCTTTCCATGATTTTGAAGTATAATATGTGCAGTGTAATTATATAACAAAATTCATAAAGGACATATGTATTTTAAGAGGCCATTACAGCATTTAACATGGCAAATAAATGAAATAATATCCTTAAAATTCTTCATTTAAAAGTAATATCACATATTTATCACATAATCCGCCTGATATCAAGTGATTTCGTCCGTGTAATAATATTTTTGCATATGTCACTAGTGTAATATGACCTAGAGCGATTTTCATTGGCTGGAAATTCATTGTGATGTCAGACAGAAAAAAATAAAATGACATCGGGAAAAATGACATGACGTCAGGATTATGAGGACGGCGGGACAAAATGGCGTCCTTTGCTTGATTTTCGGAATACATTTTGACCGGAAATTCTCGGAAGTCTAAAAAACTTCTTAGACTCGTTTCATAAAATCTCATATGAAATGAATACTCATGTAAGATCCTATATATATATATATGTAACAAAATTCTGTATCATTGATCTAAAATTATAGTAACAGACATGACTTAGAATTTTGATAATTAATTGTTATAGCAATATTATGTACACTGTCCACATTGTTGTATAAGCTTTTCTAATTCTCCTTTCTTAAACAGCTGCTTGGTTTCTGATGCTCCACCAATACACTTTCCATTTATAAACACTCGGGGCACCTGTTGAGAAATGTTGAAGACTGAGTACTGTATATCACAAATATTTAGCTAGAAGAGATATTTAAATGGACTGTCAAAATCAAAGATAGTAGTATTTGATATCATATGGCCTACTATGAATATTTGTTTTGATATTATTTTGTGTTAAAATAAAATCTATAGATAAGGGTATGATAAAACTGTGAAAGGGAAACAAAAACATTGTTTTTAATTATGTTAATATGGGATTACATACATGTATAGTTAAATAATTTTCTCACATTTTTAAGAAGAACTTTTTATTTATTCTATTACAGTTGTAACTACTGTACAATAACTGACAGATAGTTAACCAACTCACAGTATATGCATCTGTCATATGCCCAAGTATATTCTGCAATTTCTCTCCGTCCTTTCTGTCATCCAGCTCAATTTTCTTCGCTGGGACTTTGAGTCTTTTGAAGATTTTGTCGGCCTCATCACAGTATGGGCAGTAGGACTTGGAGAAGATGACCACACAATTATCGTTCACTGTCTGTTGTATGTACTTCGCCTCTACAGACTCCATATCTGCTGGGCCAGACGGACCTGCGTTTCCCATCCTGTTGGAATAAATCATGCCAGTGAATACAAAGCTTATAAATATAAAATGAATGAAGTCTGAAATAAACTACCATAGCTTTTAAAATGTGTATGCCATGTATTTCAGGCTTTTATAAGTTTTCAATAATTGCAGTTGCAACTCAAATTAAAAAGCTAAATACATGTACTTAAAGTTGTATGGTCTATCACTTTCGCTCATTTTGTCATAGTGAAAACTCTTCAAGTGTTATACACAAATTTTTCTCTGTCTGTCCGAGGTTTAAACTTTCTATTTTAAATTTTACGACTTTTTATAAAGTTGCACCACTGGAAGTATTTTTAATAACAAACATCTTTTTAATGTGTACACGTTTAAAATAGCTCTGAAATATCGGAACTGTTCCGATCTATTCCGATCTGTACCGGTGTTGCCGATATTGAGCACGTGATACGGCTCGGGAGGTTCCGAACTTTACGGGTATCGCCGATGGTGGTCACCTGATGCAACTCGGTTTTTCGATATTAACCGAAATTTTGAAACATGGCGTTGACTGTGGCGGTTCTTTCAAAACGTGTGATATTTCATGCAACATTTACCGCCATGTCAATAGTAAATTGGTGTTTTCATGGATCTGAACCATCATAAATTAGCATATTGGGTGATCGAGTGGTGTAGTGGTGAAGCCGCTTGCCTTTCACATAGCCGGCCAGGGTTCGATCCCTGGCATGGACGTGAAAAGGGCAGGGGTCACCTGCCCGATCATGTGGGTTTTCTCCGGGTACTCCGGTTTCCTCCCACACTCAGACCCCTCGCGCGCTTACATCCAGGCCATCGAGAGTGATTTATATAAGTTGTATAACTTGTTTCTCAATTGATGTAAAATAAATAAAGTTTATATTTATATATTAGCATTCATATTCACACATAGTATGTTTTATGAGAGTTTGTAATGGTGAAATTTACAAGAAATACAACTTTAATGTAGATATTGGCCCCGATAATTGGAACGAATATACGTACCCGGCCTACTATACCTTTCAGCCGGGTACAAAATGGTGTCTATGTGTCCTAGTGGAGCAGTGCCTCAGAAAATCACTCGGGCACAGTTTCTATACTTTTTTGTATGTTTTCAATTATTTTAAGCATATACATGCATTTATATATTATTTTTGTCCATAACAAACATAACGATCTTTCATAAACAAATTTAGTCAAACTCACAATTTGTAGACCTGCCGTATAATTTTCCTTTGAAAGGACTGAATTTATGTGAAAAAATGAAATCCTCTTTGTGAATTTTATATTGTATACAGTTAAGTTTTATCATTTAGAAGGTAAGTGATATAAAACAAGTACAATAAAATGAATACAGATGTTTTAATAATGGTTTGCACAATCATTTCTTCGCTCCATTAGCAGGAATAGGGACCAATTACAGCTCTAAAAACGACACCATTAACTGTCTAAAGTCTTTTGAGCTACAATATTGCAGCTAGGAATTAAGGTCAGCTAGCTGCTACATGTATAATGTACAAGTACAAAATTTAATTCAGGATGACCTATTGTCATCATGCATCGTCCGTCGCCATATGCCATGCGTAAACTTTTCATTCAAACGACTTCTTCTCAATAACCGAAAGCCCCAGGGTACTGATATTTGGCCTGTAGTATGCTGGGATGAAGGGCTACCAAGTTTGTTCAAATGAATAACCTTGACCTTCATACAAGGTCACAGAGGTCAAAAAGGCTAAAATATTTAAATGACTTCTTCTAAAGAACCAAAAGGCCCAGGTTACTCATATTGGGCCTGTGGCATGCTGGAATGAAGGGCTACCAAGTGTGTTAAAATAAATGACCTTGACCTTCATTCAAGGTCACAGAGGTCAAACAGGCTAAAATCTTTAAACAACTTCTTGTGAATAACTGAGAGGCCTAGAGACCTAATATTGGGCCTGTGGCATGCTGGGACGAATGGCTACCAAGTTTGTCCAAGTGAATGACCTTGATCTTCATTCAAAGTAACAGGGGTCAAATAGGCTAAAATCTTTAAACGACTTCTTGTAAATAACTAAGAGGCCTAGAGACTGGATATTGGATTTGTAGCATGATGGGGATCAAGGGACCTTCATTCATGGTCTTAATTAGAAAATATATCAGAACTTGAACTTTTTCTAATAAAAGAGTTCTTTTGTATTGCCTTAATTGTTTGCACTTCTATATTCTTTAATGTGTTGTATTGTGCCAATAGTCAGATGACTGTTAATTAAAAGACAGACCATGGGCCTCTTGTTTTATTGTAGTGTATGTTTTTGCACAGGAAGCTCAAGGATGCATTGGAATATGTGCATCATTGTTACATGTACATCTGTATGTATACATGTGTATAAATATCAATATGGGACACGAGTCACTAGAAAAAAAAATGTCAGCATTCTCTGTTAATTCTGTTTTCAAGGGTACATGTATTGTGACTTATGTCTGAACTTTTTTTTTGTCACCAGAGGTTAACATGTCTGGTGACCAGGGTCCAGTGTCATGAACGTTCCTTAACTTAAAGGGATTCCTTAAATTAAACTTCCCTATATGAAATTTAAAGCATTACAGAAGTTAAGGAAGAATCTTAAGTTAAGGAGCCTTCCTTAAAATATGTAATGCTTTTCTATGGAGAATTTTAAGTTAAGGGATTCCTTAAATCTAAGGAATGTTCATGAAACTATATATATAGGCCCTGGTAGCTGAATCAGTAAAATATATATATCATTCGACTAGTGTTCAGAGGTCCCAGGTTTGAATCTCAGTCTGACGACCGCAATACATTTTCTCCTTGCCTAGCTGTTAAAAAATTGGCACTCAACTAAATACCGACAATGGTAGTATTATAGTCTTGTATTTCTTTGAGGGAAGAGACTTTGAAAAAGGAGGGATGAGTGCAGCCGGATTGGACTAGGTGAATCATCGATGACCAGGTACATGTATAGCTCAATTGGTAGAGCATCATACTAATGTTCAGGGATCCCTGGAGGTACAAATCCTGGTCTGGCCACTACATTTTCTCCTCCCCTGTTACATACTCTATCTATTACTTAAGTTACACTGGTCGATGATATTGTAGTTCATTCTACAACACACATCTTATAAAGACAGCTGTATTTTTAATTTTGTATCATACTCTAGCCATGAAACCAGATTTGGTCAGTTTGACGATACCACAACAGTTTCTGATGTTTTGTCAATAATTTACATGTATAGTATAAACAGCGTCATTCTGTTCCTGCGGTGCGACAGTCAGCAAAGTAACGTCCGATAAAACAAGAGGCCCAGAGGGCCTGTATCGCTCACCTGGTTTGTAATGCCAAGTAATGTTCTGAATATAAGTTCATTGTTTCTTTTCTGAAGAAATTTGGATATTTACCTCTAATTCCCCTATTGGGCCCCACTCTTTCTCCTCCATGGGGGATCAAAGCCAAAATTTATACGAATTCTGTTAACCCCAAGGATGTTTCTGGCCAAATTTGGTTACAATCCATGCAGAACTCTAGACAAGTAGAATTTTTTTAGGATTTACACTCTATTTCCCCTATTGGGCCCCCCCCTTCCTGCCCCCGGGTAGTCAATGCCAAAATTTATACAAGTTCTTTCCCCTTCCCCCAAGGATGTTTCTGGCCAAATTTGGTTACAATCCATGCAGAACTCTAGGACAAGTAGCAATTTATACGATTTACCTCTATTACCCCTATTGGGCCCCCGCCCCTCCTGCCCCAGGGGGTCAGAGCCAAAATCTATACAAGTTCTGTTCCTCTTCCCCCAGGATATTTTCTGGCCAAATTTGGGTTACAATCTATGCAAGAACTCTAGGACAAGTAGCGATTTATAGGATTTACCTCTATTACCCCTATTGGGCCCCGCCCCTCCTGCCCCGAGGGGTCAGAGCCAAAATTTATACAAGTTCTGTTCCCCTTCCCCCAAGGATGTTTCTGGCCAAATTTGGTTACAATCCATGCAGAACTCTAGGACAAGTAGCGATTTATAGGATTTACCTCTATTACCCCTATTGGGCCCCGCCCCTCCTGCCCCCGAGGGGTCAGAGCCAAAATTTATACAAGGTCTGTTCCCCTTCCCCCAAGGATGTTTCTGGCCAAATTTGGTTACAATCCATGCAGAACTCTAGGACAAGTAGCGATTTATAGGATTTACCTCTATTACCCTATTGGGCCCGCTCCTCCTGCCCCCAGGGGGTCAGAGCCAAAATTTATACAAGTTCTGTCCCCCTTCCCCAAGGATGTTTCTGGCCAAATTTGGTTACACTCCATGCAGAACTCTAGGACAAGTAGCGATTTATAGGATTTACCTCTATTACCCCTATTGGCCCCCGCCCTCCTGCCCCTGGGGGTCAGAGCCAAAATTTATACAAGTTCTGTTCCTTCTTCCCCCAGGGATGTTTCTGGCCAAATTTGGTTACAATCCATCCAGAACTCTATGACTAGTAGCGATTTAAAGGAAATGTTGACGGACGGACGACGGACGGACGGACGGACGGACGGACGACGGACGCCGCGCCATGACATAAGCTCACCGGCCCTTCGGGCCAGGTGAGCTAAAAACGGCTGACCAGTCGACTCTCATGTTATGGGAGTAACATGTACAATGTACATGTACCATGATCAGATCAGTGAACGAATAGATCTGTCAAAATGTCGGGGCTAGAGAAACGTGGTCGCTGATTAATATGCAAATGAACAGCAAGTTTTCTTTCGTTGACCTCCATATCATGACACATGCACTTGTAAACATGATGTGAGCCTGTGGTGGTACATGGACTCTCCACTTAGAGTCGGTATTTAAAAGCAGAACACACAGCCGATCACGAGAGACAGGACATTCCACGGGACCTTTACTTTATGCATATTACATACCTAAGACACTGTATTTAACTATTTTTCGATGCCCTTTCTTCAAACACCTACAACTCAGCAAATGACGAAATGCTCATTCAATGGCAACTTCGAACAGACGAACACTTTCCGGTAAGGCAGCCCACGTGAGCTTGACGCTTTGTAATTCCATGTCTAAAAACAAACGCCAAATGACTCCACAATTTATTTTCAGTGTATGCTACGCGGGAGAATACGAAGAAGGCAAATTATACTAATTTGACAGTTCCAAATATTCATTAATTTACGACAAGATTACTCAAGGAAATACATAGCAGCAAAAGACCAAAACATTCAACACCTACTGTGCATCTAAATGAATCAGGGGCGTAGGAAGCAGGGGGGCAGGGGAGGCCTTCCCCTAAGACGGGGGGGGGGGGGGGGGGGGGGGGGGGGGGGGAGACAAACATGTCTTTTTGCCCCCCCCCCCCAATTTCTCGCCGAGTGAAATGTTCTAAAAACGCACATTTGAAAGAAAAAAGGGTCCTTATGCACATTTTTGTACTTCATTTTAGAAACTTTTTCGGCTGCGCGGCGCGTTTCCTAAAACGTCCAAGGCCATAATGTTCAAACCTTTAATAGAGTAAATTCAATACACACGAACTAGACTAAAAAATAATGTCCATCAAGATATTATACTATTTCAAAAAAAAATTGCTTCTTTAAAGATTAATTTCTTTATATATTTTAGCAAGACATTCAAATCATCAACATTGAGGAAAAACTATTTTACTGTGCGAACTGTCAGAATTTGGATCTCTCTTCCAGAATCTGTTATATCATCACCTAATATAAACTGTTCTGGGAATTCCAAGACCTACTCTATAATTTTAGAGCAGAGTTGTCATTATGAACTGTGTTAACAATATAAACATAAACACCTTGAAATTATCAACATGGAAATCGAACATTTATATTATATACATTATGTACATTATATACTGTATCATGTATGTATTTATTGTATGATTATGAGTCCAGTGTAGAGGACCTCAATCCTGTACTGGAAAATAAACTTAACTTAACTTAACTTAACTTATTATTTTGAGTTGCCGATGGTGTGAATCCGGTATGTTCAGATCGAGCTGGGATGCATAATGGTATGACCACACTGACAATTATCATTCTAAATGCAGGTAACTTTAAATCGAAAAATTACCGTGTTAAGAACGCTTTAAAATCATCAAAATACATTGTAAAACTCATCCCAGCCATTCCAAATCGTAATATTTTTCCACGGGATACCCCGGACCCCCCAAACTCGCACGCTAATTTGCGTATTCATTAATTTCCTATTAGCGACGCAACTGTCTATATAGATGTGCACAAGGATTATATGTAATAACATATGAAAAACGAATATCAATTATCTCCTGTGGGTGCGGGGCGCGCGAGGGGCGCCGGGGTGTGACGAAATATTAAGGACCTTTGCCCCCCCCCCCCCAGCCCCAATACGTTTCATCTTTCTACGCCACTGATGATGATGATGACGCACTAAAGTACGCAAAAATCACGGGTGATCGCACTACACTACGCGAAACCGACGGGTGATCGCACTACACTCACTAAACATTTAGGATTTTACGAGGAGTTTACCCGTCGATCTCCGACGATGAGCTTAGATCTAGTCTATCAACAGTAGGCTACCAATCAAACCAATTCTTCGACGTAATAATCATCATCACCATAAAGATTTATTGTCGTTTGACGTTATCTTCATTGTAAGTAGATGTCATCTACATCAGCCATTTATCAAATAGATGCAGGTTGAGGACGGCTTCATCCAATAGCTTAGTCCAGATTACCGCTTGTCTGACCACCACGTCCTCGACTGCGTCTTTAGCAGTACTAATGCTAGCACAGGGACGTGGCACGAAAATTGTTAACCAATAGTATACATATATATATATTATAGTATCAAGGGTATGAACTCGGCGGTCGAGAAAAACGGACCTATTTTTTTAAAACCGTGATTATTTTAATAAATGGGTTCTATACAACATTGACGGATATCTTACATTAAAGAGAAATAATTTATCTTTCCATTGATTGCTTGGTGAACAAAATTGGCCAAGTATTGACCAAGTTATGGCTTGATGAATCGGGAAATTTACGAAAAATATGCTAGGTAGACATTTCCCTGTCCGGTCGAAATGTCGTCTCGGCTCTAATGTGCACATCAAAAACCAAGCCAAAATCACAAAATCTACGCTTGTGGTGGTAAACAGTACCCATAACTGTGTTCATCCACAATCTCCTTTGGAGGTGTCATGACCCGTACTTTGTAGAAACTCCATTTAAACATCGTATAGCTCACTTACTTTAACCGTCACCGCCATGTTCATTTTTCTTTCGGAACGCTTCTCGACTTTACATATCGTGACTACATTATGCAAATTATGTTATGTTGTGCTTGTCGGTAAACTCGAGAAGCGTTCCGAGAGAAAAACGGACATGGCGGTGACGGTTGCAGTAAGTGAGCTACACGATGTTTAAATGGAGTTTCTACAAAGTAAGGGTCATGACACCTCCAAAGGAGATTGTGGATGAACACAGTTATGGGTACTGTTTACCACCACAAGCGTAGATTTTGTGATTTTGGCTTGGTTTATGATGTACCCATTAGAGCGGAGACGACATTTCGACCGGACAGGGAAATGTCTACCTAATCCCTATTGAGATTCCTCCTCTAGACTCTTTTATATTCGGACGTCTGATAGATGTCTCTCGTCGGAATCCCTACTCGAGCCTTCTAAACTTTATTCTGGAAAATCAAGTCAGGTTGACCTACCTCTTGTAAGGGTCTATTACAGAAATAATCCAACTGCAGTGGTTCCCATACTGGCACACATCGCTAGTGGAGATATTTTTCTCTCCATACGCACATATATTATTTAGTGACACATATTAAAAACAAAGAACCATCCCATATTGTAAACAATGTTATGTTCCATCGCTACTTTGAGCAGCCATTTTGAAAGTCCCTCTCTGTCATGTGACCGCTATAGTCTGTTTCAATAAAATTCATTACCTGTATAACCTTATTCCATTCAGTGTAATAGGCGTTATCTGGAACGCACTATAGTGGTCATGTGACAGCGAGGGACTTTCAAAATGGCTGCTCAAAGTAGCGATAGAACAAGACATCGTTTGCAAAATGAGATGGTTCTTTGTTTTCAATACATGTCACTTCATATTAAATGTGCGTTTTGAGAGAAAAATATCTCCACTATCGATGTGTGCCAGTGTGGGAACCACTCCAGTTGGATTATTTCTGTAATAGACCCTTACAAGAGGTAGGTCAACCTGACTTGATTTTCCAGAATAAAGTTTAGAAGGCTCGAGTAGGGATTCCGACGAGAGACATCTATCAGACGTCCGAATATAAAAGAGTCTAGAGGAGGAATCTCAATAGGGATTAATGTCTACCTAGCATATTTTTCGTAAATTTCCCGATTCATCAAGCCATAACTTGGTCAATACTTGGCCAATTTTGTTCATCAAGCACTCAATGGAAAGATAAATTATTTCTCTTTAAGGTAAGATATCCGTCAATGTTGTATAGAACCCATTTATTAAAATAATCACGGTTTTAAAAAAAATAGGTCCGTTTTTCTCGACCGCCGAGTTCATACCCTTGATACTATAATATATATATATGTATACTATTGGTTAAAAATTTTCGTGCCACGTCCCTGTGAATGCTAGTATTTCTTGTTAATACTAATGATTTTTTTTTTACAATGCTGTAAACGTATACGTGATAATATGAGTTGGTGTTAAGTGTTTGTTAAAATGTTGTGACCAGCCCAGTGCCCTATTCAGGGGTTCACGGTTGATACTCGAAGCGGAACTTTCAACACCATATTTGCTGAAGAACGCGTAGCAAATTACACCTTTGCATACCAAGACACGTTTGACCCCCTGCTATTGTAATGATGTAGTTCAAACTTATTTGTACGTGATCGTACGAGTTGGAGTTAGGCGTGTATAGGCCTACCGATTCCATGTACAATCAGAGGCACTAAAACGAAACGCGTGCGCCTGTGGTCCAGTTAGTTGCTCGATTTGCGCCAGCTGGACAAAACCCTTTTATAATAAACAGTAAAATAAGGATTAATCGGCTAATCGTATTACTCGGCCATGCCGATAATCCCACACTAAGGGTATTGTATGTACCCTGGTTTTCAGCAGGCTTATGTACTGCTGGCAAAAAGGTGTTTGTAGATCAATGATCGGGAATAACATTTTCAAAGCAATGTCAGCTTTCATTCAAGTGATACACTAGATGATGTTCCTGTATTTAATTACAAAAATGTTTAGTATCGAAAGTCTGGCAACATACATTCTACATTTTGCAAAATGCTATCTCCAGAATATCTCGATATACAGAACAGTATGCAGTCCTAACCATTTCCATTCAAGATCGTTTTGAAGCTAAAGCTAGTTGATATATATATATATATAGGTCAACAGATTATAAAACGAACATTCTTGCTAAATATAACAAAGTAAATTTGAATTTACTTTCTACCCAGTTGTTCATGAATAGTTCTATATCTGACTTTCCCAACAGTGTATAGAACTGTTCATATCGAAAACATATCTCTCTCAATGTTGCATGATTACTTTCATTTGTTAGTGCAGTCTACTAGGTTTTAATGAACTAAAAAAATGAGTGAACAAATGAAGTACATTTAAAATACATGTACCTTTGGAATTGACGTCGAACTAAATCAGGAGTAAGCATTGTACATATTATGAGACGCTCGTGGATGTGACCAAGGCGTGTAAACCTATATGCACTTTTAAGCAATAGTGAATCAATGTTTGGACCATTAGCTCTAGGTTTGGAACTTAGAAACATTTTCAATGGCATGTAATTTTCTTAATGGAAGTTGAATTCTAAGTATATTCACGGACTCGAAACAAG
The DNA here is from genome assembly GCA_004382745.1 of Argopecten irradians irradians. Taxonomy (NCBI): domain Eukaryota; kingdom Metazoa; phylum Mollusca; class Bivalvia; order Pectinida; family Pectinidae; genus Argopecten; species Argopecten irradians. The sequence goes on from SAYR01014810.1 coordinate 64,470, forward strand.
AACAATCTGTGAGGATGCGGCCCGCGTGCATACTCTCCTTGTGTCTGGTGGCACTTCTTGTTGGACATGGTTCCTGCTGTCTCGTGCGGTTCTGGCAGCAGTACAGTATGACAGAACTTTTGTCTATGTCATCCGTGGTAGTGTATGGCAGAGAGATCTACAACATCACCATGGCCCCAGACCGAGTGGATTCTGTGTTCGCCGTCAGCTGTGTGTTCCGATCTGATGGCTACCCCATAGGGACAAACATCACCATTGAGAGTGTCTGGCCCCGCAGTAACTGTTCTACCACATACCGTGTGTACAAATATGGTGGAGACGTCATCGTGGGACTCAAACGACGGGGCGACAATACATTTGAATGGGACGAGAGGAACCCATTACAAAGTATTGCATATGGAGGATCTTCACAGAACCTTCTAGAGCTTGCCACCACATGTGGCCTCCGGAACTGGACATCCCCGGACGGGATCGAGGATACGGTTTGTCCCCTGTGTGGTCACCTTACCAACGTCTCCAACCCATTCCAGACCATCTGTTTGATAGATCAGCTGGAAAGTGAGAACTGTACGGAGATGGCCGAGCCGACAATCTCTGCAGTGTGTACGTGTAATTCTAGGCGCCCCAGTAACAACGTAGAGGTGGAGACTGGTGGTGCTGGAACTGCGTCTATCTCAAGTCTCATGACCGTCATCATGTCATTCTTGTCATTCTATATGGTTCTAAGCAGTCCAGTAACAATTTAGATGTGAGCCTGACGGTGCCGGAAATGTGTCTATTTCATTGTCATCATTTTGCCGTTTGCTCATTCAGAGATGTTCCAGCTCAATTCAATTCTTTTATTACCTTGAGCCTTTCGGCTCATCGGTTTGAAACAAAGCATATATACAAACACAATACACACTTGCATCCATGCAACACACACTCACTCTCACCATATACATACATGTACACTGACACACAACAACCCTCTTAAGTATACATAAGACTAGTGTAGAGGGATTATGCTAATTTTAGCTTATAACATGTTATTTCTCTGGTCAGGGGCGTAGGAAGCGGGGGGGGGGCAGGGGGGGCAAACATGTCTTTTTGCCCCCCCCCCATTTTCGCCGACTGAAATTTTCTAAAAATGCTTATTTGAAAGAAAAAAGGGTCCTCCTACACATTTTTCGTACTTCATTCTAGAAAATTTTCCGCTGCGCGGCGCATTTCCTAAAACGTTCAAGCACATAATGTCAAACCTTAAATAGTGAAAATTCAATACACACAAACTAGACTAAAAGTGTCCATCAAGGGATTCTATGTACTATTTAAAAAATGTCTCTTAAAAGATCAATTTGTTTATATGTCTTAGCGAGAAAATTAATTCATTTTTTATGTTACACAACAATGTGCCGATGGTGTGAAGCCGGTATATTCAGATCAAGTAGGGTTGCATAATGTTATGACGACACAATTATCATTTCTAAATGCAGGTAGCTTTAAATCGAAAAAATTACCATGTTAAGAACGCTTTATAATCAATAAACTTATCGGAAAACTCATCTCAGCCATTTAAAAAGCCCCCCCCCCCAAAAAAAACAAAAAAAAAAACCCACCAAATTCTCTCTCACGCTTTTGGGCGCTCGCAAATTCATCAAAATGCATCGTAAAACTCATATAAGCCATTCTAAATCGTAATTTTTTCCCGGGGGAGACCCGCCAAACACCAAAATCTCGCGCTGTCTGGCGATCGCAAAATCATCAAAATACATAAAACTCATCCCGGGGGGTCACCCTCAGACCCCTAATAAAACACCAAAATCTCGCGCCTTCGACGCTCACACGCTTATTCGGCCAATTTGCGTATTCGTTAATTTCCTTTTAGCAACCCCACTGTCTATAAATGTGTACAAGGATTAAATTTAGTGATATATGAAAAATGTACATAAAGCATATATTATATGGTTGGGAGTTGAATTAATCTCCTCCTGTAGGTGTGGCGGGGGGGGATTACAAAATGTTGAGGACCTTTCCCCCCCCCCCCATGACGTTTCATCTTCCTACGCCACTGCTGGTGGTCTATTAACCAGCACAGCTTGGTGAAAGCCGATGGTGTTGGAATTACTTTATCCACGGGTACCTGTGCTATATAGTTTATCCCAAGAACCACCGCGCTCTTTTAATTCAATATATAAAGTAGAGATGGACGTCGACGCTGTGTGTGCCAGAACTGTGTTTGTCTCAAGTCTCCTGACCGTCATCATGGCGCTCTACTACTGATTATTTTCAATAGGCATCATTTGGACGTGTTTTGTTGTTGCTGTGTTGATAGAAGCAATCTTGCCGCTGGGGGTTAAGGATTTGTAAAAAAAAATGACCACATTAACTTCTGTACCCTTTTTTTTCTAAATTGTGATACTGTCAAAAATTCGTTCGATTGATCATAATTTTGACATTTTTACCTGCTGCAAATGTGCGTAGTTTTGAGTAAAATGTTTCGGATGAAGCCTATGGTTCCACTTTGTTAATACAATGGTTGTGCGTACAAAATACATATTCATGATAAGTCTTTGTTAATACAATGGTTGTGCATACAAAATACATATTCATGATAAGTCTTTGTTAATACAATGGTTGTGCGTACAAAATACATATTCATAATAAGTCTTTGCCGAGAGTTTTATGAATCCCTTATCGTGGAGACTTATAGTTGTACTGAAAGATTTGCTTTTCTCCAGGACTACTTAAGGATGTATTCTTCTGAGGTTTCAGTCCCGTTGAAGTCTCGTTTCGACAAAGATCAAAGAAGTTATGAGATTTTCAAATATATTTTATCAATATCTGTAGTAAGTTGCCAGATGCAAATTTTGTCAAAAAATTACAATTCTATTTTCAGTAGATTTTTTTATACAGGGATTTTTAGAAATGGCTTATTTGGCGGCCATTTTAAAATTGTGTCTTTTTCCTCTTTGAGTAGAGCCATACATGCTGTAGTTTAATCATTTTTTACTGAAATTGTTTTTACTTAAATTATCACTGCACCAGCATTTTTAGCTGTATCGAGCTAATTTTTGCTGTTAATCTTTACTAGGTTCGTGGTTATTAAAATATTGAGCATTATTGCATGAAGTGATAAGCTTTTGTCACTTTATTTTTACATTTAATGGTAATTTGAGCACTTTTATTTTTTACTCTAAAATACTGAAAAATAACACATATTCAAATGGGGCAAAAAAGTAAGCACACTGACACCCCCCCCCCCCCCCCCCCCCCCCCCCCCCCCCCCCCCCCCCCGCCCCCCCCCCCCCCCCCCCCCCCCCCCCCCATCTTTCTGCCTAATTTAGAAAGAACAACCCATTCCCTATTGATATGCAAAATATTACCAAAAGCTTAATACCACAACTGTTTTCTTCTACATGTATATAAACTTTACCTGAGTTTACCTGTGTAAAAGTTGGCTATAGTCTATATCAATTAAGTGAATTAAATCCAGGTGTAAAGGTAAAAAGGGAAGCAGAATTTAGCTGTATCAAATTAAAATATATTTCTTATGATATTATAAATTTAAAAAAAATGTTATGACTTCTCAGTGATGTACATCCTTAAGTACGAAGAACATCTTTTTTTGAGTTTGAACCTTGTGTTGTTAACTGGGAACACTACATGTATATAGTAAGGTTATTTTCCACGGGTAATTACACGTTTTTTATCGTACATTGTACTCATATTCAACATAAACACAAATTGTAGTGAAAAGTAATTCTTTAATTAGCAAATAACAAAAATTAAAGAATGACACAAAATGTGTTATAACATCAACACTATTCTTATGATACAATGTGATCAAAATTTGTAAATAAGACAAAATACTATATAAATTGATCAAAGTTTTAGCTGTATAAATGTAGGTCAACGTCATTAAGTTGGTAGGCAGGTCAATGTCTTCAGATACGGTGAGCAGGTCAATATTCATAAGAAAGAGTCTAGCAACATATACACGTATGATCAATGTAAAACACAACTCTCAGGTAAAAATATCAACATTCTCAAGATTTAAGGTCATTTTGTTCATTTTTTATATGTCATTGTCATCAGGGCTCAATTTCACGAACATTCCTTAAATTTTAGGAATCCACAAAAATTCACCATCAGAATACATTACAGATTTTAGGGAAGGAGCCTTAACTTAAGATTTTCCCCTAACTTCCGTAATGCTTTCTGCTTTCCTTTGGGTAATTTTAAGTTAAAGAATTTCTTAAAGTTTAGGAGTGTTCTGAAACTTGTCACAGGTGATTGGGTCAAGAGCTGAATATCCTCATTACAATCATATCCTAGATAGGTTAACATCTTAAACTTGTCATCAGTCTTTGATAAAATGTAGAATGATTTTGTCTTCAAGCAATTGTATCAACTTCCTAAGATGGAATTGACATCATTACATGACAAATAAGTCATACAACAAAGGTTAATAGGTCAATGTCATCACACAAATAGGTCATTCAGTCCAACTAATTAGGTCAATGTCATCACACAATAGGTCATTTACCCCATCTAAATAGGTCAATGTCATTACACACATAAATGTAGGTTATTCACCCCATCTAAATAGGTCAATGTCATCACACAAATAGGTCATTCATCCCATTTAAATAGGTCAATGTTATCACATAAATAGGCCATCTAAGAAAGGTTATATATTTTGTATATTGGTTCCAGTTCAGACAGGTTAATAAAGAAATGTTTTGTGGACAAATTTTTGTCAACATCAACATATGGTCATGGTGTTTGTTGTAGTTTGGGCACATGTATAAACATATCATTATTGCTTCTTTATATGTAAAGTCAACAAACAAACAAAAATATCAAATTATAAATATCAAACATAATTAGTACAAACATCAATGCTGTCATTGTGAGGAATAAATTAGTCTATCAAAACATTATACACATAATTGTAAATATATCTACATTGCAGTTGTTTATCTTACAGAGATTTACAACACTGCAGAAAATATGTAAACATTCCATAGTAACAAAATAATGTATAATTTTTTTTGTAGTTGTGGAGAATATCATTTAAGAAGCACTTGTGAATGAAATATCACATGAAATCACAAGGAATTGGAATGTACAAATACAACTAGGCACATCATACAAAATTAGATATACAGGTAGTGAACATGGTGATGATGACAGATGAAGCTGCTTAACAAAAGGAAAGAACACTCTGAAATAACTGCATCAAAATTGGATAACGAAAATGCTGACAAAGAGAATTTTATTATTCAAGTATTGAAAAACTGACTTCTAATATAACCTATGTTAGAGGTCACAAAAAAACTGTATAGTATACTTTATCACAGTCTACAAAGACCTTACTAATTCATTATCAAAATAGTGATTTAGTAAATTACACTGCACATTTTAATGTTGTTTTATTAATTAGCTATTCCGTCTTTGCATATTACAGAGTTGGCTCCCTTGCGGGTAGGTATCGATTGCTACGTCATTATTTTCTTGTGAGCGCAATTCACGTCGTTTTCTCCGAAACGTATGACGTTATGCTTGCAAACACATGACGTAACAATCAATACCTACCCGCAAGTGCAAATAAATGACTGAAAGTTAGAATTTAAAATAAGACTATAACTACAACCTGCTTTCCAACCACTCAATCAAATTATTTTTCTGACAAACTCACAGACAGTTTATTGTAAATCAATATCATACTGATTATAACATTAACAAGTCAACAGAATCATAAAGTAAAAATATTTTCTAACACAAATCCCTGGAATTCTTGTATATATGCTTGAGTTATTTAGGTCCTGTGAACAGCCAGGGTGATGTTAAGGAAGAGCCTGCTTGTAGAGGCTGGTCATAAAAAGTGGATCTAGAAGATTCCAAACCATACCTACATGTTAATTCCTTTATGTTCCCTTCATCAGTCTTGTTCAATTGTTACTTAACAGTTATATAGTTGGCCGGGAATATCCCAGTCCGCCCCTGACATGTTCCTTCCCACCAATCATTGGTGGATTGTGTCCGAGTTAAAACCAGAATTTCCTCTCCTAAAATAGAACACCTTTTTTTTTATTATTATATTAGATACACAGTTGGATATTTAATCATCAAAAGATCAGAGAAGCATATCGCGTGTATTTCCTCGATCTGCATCAAAACGTCATACCATTATACAGTTTAAATGAGGTGTTAGATTTATCAATTATCCATCTATAATACCATTCATTCTTTTTACTAGGCAGTGGATTAAAATGTAACCTACAGAATGTCATAAAATGAAAGAAACCAACAGAATGCTTCTAATAGAAACAAATATCCAGGTACAGTTATGATACAGTGATCAATTTCTGCCGACAAACTAGACTTTTATAAACCTATTCAGCATTCAAGTAATAACAAAACATTGAAAATTTCAAAACATGTAGGCAGACTAAAATCAGAACTTACCTTTCCTAAAGGAAATGTCACAAGGTAGCTGTGCTTCATAGGTAAACTTAGCGATGGCCTTTTTTGGTGTGACATCCATCTTTGCCCAAGGATCATCTGAACTTTGTGTATTAGATCCTATTGTTACAAAGATAAAAACATAGTACAGCTTTTCTTTGGAAAGTCTCATGTGGATTTAGAATAATGTATTATTAATTTTAATATGTGACGAAAACTATGTCTTTGTTGATTATAATTCCATTTGTTGAAGTATGCTTGCACTTGTTTGACCTTGAACTGACCTGTTACAGAGGTACGTGTTGTATGGCTCTGGACTGTACGCTTTATAACTGTCCTTGACCTTCCACTGGATGATGTGTGCTGGGTAACAGTATGGACGGATCTACAGGACTGAGCCCGAGGCATCACAGCAGGGACATCAAACCTGGACATGGGGTCATGACTGGAGAACTCGGAATCCCCATGAAGGTTATACTGTGACCTTGACCTTGACTGGGGCATGCTGTACTTGTCCATGGGGTCAGCGGGTAGACTGTACTTAGAACTGCTAAAGTCACCTTCATTGACACTGTGTCGGGATCGTGACTTGGGCAGACTGTATCGATCGACTGGATCTTCTTCATCACTGCTGTCCTGATTTGTCACTGGCAAACTGTACTTAGCCATAGGATCCCCTGAGCCATGTAGACCGTAGTCAGAGTGTGACCTAGGTCTCGGTGGACTGGGCCTCTCCTTTCTTGTGCTCTACAGTAAACATGACACAAACATTTGGTACAATTAATCTAATATACATAATATCTCTCAAATCAAACACTTTTTTGTCTTGGGATTTAAGTTTGGGGATTAAATGATTTTATAAAAATTTTATGACTAATAAAATGCTATGCATGCCTATTTATACTCAGGTAGGCTACTTTTGTTGTGTTTGTAAAACCTCTATATTAACCGATCTAAATTCAAAAATCAGTTTTTTTTTAAACTGTTCTTCAAGAAAGTGTTATACCTCTGAACATCATGTTATGGCAAACTCTGCTACAACACTAGCTAAGCTAAGTTACCTACCGAGAATCGTTCCTTAAGTTTGTCCCCCATGCTATGTGCATGCTTAGTTGCTGTTTTTTTAGCAATATCAACCAGTTGTTTCTCTGCCCGTTTCCGGTGCATGTCCAAGGTATCATAGAGCGCACTGCATTCCTCTGGACGTGGAATTTCACCCGATAAGATCTGGTAGGCTCGCACATCCTGACCATAAAATCTGAAATTTGAAAATTTTTAAATCATACTACTCAGGACATACATGATGTCAGTTCATATTAGGGTATTTTACACACATAAAATAAGATTGGTAGACAGAAATATTGACAGTGGATAGATAGAAAAGGAGACAAGTTGAGTAGGACAAACAGATAAACAACAAATCACTATCCTCTATTATGTTCGTACTCGATGAATATCAAAATTTTAATCTAGCAACAAAATAACATAACACACCAAGAACAGATCCTCCATAAACTCAATATTGATACTCAAAAAGTTAGTTAGTAATATTATATATAAATAACAAGAATTTTACTTTTTATTGGCATCCTTCCTCTCTATGAGGGCACTCCCTTCTACAGAGATGCCTGCGAACAGTCCCTTTGTCTTTGAGTAGGTGTAAATAGCTGCTGGACTCCTCACAGCAATGTCAGCCTCCAGGTTACGTCCAAGGGGACCTGCGGCTATAGAGAAGTTACCACCAAGGGTCAAATTACCTCCCTTGGAGAAGGCTTCAACCGATGAGCGAGAGTTGAGGATGATGACGAAGTCAGTCACCTGTAGATAAAATATAAATCTAGAATTAACAGGAAAACTGAATATTTGCAAAGAGGTTGATTTTTTCAAATGTGGAAAAAAGTTTATTTTGTCAAAGAATGATACAAAAATTTTAAAAGATAAACATTGAGTTTGATTTTTGAATTTTGATATCCAATACAGTGTACAGATATTTTTCCCATAACAACATGGTGATGTTTCACAATGAAAAAATCATATGATAAATACGAAAGCAGTTGAATATTGTTTATGTGTACACAACCCAATTACAGGTATCTGATATAATGGTATTAAATTTATTGGATTACAAAATGAAAAGTTAATTTGTGAACCATATCAAAAAGCTGTGAATATATAATTACAGTTAAAATAAAATATCAAAATAAATATTTAAAAACCTACCTCTGCACCCACTTCAAACCCCCCACCAAGTCCAGCAATACCCAGGGCGGACGGTGCTGACCACTCTGTAGTAAACATGTTAAATAATTGAGCCACAACTCCAATCAACCAAGCAAACTAAATTCAATAATACTGGGCTTATTATTGTCAAGAGATTCCCCAGTCAATTAAAAGTATTTGTTATCTTTTTAAAGAACAGAACATTCTTAGTTGTTTTTATACTATATTACTTCAAATTATTATGCAGTTGTGATTAATTTAATTATAATTTAAGTATCAACAAGGATTGCTATTCTTGACACTTTTGGTTTCAGACAAGTGGTCAAGTAATACATTTGTATCAAATCAAGGTCTAGTGGCAACTAAAAATCCTAAACCTTTATCTCTTAATCATTTAGATCTGTACCAAGTTAAAATGATAATCAAGCTATTGATACATTGTAATATAAGTTAAGAATCTGAAAATCAACAAGTAATGACAACAGAATTAAGCTGATCTTTATTCCACCCTTTTGATAATAATTGCAGAAAATTAATACTGAACTAATTAAGTGACCTTCATCTTACCTGCATCAAGGTCATCTCCGACCTTGGCAATGACAATACCACTACCACCTCGCGCTGTCACCAGAAATCCGGCCTTAACTACAGTCAAGATGGCTAAACCTTTCGCCTTCAACAAGATTCCAGCTGGAAGTTACGATACAAAATAAATAATAAATAAATATGTTTTTGGGGTCTGGAAGTTATCCAGTGTGTATATATAAAGGACAATGGTTGAAACAGAACACAAGATCTTAATCTATATTTCAATAGAGCCGGAGGCAATTATATTTTTGTTTAGAGATAGAACATTGAGTGTTTACAACTAAGCACAATACAGGTATTAAACAAGTGCAACTGATAATATACCTTCATTACATCACATTGGTTAAGCATTATGGACCATGCATCTTAACTATCATCTTCCAGAACTTAAATCTTCTGAATCTCTGTTACACAGACCTAAGTCAAGGGTTACAGGAATGAATAGATGATACAGTTAGGATTACCTGGAATGAGTTTGTCTGGGCCAATATTAGCTGAAGGCACTGTAAAACTACGTAATATTTTGGCCGCTTTCTTTGCCTCTGACTTCAGACTGTGAGGTATTGGGGTGTTCACCATGGCGACAGTTTCTAATCATTACTCCTCATATAAATATGTCACAAACTGTAATGATAGAAATATATATAATGTCATTGGACATAATCAAAAGTTCATAATAGGTGAAAAACTAGAAATATGTCTGTTAGACATTAACTTCTTCCTAACCTAATTTCCAGTATGAAATCAACCTCGGCAACAGGCCTAGGTTTACGTAGCACTTTCGCTCAATCTCCTTGGGACTATTGCAAGGAAATGGTTTAATTTCCTTTATTTCACCAGAATATTAAATGTGAAATTACTTTGAACTTTGTTTATTACGTTCTTTGTTACATAGAAGTGTTTATTATCATATTGATATTTATACGATAGTCTTGTTTCGCTGTTCAAAATAGTTGTCGGCTAGAACACTGTCCAGTCTCTGTGTATGTGGTGACTTACCTGTGTCATGCTTGAACACCTTTCTGGGGTACATCAGATCTAGAGCTCAGACACCCAAATTGATATTTTATGTTTTTTATTCTGTTTCCCTTATGCAAGGCTGTGTAATTTTATAAATATTTATTAGAACTGCAGCAATTAAATGCGGTTTGTGCAGGGTTTAGTAAACAAATAGTGCAACGTACACCTAGGACCTACATTTTGTAGGATGATGTGAAATACATTAAATATAATCTGCTTAATAACGCTGTAAATGTATCTGGTCGGTACTAAAAGTTATCCGTTTTTATTGAAACCTGATTTGTATTGTATTGTTCTGGAAGTTTCTAAAGTCGATCAGATCCTTAGAATATCGTGACCGATGCAAGAGTTTGTATGATATGCCGCCTAAAGTTAACACAAAAAGAATGTGTTTTCAGTGTAATGTCACTGTTGCTAATTTATAGTAGAACGTACATCGCTGATCGACACGTATATCTGAGAATAATTTTTTGAAAGGGTGGTGTCACTAAATCACGGCAAAATCTAGTCAACTTTTTAAGACACTGATTTCCGGTATCGCACGTGCAGTTGGAATCTGCACATAGCGTATGTACACAGACTCCACACTTGACAAGGAAAATAATAGTGCGAGAGTACGCTCGCACTAAAAATCAATTTGATTTTATAATCTTATATACAAAATTAAAGTGTATAAATGGATCTTGACTTTTATTTTATTCAATTTCAATAACAAAATAATCTTACAGTAATGTAAACCTGTTATAATTTATTATAAAGGTAAAAACTGAATATAAGAATTTGATATTATAGGTAGAGAGTTTTAAAATGACTAATTTAGATTCATGTAAGTCCTAAACCATATTGATCCAATTAAAAAACTTAATTTCATTTTCTTAAAGGCCCACTACCTTTCCGAAACGGCTTTTAATTTTTAAAATGGAAATGTAAAACGAGATCGATAATTTTGTAGCATTGCAAAAGTTACCAACTTACCGGTATTGCTACACTTATCATCACCTTCTGAACAATTTAATTAAAATAAATAAAATGTTAATTTTCATAACGCCGGTCGTCTTATGTTTCCCGCTGTCGTCCTAAATGCCACGCGGTAGTTGATTATCACTGCCCCAGAAGGCAAAACAGTGAAATGAAACCCAACTGTTATCATATATTACGCAGGATATCTTGCATAAGCTTCATGTTATAACCTCCTCTTAGGCCATTGATATATATTTTCTTATGTTATCTATGATTTTTAGAAACCTTTAAATTTTGCTCCGGAAAGGTAGTGGGCCTTTAACCAATTAACAGACACAAAAATTAAACTATAAATACTTATAATAATAGACAAAGGTGACAGGCATGTTGAATAATTGGACATTATTGGATGAGTTTAATAAATGTCATTTTATGTAGCAGGAGTGGCATATAAAAAAATAATTAAATCATTATTTAACAAGTTTAATAAGTTTCAAATTATGTAGACACTAAAACTACAAACAAAATGTATTTCACGTAGTTGATCATATCACATTGTACGTTCATCATGTCACTTTCAGCTCTTCTACAAATGTTTTAGTGGTTAAACATTAATAAAATAAGAAAATATATAACAATAGCCTAATATGAGGTTACAACACCAAACATATGCTAGATTTCCTGCGTAATGCATGTATGTGTATTATATGATAACAGTGGAGAGTCATAATAGTCATTTCGCTGTTTTGACTTCTGGCGTAGTGATATATTTATATATATGATATTTAGGACAACAGCGGAAAACATAAGACGACCTGCATTATGAAAATTTACATTTTATTCATTTTAATCAAATTATTCAGGACAGAAGGTGATGATACATGTAGTATTAACGGTAAGTTAATTACTTTCGCGACTCGATCTACAAAATTATCTATCTCGTTTTACATGTACCAGGTATGCAAATCGCTATTCCTAGTTATTTCCTACACTATGGATTTTCATACAATTCCTCCAAAATTACAAATTACCACATTACAGTTTAAAGATAGATTGGTCCTAATATGATATAGAGCAGTTAACAGCACTATCGACTTGCGTCGCTGAGTGAAAGTGAAACTTATACAGTACAGTACCGATAGAAGCAATAAATCATTCGGACTTGAAAATAGTGCGTGTAGTTTTGTTGCCATAAAACAATGAAATTAATGAGAACAGTTTTATACTTACAGAGTAACCCAGAGTTGGAATGTTGACATATTTTTTCTTCAACCGGAAGTTAAAGATAATTAATTCAGAGTTACTTCCCTTGTTTCAGAAAAAGGTGTATACTAAATTGCGGATAATGATGCAAACTGCACAATTCGATTCACCACATATATAGCGCCAGTTGATTCTAATGAAAGGTTCCTATATGTTTTCATTATGGGTATGTTGCATGATTGCCATACTATAGAAGTAAATAAGAAATAGGTTTCGGAATATTAAAATGATAGTAATTGCAAAAGGTGCATCACCTGAATATTCTCAGAGCTGACATTAGTGTTGACCCTGAAATGTTAACAACAAAAGACATCATCATCTAATATTTCATGATGAAGAAGAGTTGGTGTCAGCATCTGTTACATACAACGAAGCATGATAATTCGAGGTAGGTATGATACTGACATACATGTAGATCTGATCATTGCATGACAACAATGGTCAGAACGTGTGCAATGTTGTGTGAGTGACAGTAGTCCTGTTAGTCGGACCAGCTGACATTTGTTTGACAAGCATATATAGGTTCCATCTAGTATTTAAGTCTCAAGTCAACAGGAGATCCAACTAGTAAGTTCCCACTCCCCCTGTCCACCAGGGATCCAACTAGTAAGTCCCCACACCCCCAGTCCACCAGGGATCCAACTAGTAAGTCACCACTCCCTCAGTCCACCAGGGATCCAACTAGTAAGTCCCCACTTCCCCATTCCACCAGGGATCCAACTAGTAAGTCCCAACCCATCAGTCCACCAGGGATCCAACTAGTAAATCCCCACTCCTCCAGTCCACCAGGGATCCAACCAGTAAGTCCCCACCCATCAGTCAACCAGGGATCCAACTAGTAAGTCTCCATACCCCTAGTCCACCAGGGATCCAACTAGTGTGACGTTTCTAAATGGGTTCGTCACTTATAGTGAATGATCTTGGTTAGTCACTAGTCTACAGAAGCAAATATATACAGATATGACTACTATTTGGTAGCGTAAAACATTACATAAATTCCGAGCGATTAACAATAGACATACTTTAATATATAAGTATATATACAGTGGTCTGCCTGACCATCGACACCTGGTCTTAAAGATTGGGTATACAACAAACAATCTATATTCACTGACTATATCCTATAGTCGTCAACCACCCCGTGGTCACTGACCGTGTCACTGACTACCGTGTAGTCGTTAACCACCCTGTCGTTACTGGCCTAGTCTCCGACTATCGCTAGCCGGTGACTCTCGACAACAGTGTTGTCGCTGACTACCTTGTAGTCGCTGACTACCTATGTAGTCGCTAACCACCTTGTGGTTATATGCCTATAGTCACTGTCCTGTGACTCCCGACAACTACGTTGTCGCCGACTACCTTGTAGTCGCTGACTACCTATGTAGTCGCTAACCACCTTGTGGTTATATGCCTATAGTCACTGTCCTGTGACTCCCGACAACTACGTTGTCGCCGACTACCTTGTAGTCGCTGACTACCTATGTAGTCGCTAACCACGCTGTGGTTGTTACTACCGACTATACTATGTATGCGTAGTCATTGACCTATCACAGGTCACGAGCCGCTGCCAAACACTCTATCAAGGGGAATAGCACCTGATACTCTGCGATCCTCTCAGTTTGAGTGTTGAAACCAGACTGGCATTCGTCTGAAAGCGCGGGCTTTTATACCCTCGGATTTTGTCAATCCGGGTCTCGCAAACGCTTTACTCGCTAGCGTAAACTTGACTAGCCAAGCGTGTAATACACCGAGACAACAAACAGGAAACCCGGACACACACATGTTGTAAACAAATATACAGCGATGCCTGATCGGTATGTGTTTATTATTATTTATTACATTACCCACGCCTTCGAGGTTGAAGCTTCCACGCTTCTAAACCATCAAAACCGAATTACAAAAATCATAGCAAACATATTTACAAACAATGAACTAGTTTTGAAATATGAATTAATAGTTTCTACCAGGTCTGATACATATATCGAACAGCAAACTTGTATCCAATGACTAAAACAAGATATAGTCGGAGTGTTTGACAGGTGCTTTCCTTCGCCAACGACCCTGTCGTGGTTCTATTTCTGCCGTCTTAGAACTACCAACCTCACTCACTTTCTCAGACTTGTATTCTGTCAGTTGGAACCAGCTGTTTGCATCATAGGGCTCACTTGTGTTACTCTTAGCTTTATCCTTTTGGCTCTCAAAACGTCCTTCGAGTTCGGTTGACCGATTGGCCATCTTGACATATCGCAAGTGTCCGACCACCTCATAATTACTTGATGACCTTCTTACTGGCCATGGTATTGGTCTTGTGCCCCCTTTGTTGATCCTATGTTGGATTACATCTGTTCTACCTAGAACGCCGGCAGTAACAGCATCCAGTGCCCGGTGTACTACCAGCAACTCGTATGCAGCGTTGTTCTGCTCTTCTGTAAGTGATTGAATGTCAGCCCTCAGTCCGACTGTCTTCTTAGGTGTTTGGTAGTCGACATTTCCAATTACCTTACCGACAGTGCTGACTTGTGCAATCGTCACCTCAGGGTAAAACTGTGGACTCTCATTGCATGGATTCATCAATCTCACAGGTACAGTCTTATCATACTGCTCATGAGTCTTGGCGACTAGTGCTCTTTTTGCTTTAACAAAAGTATCTGGCTTCTTTACTAGAATCAGTTGGCTGACGGCTTCGTCCTCTGGTAAGCATACATTGTCTTCGACCACGACCTCACTGTTGGCTGGAATAGCCATGTTCTCTTCTAATGAAAGGCGGTAGCAACCCATAGCACCCTTATAGGTTGTTGGTACTTCCACAGCGTCAAGAATGAGAACACCTCTCTTGAAATCAATGAAGCCATTTCGGTCCTGCATTGCGTCTAGTCCTAGTATACCATCGGTATTAATCTTGGCTACAATGCCTTCAACACAAATATTCGTTGTGCTGTTCAGTCTGATGACAAAACTGCCTTTGCCTTTGACCTTTATTTTTTCACCACTGGCTGTTAATACCTCTTGGCGAACTTGACTCAGTCGGGGTTTCGCTGAATCCGGAACTTGATCAAAGACGCGCTCTGATATAATGGTGACTGTCGCCCCCGTATCAACCAAAAGATTTACTTTTGTTCCGTGCAGTTCGGCAGCAATATACATGCCTGCCTCTTGCACTGCAGTTGAGGACCCTATACCAGCTCTCGGCTTCTTCCGTCGCTGTCGACGGCGAGTGTTTACTTGCTGGGCACCAGCCTGTTTCTGATCTTTATTGACATCTTTCTTTTTGTTAGGTTTAGGACAGTTTCTCTTGAAGTGTCCCTCCTCACCACAATTAAAACAGCTTCTGTTTTTGACTGTATTGGTTTTTGTGTTTGGCTTGCTCTTAGTTTTTATCTTTCCAACATCTTTCTCTAAGGACTCTAACTTCTTCTGCATATCTTGCAACAGCTTAAGCATCTCTGACTGTTCAGATGGTTCAGCAGTAGTGTTACGGAGATATGACTGGCCTTCTGTTGACTTCTTCTCGCAGCGGTTGTAGGCTTCTAACTCTACTGACAACTGTATAGCCTCAGTCAAATTCTTAGGCCTAGCCTGCTTGATGCGTATGCGCATCTCTGAGTCTGCGCAGTGCCTCATATGACTGCGCGTTTCGCCACAACGTTTCCTAACTACACTTGACACAGTAACGAGTATGTTAAGTTTACAAGCCGCCTGATGGCTTGCCCAACTCTGGTAGAGTTTCGTTAGCCTTTTGGCGTCTCTCCATTAACTGGACCTATACACTCCGTCTGGTTACGGGGGAGCAAACCTTTCTTCTAAGGCTCTGACCAAGTGCCATAATCCTCCCGCTCAGCATATCGAGGTCACCTAATATGCCCTGAGCTTGGCCTCGTAGCGACACGCTAGGGTGGAGACTTTTCCCAGTTGACAGCGATTTATCTTGAGCAAGCCTCGAAATGTGACTTAAAGTCAACCAGGAGTTGTGCCATCGTATGTTGATGCTTCACATTAACAGTGTTTCTTTCTCTGTTCCTGGTCATGTCACTGAATTCGCCATGCTGTCCATCATCTGATCATCAACATCATGGACCAGAATTATGTATGATTGTTATATGCGTGTCGTGACATGGTCAAACTCGTGACTACCTGATCGGGCCTTTAGTTTTGTTCTGATGTCGCCGGTTGTTCTTGCCAACAGATTATATCTGTTAGTTTTCATTTGCACATCTGTTTCTCTGAGATCGCTGATTCTCTTTCTCAACCTTTTGGAATACTTTCATTTTGTAACCCCAAATCGTATCAAGGTTCAGTTTTCCATCCACTTTTGGGCGAGTATCCTTCTCCCTAGTCCCCAACCCAGAGTCAGTAGCTGAACTTTTGCCATATGGTATATTTGGTATTATAGGGTTGTGAGAATGGGGTAGAGAAAATAAATTCCGCTGCCGGTATTGTCAAAATCAAGGACATGGTCAGACTCATCACCCAAAAGATTCGTAATTGGCTTCCGCCAGTGATGATTAGAACAACAAACAACCACACCGTTTTGTGATTTTATTACAAAAACAATTTATCAGTACTGTTATATCAATAAAGAATTTCAAAGTGTAGACTGATACATTATATTAGCAAAAACGTTGTCAATAACCAAGAATCCACACCGCTGCCACCAAAAACTGTGGACGTTCTCTAAATGGGTTCGTCACTTATAGTGAATGATCTTGGTTAGTCACTAGTCTACAGAAGCAAATATATACGGATATGACTACAATTTGGTAAGCGTAAAACATTACATAAATTCCGAGCGATTAACAATAGACATACTTTAATATATAAGTATATATACAGTGGTCTGCCTGACCATCGACACCTGGTCTTAAAGATTGGGTATCAACAACAATCTATATTCACTGACTATATCTATAGTCGTTCAACCCCCCGTGGTCACGACCGTGTACACGACTACCGTGTAGTCGTTAACCACCCTGTCGTTACTGGCCTAGTCTCCGACTATCGCTAGCCGGTGACTCCTCGACAACAGTGTTGTCGCTGACTACCTGTAGTCGCTGACTACCTATGAGTCGCTAACACCTTGTGGTTATATGCCTATAGTCACTGTCCTGTGACTCCCGACAACTACGTTGTCGCCGACTACCTTGTAGTCGCTGACTACCTATGTAGTCGCTAACCACCTTGTGGTTATATGCCTATAGTCACTGTCCTGTGACTCCCGACAACTATGTTGTCGACCGACTACCTTGTAGTCGCTGACTACCTATGTAGTCGCTAACCACCTTGTGGTTATATGCCTATAGTCACGTGTCCTGTGACTCCCGACAACTACGTTGTCGCCGACTACCTTGTAGTCGCTAACCACCTTGTGTATTATATAGTATAGTTCACTGTCCTGTGACTCCCGACAACTACGTTGTCGCCGACTACCTGTAGTCGCTGACTACGCTATGTAGTCGCTAACCACGCTGTGGTTGTTACTAGCGGACTAACTAGTAGCCTAGTCATTGACTATCACAGGTCACGAGCCGCTGCAAACACTCTTATCAAGGGGAATAGCACCTGATACTTGCGATCCTCTCAGTTTGAGTGTTGAAACCCAGACTGGCATTCGTCTGAAAGCGCGGGCTTTTATACCTCGGATTTGTCAATCCGGGTCTCGCAAACGCTTTACTCGCTAGCGTAAACTTGATTAGCCAAGCGTGTAATACACGAGACAACAAACAGGAAACCGGACACACACATGTTGTGGAAACAAATTAACAGCGATGCCGATCGGTATGTGTTTTATTATTATTTTTACACTAGTAAGTCCCCACTCCCCCAGTCCACCAGGGATCCAACTAGTAAGTCCCCACTCCCCTAGTCCACCAGGGATCCACTAGTAAGTCCCCATACCCCCAGTCCAACAGGGATCCAACTAGTAGTCCCCATCCCACAGTCCACCAGGGGATCCAACTTTTTAGTCTCCATACCCCCAGTCCACCAGGGATCCAACTTAATAAGTCTCCACTCCTAAATATCCACAGAGGATCCACTAGTAAGTCCCACTCCCCTAGTCCCAGGGACCAATTAATGAAGGTTCCACTCCCATACACCAGGGATCCAACTAGAAAGTACCCTCCATCCCGATCCGGGAACCAACATTGTAAGTCACCACTCCCCCCAGTCCAACCAGGGATCCAACTAGTAAGGTCCCCAAGTTACCCCAAGTCCACCGGATCCAACTAGTAAGTCCCCACCCATCAGTCCACCAGGGATCCAAACTTAAGTAAGTCTCCAGACCCTATCCACCACGGACCAACTTATAAGGTCCACTCCCAGCCAGTACCAGGGATCCAACTAGTAAGTCCCACTCCCTAGTCACCAGGGATCCAACTAGTAAGTCCCATACCCCAGTCACCAGGGATCAACTATTAGTCTCCACTACCCCAGTCCACCAAGGGATCAACTAGTAAAGTCCCCACCCCTAGGTCCACCAGGGATCCATCTGAAGTAAGTGTCCCCACTCCACAGTCATAGGGAATCCAACTTTAAGTCTCCATACCCGCAGTCCACAGGGATCAACTTGTAAAATCCCAACCTCAGTCCACCAAGGATCCAACTAGTAATCTCCATTACCCCAGTCCACCAAAGAACCATCATCTGAGTTTCGTTTAAGGGACTTTATATATGTTTAATTGGGTGATGGGAAACCTTTTACGAATGATTCTGGTTTTGTTTCTATTATTTAGTTGTTTTTGTTTTCTAGCCTCACCTGGCCGAAGATCGGTGAGCTTTTTCATGGCATGGCGTCTGGTCCGCTCGTCCGTCTGTCCGTCAACATTGCCATTAAAGTCGCTTAATAGTATAGAGATTCAGTATGGATTTTTAAGCCAGAATTGCCAGAAACGTCTTAGGGAAGGGAAAATTAAAGTGTATGCATTTTTGACTATGAATCCCTGAGGGAAGGAGGCAGGGCCAATAGAGTGTAATTCCTATAAATCGCTACTTATTATGAGTGTCTGGCATGAATGTTTTTTCAACCAAATTTGGCCAAAACATCCTTGGGGAAAGGGGAACAGTTTTGCCTAAATTTGGCTTGCTCCCCTCTGGGGCAGGAGGGGGCAGGGCCCAATATGGAAATAAAGGTAAATCTTAAATTGCTACAGTCTATACTGTACTTCTGCTTGGACTGTACCAAATTTGGCCCAGAAACATCTCCCTTTGGTGCGTTTAAATTTGAAATTTCCCTTTGCCAAGTAAAATTTTTGGCGCATAAGTTGATTTGAATAAAAGAAAAACATTAGTTGATGATTTACTATGCCTATGCACATAGGATCCCGTAACAATGAAAAAACCGATGTGTTGACTTGGTTTAGTTTTGGATTGAGATGCCTATCGATAAAAAGAAATGCGTCAAAATATGTCTTCAATAGAAGTGATTAAAAGTAACACAGTTAATTTATAGATGTTGCACAAAGAAAAGACTTGCACAGGTAAACTTATTTTATTCGGTTGACAGCACATACCTTAAATGTTGTTATGTAATGTGGATCGAGTAAATTTATCCAGAGTACGTTATTTCACATACTTTAATAAATGGATGTAAGATTATGACATTATATTAAAACAATAAATACGCAGCAATTTAGTGTGTTTAAAATTGGCGCTTTCATGCCAAATGCCAAATGCAAAATATGGACAAAATCAAAATTATACCCAATTTTGCGTATAGAAAGCATGGCTATACTTAAGATAATATGTCAAAGTCAGATTTCATGTCAATAATTTTAAAACTATTGCATCAACAAAAATAATGTTATGGAAAATTATCCCTTATTTTTCATCAATATATGATAAGTTATTATAGTATAAAATACTGATTAAATTCTGCTTATTCCTGATGATTATAGCTCTGTCTATCAGGGTTAACCGTTCTGATCTGATGACTTATTGCTCTGTCTACAGGTTTTTTTGTTTTTTTTTTTTTTTCGATCCATTCTGACTGATGATTATTGCTTCTGTCTTACAGGGTGACCATCTGACGAAGTGTTACAAGAACAGTATTGATGGATTATCAGAATTATACGATAAGCTGTAAAGAATGGAGGAAAACATCAAGTTATCGGAACATGCCGCAGTGTAGTGATCAGGAGATACCGAAACCTGTTACAGATAAAACGCTGCCACCAATAACAAGTTTCAGGAGACTTTAACAACAAAAACAAACCTACTAACGTGTAAGAGAAGCTCGTTGAAATGTCCAATCTGTGGTGAGGGTTTAATAAGGAGAACAAGCTTACAAATACATGTAAGTAAACACACGGGAGAAAGCCTTACAAATGTGACATCTGTGTAAGGCCTGATCGGTCCACACATCTACAGGAACACATCAGGACACATTACAGGCGAGAAACCCTTCAAATGGTGAGGTGTGTGGGAAAGGGTTTAACCAGAAGCCAATCTACTAGGACACACGACACCACAGGGGAGAAACCCTTCTGAATGTGATGTCGTGGCCAAGGCTTTAGCCTGTACAACACATGAGCGACACATTCGCCAAGGGCAGTAACAGGTGAAAGACCATTCACTGCTGATGTCTGGTGATAAAGTGTTCGCGATTCCGGGATCTCCAGGAACCCTGGCATTACACATGAGGGATGGAATCCTATAGTGTGATGTGTGTGGAAAATCTTTCACAACTATTCTAGTTCCTTACGAGTCGCATGTCAGAACCCACCGGGGAGAAACCGTGACAGGTGTGATACTTGTGGTAAGGACTTTGTACGAGCAGACGTACTCGCAGCGACACATCGAGGACACATACGGGAGAGAAGCCGTACAGGTTGTGACACTGTGGTAAGAGCGTTATTCAGGCAAGTCAGCGTCAGAAGCACCACAGGATTCCACACAGGGAAAAACCATACAAATGTGAGGTCTGTGACAAAGACTTCAGTCTCATACAGAAATCGTCACAGACACATATGAGGACACCCCTGGGACCAAACCGTTCAGTGTGACATCTGTGATAAGGCATTCAATCACAGATCTAACTTAAGACTCACATTAAAACACATGCTAAACATAGGAGTTTCCCTGTGATGTTTGTGACCGGAGTTTCTCTCTGCCTGCCGACTGGAGGCACACATGATGTCACACACTGGTGAGAAAGCTTTTAATCTGTGCATTTGTAGAAAAGGATTTACAAGTTCCCAGTACTCAAAATACATCTCAGAAACCATACAGGTGAAAAACCATACAAATTGACCTGGAAAGATTTTTAATGATTCACGTGACTTGAAGATACACATTCGAGGACATACAGGAGAGAAGCCCTATATGTGTGGTGTATGTGGACTGGGTTTTAAACAGACTTCCAATCTGACATCTCACCTCAAAAACACTCCGAGGCTAAGCCATATGTGTGTCATTTTGTAGCAGGGGGTTTAAACGTGCCAAAATCTGAAGACCCACATGAAAACCCACTCTATAGATCAGAAATATAAATGTGAACTTTGTGGTACCAGGTTTAGTCAGCCGTGTAACCTAAAAAGGCACATGGTGACCCATAACAACGAGAGAGAGATGATTATGAATGCATGGCAGATACTAACAGTAAAAACATGGCAGAAACAACGACACATAACAAACAAATCAGACTGGCAGAAATAACAACACATACCAACAATTCAGACATAGCAGAAACGGCAATACATACCAACAATTCAGACATAGCAGAAACGGCAATACATACCAACAATTCAGACATAGCAGAAACGACAATACATAAGACAATTCAGACATAGCAGAAACGACAATACATCCACAATGCAGACATAGCAGAAACGACAATTACAAACAGCATTCAGACATAGCAGAAACGACAATACAAACAGACATTCGACATAGCAGAAACGACAAATACAAAAGCGGAGGACAATTCAGACATTAGCAGACGACATACAACAGAAATAACATGCAGAACAAGACACACAGAAATTAGACTGCAAAAGTACAAACGCATGATGCGAGTACAAACTGAAGAAAGGAGATCGAATTACATTCAAACGACATGTTGTGGACATATGTAACCATAATATATATATAAGCTTAGCTAAGTAGCAAATACCAACCATCATAGGTTTAGCCAATAAAGTTAGACACAATGTCAGCTTATTAACTTGTAATTATACAGTATATATCTGTATATTAGATTATCTAAGCATCTTCATTATATTTCTATTTCAATTTTGTTCAAAATGTGTATGATAATTATCCTGAGGATTCAGTTGTTATCATGACTACAATAAACTTACATATAGATCACGTGTTTCAACATCTAAAGCATTAAGTTTCAATTTAGAAGTACTTTCTTGTTTCTGCCCAGTCAAATTTGAGATACTTTCTTGTTTCGCCAAATCAAAGATGAGCAAATGATTGGTATTGAACATGTTAGTGCATAAGTGAATGTGAGCAAATTTTATATTTGCTATAATAATGGCACAAAGATAATTAATTTTGTGCGTTCATTTTAATCAGCACATTGATTTATTTATGGCACAAAAACTGCACAATCAATTGCAAGATTGCCACCAAGTGAAAGTAGATGGTGGTAGGAAAGACCAACTTAAAACCCCATTTGCTTGACACATATGTATAATTAATTTAGAAGAATGAACTTGGAAATATTTTATTTATCAATCTTATGCTCATTCTAAATCTTATTTATCATTATTTTCTTTTTCATCAAAATGTGTCTATGTCCAGAAAAAGAGTTTATTGTGTACACAAAGTCATTGAAAATGACACCCCATCATTACAGTATTAGACTGTATATGGAATCTGAAGGTATTAAATTGTTATGTTGTTTTATAACTAATTATCGTGGGCACTAAAGTTGCATTTTAACACATGTATAAATTATTAAAAAATTAAGGTGAATGTTGAAATGAGTTGAATGTTTTGTAATGTATCAATTTTACATTTTAAATTCTTATCAAAAACTGATTAAGCTGTTGCACTGTTTACAGTAATTATTTTTTATCAATTATTTTGTAATTTGGCATAATTGTATACAATATATTGTTTGTGTATAATTATCAATATGATGACCAGCTGGTACTATTTCTATTGTCAAATTTTTCATGTATTTATTGTAGTACAGAGTAGTATCTATATGCAGGCCATACAGTCTTAGACATGCACTCTTTAATTCATTTATTGTGTAATTAAGTCTGATTAATATAATGCATTGCAAAAATAGTTTTGATTCTTACAAGTTGCTATGTATGACTTTTATTCTTTTTTACAAGCCCATATCCAATTACACATAGTGGTGTAACCTTGGCACATTTTATTAACAATTACATTTGTACACTAAATGTAAATTTTTCTTATTGTTATAATAATAGATAGCATTTATATTCTGATTATATAAGCCATTGATATAACAGTATAAGTAAAGATATACATTTTAAGTCAATCATCATTAGAATTAAGAATGACTACTCATATCGCCTTTTGTCCATGGTTCATCGGCCTTTCATCTGTCCTACTGCCCATTCTTCTGTCCATTATTACTTATGTCAGTAATTAAATATAAACCATTCTTGTCATTATGTTTAGTTTATCTGTTCAGAAAATGTCAGTGCAGACATACTGCCATCTTTGAATTTGATCAATTAGCATTTTTGCTGCTATTGCTCAGCAAGTACTTCAAGGAGTTTTAATTTCAAATTTAGGTCCTGTTAGTCCCAAGTCATATGGGGTATATTCTACTTTAGGACTAATCAGAAAGCAAGATGATCTCAACAATTGAAGTTTGTTCCAGCTATAAAAGAACCAAGTGGACTTTTTTAATTTCCTATGTAGGTCCTTGGTTCCTAGTTGCACATAACTAATGACCCTGACTGTTCAACTAATCAGACCAATCCTGGTTTTATATGAAACAAAAATGAAAGCATCTTGAATTCTGACGTTTGCAGTTGGTTGGCTACCACTTCAATGCTTCTTTTCTTAGGATCAATAACATGTTAGTAGTTTCCCAATATTCTTACATCATGTACAACATTGTTGAATGAGAAGCAGAGAAGGTCAACAGATATAGGTGATACAATGGTGGCTCCAAAACCCTCATTGGTCCTCATGTTTAAGCCTGGTATAAAATACCACTGTAGTTTAATGGTGTCGTTTACTTCTGTAAGTATGAAGATTTTTAGACATTTATATATTTATCATAATTAACATATGTATCTGGTGCTTAGTTGTTTACATTGTTTGTCCTATTTCTACATTAAAAATGTTGTGTATGGTAAAATTAAGTGTCATCATTTTTTTCTCTTATAATTAAAAAATAAAGCATTCTTATGTCACATTTAGTAATATTTTATATATCATTATGTATCGAATATGTTGACCTGTTTATTTGGCATTTGCTACATTTTCTAGGTTTCAAACTGCTATATATCAAAAGGTGTTTTGTCATTATGATAACTCATAGCTCTAGGGAACCAGATTATATGAATAGAAAAACAACAACTAATATTATGTACTATACGTATGTTTATTGGACAATGCCTGTAAATGTGGGTTTGTGTTGTTCACGTGATTTGGTCGCGGTAAACCAGACAGTAGCAGCACATCTTTTGCCCTTGGTGATGGCCTTGACCCCATGTAGATGGTCGCTAGGGAAGGCTACCATCCGTCCACACTTCGGGACAACTGACACCTGTTAATTAAACAACACATAAATTTAGACGTATGGCTAAAGTAAATGAATTAAAACATGGCACCCCAATGTGCATTGCTGGCCTTGACTTGGAATGCAATGATGAGGAATTGAAAATTACTACGTGATACCATAAATTTGTTGTGGTATGTTCGTAGAAAACATGTTTTAGTGTTTTACTGTAATCTTAACTGCTAAATATCAAAGGTTAATGTAAATAAAAGATCGTAGGAAACAATATTGACTTGGAAGGTAAATAGGTAGTGAGGGATCAACACTGAATACAAAAAAACATTAAACAACAATGGCAGCATAACAGTAATTGAATATGTTTATATCATGTTTACGTGTTTCAGTCTCACCCCCCCCCCCCAAAAAAAAAAAAAAAAAAAAACACAACAAAACTTTAATATTCTTTAATTATATTATAATAACAACCATCTGGAGGCTAAGGTTGGTTATTTTTTTAACATCAGCTAGTCATTTCATACAGTAAAGTCACTGTTGCATACTTGCACATTTAATTTCAACAAAAAACGATGCGCCTATTAATGTGTTGATTAATGTACTTTCAGCATTAAAATCTCATTATTTTTTTCATTGAATTAACATGTACATGGCCCAGGTATTGTATATGATAGTTCCCCCCATTCATTCAATATGCACTCTACCTGTTCAGATTCGTCTGCGTTTGCGAAGAAAAACTTGCCACCCTCAAAATCATCATTAAAATACATCACAGCACTGAAACAAACCAGTTATAGAAACGTTGTAGATAATGGTAAATATTATCGTTTGGTGTTGATCAGCAGGCTTTAAATCAAAGAACTAACTCTAGATTTGTGTAATCTCTAGGCGACCTTTGACGTATAAGCAACTCAAGTAACTTCAACAAAACAGCGTATTTTGTCAATATTAAGTCAATACATTTTGTTTCATGAAATGTAAAAGGTGATGTATCAGATTCAGAATCAGATTTCTGTTCACGGACATACAATGCAGTAATTCTTACAACGTATTTGTAATAATATTGATTGCACAATAATTACTATATGGTTAAATTTCCCCAAAGCATTGTCTTTGCGACTTGTTACGAAAACGACATGTTCGTTCCACGTTTGTTGCAATATTACATAATAGATATATGGTACACTGTATGCTCCACATTCAATATAATTATGACCTTTGACCTTTCTGTAGTTAACCTATATCCGAGACAAGAAAACATCATTCTGTATATGACCTTTGACTTATCCATATTTTACCTGTATTTGCGCCAAGGATAAGCTGCAGTTTCCCTAGAACAGATTCCTTTATCTGGTTTAAAGTCGCAGCTGTCTCCGTGAATTGGGTGACTCAGGTCCTCACTCGTACGGTTTGTCTGCTTCCCTGAATATTATACAGTGAAAAAACAGGTAAAAAAAGTGGTATTAGCTGTATCAATGAAAGAAAATCCGATTGGTGATGACAATGCATCAATAATACCATAGTGTTTGGTTCATGTGTTCCAGAAAAGTAAGCGTAAGGACATTCTTCAAGCTAGTTAACTTGAATAGTATTAGTTGGTAGCCATTAAGGACTACTGACATTACTGTGTTATGTTTACAAACTGTATTCCTGGAAAATTATAGAGAACAGTACTTAGTATAACAAATTTTGTGATACATAGCAGTTTAGTCTGTTTTCTTACCCTTGATGTAGACCTAAAATGCTTGATAATGCTGCCAATTTGGTAATTGAATTCGTAAGGTCAGTAACAGGCCACATCACGACCCTAACTACATAATGTAGGCTGTAACTGAATGGAAGGTTTTTGTTTTAGTGAATTAACTACGTACCCTCCAGTGCCTCCCGACAGCCAAACTGTGTGTAGTCGTGGTAGATGGGACTCGTTTCGTTGAACCAGCGTTTCACCAACAGACGGGCTTTTTCTGCCAATCTCGTGAGGAGGTCGACGTCCCTCTCCTTCAACCTCTTCTGTAATACTAACTATACAGCGACCACAATAACAGGTTACTAATCCTTAACTTCATCTTAACGTTCATTCATTATTGTGATAGCGTATAAACTACTGACAGTGGTCAGCTACTCATGGAACCTTGCTACATGTACAATGTGTATGTATGTCTAGTAAATTCTTAATTCTTAGTTTCACTATGTCTTCATTTCTGACTTCGTTGTTGGTAAATTAAATGAATTGCATCATAAACCAAATATTTTCTACTTGTTATATTATGGGACAAGGAAGTAATTCCAACCGTGTGGACAAAACAAAATTGTCAAATTTTCGAGGCGATCTGCCCCTTTATCAAGACATACAAAACGAACACGATTACATAATAGGATACGAACAGTAATGCGGGACAAAGCTACTTGTTACAATAGATAAGCAACGTAACGATTACTGATTGTCACGAACTATTAAATAATATGAAATCTTTAAAACGTAACATGCGATATTGTAGACCAGGATTCGTGATCGGTTTGCGATCACTAAACAGTGTTTTATTTATATTATCCAAAAGATTAATGCTCTTGAGTTGCGTTCTCATTTATATCACTATCATCATGGATGTTGGTATATGTCGTGGGCGTCGAAGATTTTATGTAGATATGACACGAAATTATACTTATAGCCACTATAATATTCGCCAAAAACTAGGAGCACATTTGGTAATATTTACCGATTTAATGATTCAGTGTAGCTAGAGCTAGACTGGACGGACCGACCGCTGAACGGCCCCTTACTTGTTTGTTTACATTGTAACTGTTACATAATATTCCCCAAAATATGTCGATGTTTACTTACATCCCAACAATCCATTATATCGATGCCTGTAAATAATTTTTAAGCGAAGTTTGGTCGTACTGCTGTCGGGTATTCTTCGTGATATCCAGCATTTTTAACGCCATTCTGAAAAGAGCATATGGACGATTTAGTTCATTCACACAAAGGAGTCTTCCATTTTATTGCATGCATTGTCTGATTTTTGTTTGTTCGACATGTTTAAGTATTATTAATTCAACATGAGACAGTTTTTGTCAATCAAGAACACTTTTCAAAATCTTTGATGCTTCTGAAATTGCGTTCCACCATCCCATTACAGCCTCCTTGGACAAAACCAGTGATATCAGATTATTATCAAGTAAAGAAACTTTGCACAATCAAGAAATGATGATTTCAGGAAAAGAAAATCTAGCTGATACAAGATGAATTTTGGCACCTTCAAAATGCTTGCGATGTAAGACAAATGACTACCTCATATTGCTGTATCCTCGATATTATATTATTTATCTATAAGCGTTACTCATGGGTTTATATTTATCAATGTTGATATTTTTCCATGAAATGCTTTAATTTCAATTTCTCTATAGAACATTTCTTTAATATAGAACCCAGAAAATTTCTCAACATAAAATTTACCTTTGACGTCGTATTGCTTTCAAATAGAAATGTTCAAGAAAGGGGAATTCCTAAGGTTATCGAATATTGATAAAACTGGAGTCTGGACTATACGCTGATAGATACTTGATTGGCGGCCTGGACTGATGACGGATGGCCTACCTTTGATATACGCATGACGTCCTCGCATTCCTCTGCTGTAGCTAGTCCGTCCATGATCACGCGTTTATCGTGGTGTAAATCTTCGCCAGATAACGTCACGTTATAGCCTACGTCATCAAATGTAAACACCATAACGTAAGATGATATCGCGCATTTCTGTATCAATCATTACCCATTACTTATTTATGATTTTACTTTCTAATTGTTGTTGGCAATTTAACTATGGGTACTTGACGATAGGATATGCATATAAAACACTCCCCATAAAATTATTTACGTGTTAAAATAATACTGTAGAATTAACGTTGAAAAAAAAGAGAAAATTTTGCAAAATATCGTAAAAAATGAGACAAAGTCCAAATAGATTAGCCAACTATTCACATCAGTTTTATAAATGGTATAGATTGTACTGAAAAAAACTTACGCAATCCATTGAAAAGGTGATTAAGAATACGAGAAGTATTAAATAAGTATAGATTGTCCAGTTTTGCCAACGGATCACTGTTGTCTGTACTACTAGATTCAGGTTTAGCACTTTGATGGTCCTAAAATAATGATGATAAAATATAAGTCATCCCTTTGGCTATTTCTGATAGCTTTAAGAATGGAACCTTCATGTTTTAGATACTTAATAATAAAACCGTAATTTGAATGGATTCTTATATAAAACATAGGAATTACTTAAAATACATATCGATATTTATACAAAGAACAAGCAACTCATGACAGCATGCCCGTGGTAACCATAAGGGTCCCATCAGCATTTTGGCTCTGAATTTAGTAGTTATAAATCGTACACTTTGAATATTTACACCTTGTAAATAACGTTGATTTTTCTTAAGTCTTCCTTTTACTGAATCAATTGTACTTTGCTTAATGGCACAGTTTTACTTTGTTCCCTGACTGAGACATACCAGATTTTACAGGTGGGATGTATCGTTTGTCTGTTGTCAGTATCATATAACTTATTTTGTGTTTTAGGAAACATACTTATGTAACACTGTGAAAAGGAGGAAAACTCGACGATACCAGTGTTTCAAAACTGTTACTAGGACAGTAATCAAAATAAATTCAAAATCAGAGATAAAATAACTAGAAAAACTATGAAGAATTATGTATGTACCGTACTGTTATAATCACTTTTACAAATCCACATTATTGTTAGAAGTGATACTTGTTTAATTACTTGCCCGTAGATCATCTGTCTTGAAGTATTTCGTTTTGCCGTGAGTATCCCTCAAGTATGACATCTGTGATAAGGCATTCAATCACAGATCTAACTTAAAGACTCACATTAAAACACATGCTAAACATAAGGAGTTTCCCTGTGATGTTTGTGACCGGAGTTTCTCTCTGCCCGCCGACTTGGAGGCACACATGATGTCACACACTGGTGAGAAAGCTTATATCTGTGGCATTTGTCAGAAAGGATTTACAAGGTCCCAGTACCTCAAAATACATCTCAGAAACCATACAGGTGAAAAACCATACAAATGTGAAGATTTTAATGATTCACGTGACTTGAAGATACACATTCGAGGACATACAGGAGAGAAGCCCTATATGTGTGGTGTATGTGGACTGGGTTTTAAACAGACTTCCAATCTGACATCTCACCTCAAAAAACACTCCGAGGCTAGGCCATATGTGTGTCATATTTGTAGCAGGGGGTTTAAACGTGCCAATAATCTGAAGACCCACATGAAAACCCACTCTATAGATCAGAAATATAAATGTGAACTTTGTGGTACCAGGTTTTAGTCAGCCGTGTAACCTAAAAAGGCACATGGTGACACATAACAATGAGAGAGAGATGATAATGAAGGCCATGGCAGATACTAACAGTAAAAACATGGCAGAAACAACGACACATACAAACAAATCAGACCTGGCAGAAATAACAACACATACCAACAATTCAGACATAGCAGAAACGGCAATACATACCAACAATTCAGACATGGCAGAAACGGCAATACATACCAACAATTCAGACATAGCAGAAACGACAATACATACAGACAATTCAGACATAGCAGAAACGACAATACATACCAACAATGCAGACATAGCAGAAACGACAATACAAACAGACAATTCAGACATAGCAGAAACGACAATACAAACAGACAATTCAAACATAGCAGAAACAAAGACACATACAGAAAATTTAGACCTGGTAGAAACGACAACACATACCAACAATTCAGACATGATGCTAGAGTCAACACAAACCAGCGATGGGGAAACAGTAAAGGAAGATCGAAATACATTCAAACGACATGTTGATGGACATATGTAACCATATACATATATATATAAGCTTAAGCTAAGTAGCAAATACCAACCATCATAGGTTTAGCCAATAAAGTTAGACACAATGTCAGCTTATTAACTTGCATATACAGTTATAAACTGCAGAAACAGAATAAATTATCAAGCATTTCTTCATTTTATTAAGCTACAATTTCAAATTTTTGTTCCTTAATATAAAGAAATGTGTATGATAATTAATGCTGAGGATTCAGTTGTTATCATGACAACAATAAACTTACATATAGATCACCGTGTTTCATCAATCTAATGCATTTAGTTTCAAATTTGAGATACTTTCTTGTTTCTGCCCAATCAAATTTGAGATACTTTCTTGTTTCTGCCCAACCAAATTTGAGCAAATGATTGGTATTGAACATGTTAGATGCATAAGTGAATGTGAGCAATTTTATATTTGCATATAATAATGGCACAAAGATAATTAATTTTGTGGGTTCATTTTAATCAGCACATTGATTTATTTATGGCACAAAAACTGCACAATCAATTGCAAGATTGCCACCAAGTGAAAGTAGATGGTGGTAGGAAAGACCAACTTAAAAACCCCATTTGCTTGACACATATGTATAATTATTTTAGAAGAATGAACTTGGAAATATTTTATTTATCAATCTTATGCTCATTCTAAATCTTATTTATCATTATTTTTCTTTTTCATCAAAATGTGTCTATGTCCAGAAAAAGAGTTATTGTGTACACAAAGTCATTGAAAATGACACCCTATCATTACAGTATTAGACTGTATATGGAATCTTAAGAGATTTAAATTGTTTTTGTTTTTATAACTAATTATCGTGGGCACTAAAGTTGCATTTTAACACATGTATAAATTATTAAAAATTAAGGTGAATGTTGAAATGAGTTGAATGTTTTGTAATGTATCATTTTACATTTTAAATTCTTTATCAAAAACTGATTAAGCTGTTGCACTGTTTACAGTAATTATTTTTTATCAATTATTTTGTAATTTGGCATAATTGTATACAATTATATTGTTTGTGTATAATTATCAATATGATGACCAGCTGGTACTATTTCTATTGTCAAATTTTTCATGTATTTATTGTAGTACAGAGTAGTATCTATTATGCAGGCCATACAGTCTTAGACATGCACTCTTTAATTCATTTATTGTGTAATATATTCTGATTAATATATGCATTGCAAAAATAGTTTTGATTCTTACAAGTTGCTATGTATGACTTTTATTCTTTTTTACAGCCATATCCAATAACACATAGTGGTGTAAGCTTGGCACATTTTATTAACAATTACATTTGTAACACTAAATGTAATTTTTCTTATTGTTATAAAATAGATAGCATTTTTATTCTGTTTATAAAAGCCATTGATATAACAGTATATGTAAAGATATACATTTTAAGTCAATCATCATTAGAATTAAGAATGACTACTCATATCGCCTTTTGTCCATGGTGCATCGGCCTTTCATCTGTCCTACTGCCCATTCTTCTGTCCATTATTACTTATGTCAGTAATTAAATAATAAACCATTCTTGTCATTATGTTTAGTTTATCTGTTCAGAAAA
This sequence comes from Argopecten irradians irradians, assembly GCA_004382745.1. Classification (NCBI taxonomy): domain Eukaryota; kingdom Metazoa; phylum Mollusca; class Bivalvia; order Pectinida; family Pectinidae; genus Argopecten; species Argopecten irradians. The sequence continues at coordinate 97,123 of SAYR01014810.1, forward strand.
TGTCAGTGCAAGACATACTGCCATCTTTGAATTTGATCAATTAGCATTTTTGCTGCTATTGCTCAGCAAGTACTTCAAGGAGTTTTAATTTCAAATTTAGGTCCTGTTAGTCCCAAGTCATATGGGGTATATTCTACTTTAGGACTAATCAGAAAGCAAGATGATCTCAACAATTGAAGTTTGTTCCAGCTATAAAAGAACCAAGTGGACTTTTTTTAATTTCCTATGTAGGTTTTCCTTGGTTCCTAGTTGCACATGACTAATGACCCTGACTGTTTACAGGATGTTCTACTAATCAGACCAATCCTGGTTTTATATGAAACACAAATGAAAGCATCTTGAATTCTGACGTTTGCAGTTGGTTGGCTACCACTTCAATGCTTATTTTCTAGGATCAATAACATGTTAGTAGTTTCCCAATATTCTTACATCATGTACAACAATTGTTGAATGAGAAGCAAGAGGTCAACAATTAGGTTACAATGGGGCTCCAAAACCTCATTGGTCCTCATGTTTAAGCCTGGTATAAAAATACCACTGTAGTTTAATGGTGTCGTTTACTTCTGTAAGTATGGAAGATTTTTAGACATTTATATATTTATCATAATTACTATGTATCTGGTGCTTGTTGTTTACATTGTTTGTCCTACTTTCTACATTAAAAATGTTGTGTATGTAAAATTAAGTGTCATCATTTTTTTCTCTTATAATAAAAAATAAAGCATTCTTATGTCACATTTAGTAATATTTTATATATCATTTTGTTTCGAATATGTTGACCTGTTTATTTGGCATTTGCTACATTTTCTAGGTTTTCAAACTGCTTATAATATCAAAAGGTGTTTTGTCATTATGATAACTCATAGCTCTAGGGAACCAGATTATATGAATAGAAAAACAACAACTAATATTATGTACTATACGTATGTTTATTGGACAATGCCTGTAAATGTGGGTTTTGTGTTGTTCACGTGATTTGGTCGCGGTAAACCAGACAGTAGCAGCACATCTTTTTGGCCTTGGTGATGGGCTTTGACCCCATGTGAAGAATGGTCGCTAGGGAAGGCTACCATCCGTCCACACTTTCGGGACAACTGACACCTGTTATTAAAATCAACACATAAATTTTAGACGTATGGCTAAAGTAATGAATTAAAACATGGCACCCCAATGTGCAATGCTGGCCTTGACTTGGAATGCAATGATGAGGAATTGAAAATTACTACGTGGATACCCATAAAATTTGTTGTGGTATGTTCGTAGAAAAACATGTTTTAGTGTTTTACTGTAATCTTAACTGCTAAATATCAAAGGTTAATGTAAATAAAAGATCGTAGGAAACAATATTGACTTGGAAGGTAAATAGGTAGTGAGGGATCAACACTGAATACAAAAAAACATTAAACAACAATGCAGCATACAGTAATTGAATATGTTATACATGTTTACGTGTTACAGTCTCATCCCCCCCCCCCCAAAAAAAAAAAAAAAAAAAAAACACACCACAAAAACTTTAATATTTCTTTAATTATATTATAATAACACCATCTTGAGGCTAAGGTTGGTTTATATTTTAACATCAACTAGTCATTTCATACAAGTAAAGTCACTGTTGCATACTTGCACATTTAATTTCAAACAAAAACGATGCGCCTATTAATGTGTTGATTAATGTACTTTCAGCATTAAAATCTCATTATTTTTTTTCATTGAATAGTATGCCCAGTATGTATAGTTTCCCCCATTCATTCAATATGCACTCTACCTGTTCAGATTCGTCTGCGTTTGCGAAGAAAAACTTGCCACCCTCAAAATCATCATTAAAATACATCACAGCACTGAAACAAACCAGTTATAGAAACGTTGTAGATAATGGTAAATATTATCGTTTGTGTTGATCAGCAGGCTTTAAATCAAAGAACTAACTCTAGATTTGTGTAATCTCTAGCGACCTTTGGACGTATAAGCAACTCAAGTAACTTCAACAAAACAGCGTATTTTGTCAATATTAAGTCAATACATTTTGTTTCATGAAATGTAAAAGGTGATGTATCAGATTCAGATATCAGATTTCTGTTCACGGACATACAATGCAGTAATTCTTACAACGTTTTGTAATAATATTGATTGCACAATAATTACTATATGGTTAAATTTCCCAAAGCATTGTCTTTGCGACTTGTTACGAAACGACATGTTCGTTCCACGTTTGTTGGCAATATTACATAATAGATATATGGTACACTGTATGCTCCACATTCAATATAATTATGACCTTTGACCTTTCTGTAGTTAACCTATATCCGAGACAAAAAACATCATTCTGTATATGACCTTTGACTTATCCATATTTTACCTGTATTTGCGCCAAGGATAAGCTGCAGTTTCCTAGAACAGATTCCTTTATCTGGTTTAAAGTCGCAGCTGTCTCCGTGAATTGGGTGACTCAGGTCCTCACTCGTACGGTTTGTCTGCTTCCCTGAATATTATACAGTGAAAAACAGGTAAAAAAGTGGTATTAGCTGTATCAATGAAAGAAAATCCGATTGGTGATGACAATGCATCAATAATT
>SAYR01014810.1:99719-177402 GCA_004382745.1 Argopecten irradians irradians
TTTAACAATTTAGACACATACTTAATATATAGTTTGTTATATCTATACAGTGGTCTTTGCCTGACCATCGACACCTGGGTCTTAAAGGATGGGTCTAAATACAACAAACTAATCCTAGTATTCAACTGACTATATCCCTAATTATTAACTAATAGTCTGCAACCACCACCCGTGTCGTGTCACTGACAAACTATCCAACGTTATCGTGTCACTGACCTACTCTACCATATCCGTGTTTGTGTAGTTCAGCGTTAAACCACCCTGTCGTTTACTTAGGTCCTAGTCTCGACCTATTCGACTAGCCTGTGACTTCGACGAAACAGTGTTGTCGCTGAATTAAACTACCTTGTTAAGTGTCGCTGACCTACTACTTCTGAGTCGACTAACCACCTTAGTGGTTATATCTGCCTATTAGTCCTTTGTCCCTGTGACTCCCGTACAACATACGCTTGTCGCCGACTACCTTGTAGTCGCTGACTACTATACGTTGTATCGCTAACCACCTCGTTGGTCTGTGTATATGCCTATAGTCACTGGTCCTGTGACTCCCGACAACACTATGTTTGTCGGCGACTACCTTGTAGTGCTGACTACCTATTTTAGTCGCTAACACTCTTAAGTGGTATATGATCCTTATAGTCACTGTCTGTGAGACTCCCGACAACTACAGTTTGATCGCCCCCGACCTACCTGTAAGTCCCCGGTCCTAACCACCTTAGTGAGTGGTCTCTAATTATAGATAGTCACTGTCCTTGTGACTCCCGACAACTACGCGTCGTCCTCCGAACTACCTTGTAGTGTCGCTGAAGATGCTTACCCCTATTGAGTCAGCCTAACCACGCCTCGTTGGTTGTAGTTTGTACTACCCCGACTTATACTATGTATGCTATGTCAGACCTATCCACAGGTTCACGAGCCGCTGCCAAAACACATCTATCAAGTTCGGGGGAATAGCACCTGATAGCTCTGGATCCTCCTCCAGTTTTTTGGAAGTTGTTGATGTGAACCAGCATATACACTGGCATTTCAAACTGCGTCGAAAGCGCGAGGTTCTTTTATACCCTCGGATTTTTGTCAATCCGCGGGTATCGTCTCGGCAAACGCTTACTCGGCCGATAAGGCCGTAAACTTGACTAGCCAAGCGTGTAATACACCGAAGACAACAAACAGGAACCCGGACACACAATGTTGTAAACAAAAATAGTTCTTTATTACAGCGCATATGCCTGATCGGTATGTGTATATTTATAACACTAGTAATCCACTATCCCCACCATAGAACCTCCACCTAGGGATCCAACATAGTATAGTCCCCACTCCTCCTTTTTTAGTCCACCACGGGATCCAACTATAGTAAATCCCCTTACCCCCAGCTTCCATTCCAACAGGATCCAACTAGTAAGTCCACTCCCACATGTTCCACCCAGGGATCCAACTAGTTAGTCTCCATACCCCCAGTCCACCCAGCCTGATCCAACTAATAAGTCTCCACTCCCCCTATATCCAACCATGCGATCCAACTAGTAAGTCTCCCAACTCCCCTAGTCACCCAGGGATCCCAATTTAATAAGTTTCCACTTCCCCATAATCCCACCCAGGGACTCCAACAAAATTTACTAGAAAAGTCCCCCATACCCCCAGTATATTCAGTTTCCACCTAGAGGAAACCAAACTATTCTAAAGTTCACCATCCCCCCATGTCCACCACCAGGACGTGGAAGTCCAACTATGTAAGGTATCCCCCCAATACCCCCAGTTCCCACCCGGGATTCCAACTTAGTAAGTCCCCACCCATCTCAGTTCCACCAGGGATCCAACTTAAGTAATAGGTCTCACTACCCTAAGTTCCACACGGATTCCAACTAGTAAGTCCCCACTCCCCAGTTCCACCAGGGACTTACCAATAGTTAAGTCCCCACTCCCTATGTCCACCAGGGATACCAACTAGTAAGTCCCCATTACCCCCAGATCCACCAGGGAAATCCAACTAGTTAGTCTCATACCCCCATCCACCAGGGATCCAACTAGTAAGTCCCACTCCCCAGTCACCCAGGGATCCACTAGTAATCCCACTCCCACAGTTCCATCAGGGATCAACTTGTAAGTCTCCATACCCCCAGTCCACCAATGGGATCCAACTTGTTTTAAATCCCAAACCCATACTAGGTCCACCAAGATCCAACTAGGTTAAGTCCCCAACCCCCAGTCCACCAAAAGAACCATTCATTGATTCAGTATTAAGGGACTTATATTCATATGTTTTAATTGGGGTGATGGGAAATCCTTTTACAAATTGATTTTCTTGATTTGTTCTTTATTAGTTGTTTTTGTTTTTCTAGCTCACCTGGCCCGAAGAGTCGGTTGAGCTTTTGTCCCATGGCCATGGCGGTCTGTCGCTTGTCCGTCTGTCCGTCAACATTTCCATTAAATCCGCTCACTAGTTCATAGAGTTCAGTATGGATTTTAACCAGAAATTGGCCAGAAACGTCCTTAGGGAAGGGGAACAAATTAAAAGGTAGTAGCATTTTGACTATGAATCCCTGTAGGGCAGGACAGGGCAGGGTCCCAATCAGATGGTATAATCCATATTAAATCGCCTACTTATCTTTAGAGTTCTGCATATGAATTGCAACCCAAATTTTGGCCAAAAAACAATCCTTGGGGATAAGGTGAACAGTTTTTGACTAATTTTAGGCTCTGTCCCCTGGGGCAGGAGTTACTTGGGGCAGGCCAATATGGAAATAAAGGTAAATCCTCTTTAAATGCTTACTAGTCATTATACATGTAGTTCTGCTTGGACTGTAACCAAAATTTGGCCCAGAAACATCTCCCCTGTGGTTGCGTTTAAATTTTGAATTCCCTTGCCAGTAAAATTTTGGCGCCATAAGTTGATTTGATAAAAGAAAAACATTCGTGAAGATTTACTATGCCTATGCACATTAGATCCCGTAACAATTGAAAAACCGATGTGATTGGTTTTGGATTTGAGAGCCTTATCGTATTAAAAAAGACAATGCCCTCAAAAATATGTCTTCAATTAGAATGTGTATTAATTAGTAACACAGTTAATTTTATAGATGTTTGCACCAAAAAGAAAGAACTGCACAGGTAACATATCTTTTCGGTTGACAGCAACAAACCTTAAATGTGTTGTTTATGTAATGTGGATCGAAGTAATTTAACGAGAGCTTATCTGTGTCACATACTTTATCAAACTGGCATGTAGATGTATTGACATTATATATAAACAATAAATACGCAGCAAAATTTTAGATGACAATACGTGTTAATTAAATTGGCGCTTTTCATGCCAAATGCCAAATAGCCCAAAATAGACAACATCCAAAATATCCCAATTTGCGTCAAAGAAAAGCATGGTTATACTTAAGATAATATGTCAAGTCAGATTTCATGTCAAAATTTTTAAATATACTATTGCACATCAACAAAAATAATATGTTATGAAAAAATTATCCCTTATTTCAATCTAATAAATGCATAAGTTATCTATAGTATTAAAATACTGATTAAATTCTGCTTATCTGATGATTATAGCTTCTGTCCTACAGGGTTAACCGTTCTTGATCTGATGATTATTGCTTCTGTCTACAGGGTTGACCATTCTGGCATCTGATGATTATTTGCCTTTCTGTCACAGGGGCGACCATTCTGACTGAAGGTTACAAGACAGTCATGATGGGATGTATCAGATTATACGATAAAGCTGTAAAGAAGTGAGGAAAACATCAAGTTATCGGAACGTCCCCGCAAGTGTATGGATCAGGAGATAACGAACCTGTTCACAAACGCTGCACCCAATTAACAAGTTTCAGTGAGACCTTTAACCAACAAAAAACAACCTACTAAACGTGTGAAAGAGAAGCCGCTGAAATGGTCCAATCTGTTGGTGAGGGGTTTAATAAGGAGAACAGCTACAAATACATCGCTAAGTAACACACGGAGAAAAGCCTTACAATATGTGACATCATTTGTCGGTAAAAGGGCCCTTCGAAAGTCGGTCCACACATCTTACAGGAACACATTCAGGACACTACAGGCGAGAAACCCTCAAATGTGAGCGTTGTGTCGGAAAGGGTTTAACCAGAACAGCAATCTACTTTGAAAGGCCACACACGCACACACCACAGGCGGAGAAACCCTTTTGAATGTGATGTCTGTGGCAAGGGCTTTTAGCCTTGTCACAAACACTTATTGAGGACACATTACCGCCAGCATACAGGGAAAGAACCCATTTCACTTGTTAGATGTCTGTGACTAAGTGTTCAGCCGGATTCGGGAATCTCCAGAAACACGTGGACCTTACACATGAGGGCGATGGAATCCTATACGTGTGAATATGTGTGTGGGAAATGCTTCACAACTAGTTCTTAGTCTACAGTTCGCATGTTCAGAACCCACACCGGGGAGAAACCGTACAGGTGTGATACTTGTGTAAGGGACTGGTCGAGCAGACGTACTGCAGCGGACACATCCAGGACACATACGGGAGATTAAAAGGCCGTTACAGTTGTGACTAACTTGGTAAGACGTTTAGTCAGGCAAGTTCAGCGTCAGAAGCACCACAGGCATTTCACACAGGGAGAAACATACAAATGTGACGGTCTGTGACAAAGACTTCAGTCCATTACAGTAATCTACAGGACATCATATGAGGACCCACACTTCTGGGGACAAACCGTTCAAAGTGTGACATCTGCTGATAAGCATTCAATCACAGATCTAACTTTAAGACTCACATCAAAACATACATGCCTAAAACATAGGAGTTTCCCTGTGATGTTTGTGACCGGAGTTTCTCTCTGCCCGCCGACTTGGAGGCACCACATGATGTCACCACTGGTGAGAAAGCTTAAATCTGTGGCATTTGTCAGAAAGGATTTACAAAGGTCCCAGTACCCAAAATACATCTCAGAAACCATACAGGTGAAAAACCATACCAAATGTGAATGAAAATTTTAATGATTCACGGTGACTTGAAGATACACATTCGAGGACATACAGGAGAGAAGCCCTATATGTGTGGTGTATGTGGACTGGGTTTTAAACAGACTTCCAATCTGACATCTCACCCTCAAAAAACACTCCGAGGCTAGGCCATATGTGTGTCATATTGTAGCAGGGGGTTTAAACGTGCCAATAATCTGAAGACCACATGAAACCCACTCTATAGATCAGAAATATAAATGTGAACTTTGTGGTACCAGGTTAGTCAGCCGTGTAACCTAAAAAGGCACATGGTGACACATTAACAACGATGAGAGAGATGATATAAATGCCATGGCAGATACGACAGTAAAAAACATGGCAGAAACAACGACACATACAAACAAATCAGACCTGGCAGAAATAACAACACATACCAACAATTCAGACATAGCAGAAACGGCAATACATACCAACAATTCAGACATAGCAGAAACGGCAATACATACCAACAATTCAGACATAGCAGAAACGACAATACATACAGACAATTCAGACATAGCAGAAAGACAATACATACCAACAATGCAGACATAGCAGAAACGACAATACAACAGACAATTCAGACAAGCAGAAAGACAATACAAACAGACAATCAGACATAGCAGAAACGACATACAAACAGGCAATTCAGACATAGCAGAAACGACATACAAACAGACAATTCAAACATAGCAGAAACAAAGACACATACAGAAAATTTAGACCTGGCAGAAACGACAACACATACCAACAATTCAGACATGATGCTAGAGTCAACACAAACCAGCGATGGGGGAAACAGTAAAGGAAGATCGAAATACATTCAAACGACATGTTGATGGACATATGTAACCAGTACATCAATATATATAAGCTTAAGCCTAAGTAGCAAATACCAACCATCATAGGTTTTAGCCAATAAAAGTTAGACACAATGTCAGCTTATTAACTTGCATATACAGTTATAAACTGCAGAAACAGAATAAATTATCAAGCATTTCTTTCATTTTATTAAGCTACAATTTCAAATTTTTGTTCCTTAATATAAAGAAATGTGTATGATAATTAATGCTGAGGATTCAGTTGTTATCATGACAACAATAAACTTACATATAGATCACCGTGTTTTCATCAATCTAAAGCATTTAAGTTTCAAATTTGAAATACTTTCTTGTTCTGCCCAATCAAATTTGAGATACTTTCTTGTTTCTGCCCAACCAAATTGAGCAAATGATTGGTATTTGAACATGTTAGTGCATAACTGAATGGAGCAAATTTATATTTTGCCTATAATAATGGCACAAAGATAATTAATTTTGTGGGTTCATTTTAATCAGCACATTGATTATTTATGGCACAAAAACTGCACAATCAATTGCAAGATTGCCACCAAGTGAAAGTAGATGGTGGTAGAAAGACCAACTTAAAACCCCATTTGCTTGACACATATGTATAATTAATTTAGAAGAATGAACTTGGAAATATTTTATTTATCAATCTTATGCTCATTCTAAATCTTATTTATCATTATTTTCTTTTTCATCAAAATGTGTCTATGCCCAGAAAAAGAGTTTATTGTGTACACAAAGTCATTGAAAATGACACCCCACATTACAGTATTAGACTGTATATGGAATCTTAAGAGTATTAAATTGTTATGTTGTTTTATAACTAATTATCGTGGGCACTAAAGTTGCATTTTAACACATGTATAAATTATTAAAAATTAAGGTGAATGTTGAAATGAGTTGAATGTTTTGTAATGTATCAATTTTACATTTTAAATTTTTTTATCAAAAACTGATTAAGCTGTTGCACTGTTTACAGTAATTATTTTTTATCAATTGTTTTGTAATTTTGCATAATTGTATACAATATATTGTTTGTGATGATTGACCAGCTGGTACTATTTCTATTGTCAAATTTTTCATGTATTTATTGTAGTACAGAGTAGTATCTATTTGCAGGCCATACAGTCTTAGACATGCACTCTTTAATTCATTTATTGTGTAAATTAATTCTGATTAATATAATGCATTGCAAAAATAGTTTGATCTTACAAGTTGCTATGTATGACTTTTAGTCTTTTTTACCAGCCCATATCCAATTACACATAGTGGTGTAACCTTGGCACATTTTATTAACAATTACATTTGTTACACTAAATGTAAATTTTTCTTATTTTATAAAATAGATAGCATTTTTATTCTGTTTATAAAAGCCATTGATATAACAGTATAAGTAAAGATATACATTTTAAGTCAATCATCATTAGAATTAAGAATGACTACTCATATCGCCTTTTGTCCATGGTTCATCGGCCTTTCATCTGTCCTACTGCCCATTCTTCTGTCCATTATTACTTATGTCAGTAATTAGATATAAACCATTCTTGTCATTATGTTTAGTTTATCTGTTCAGAAAATGTCAGTGCAGACATTCTGCCATCTTTGAATTTGATCAATTAGCATTTTTGCTGGTATTGCTCAGCAAGCTGTACTTCAAGGAGTTTTAATTTCAAATTTAGGTCCTGTTAGTCCCAAGTCATATGGGGTATATTCTACTTTAGGACTAATCAGAAAGCAAGATGATTCTCAACAATTGAAGTTTGTTCCAGCTATAAAAGAACCAATGGACTTTTTTAATTTCCTATGTAGGTCCTTGGTTCCTAGTTGCACATAACTAATGACCCTGACTGTTCAACTAATCAGACCAATCCTGGTTTTATATGAAACACAAATGAAAGCATCTTGAATTCTGACGTTTGCAGTTGGTTGGCTACCACTTCAATGCTTTTTTCTTAGGATCAATAACATGTTAGTAGTTTCCCAATATTCTTACATCATGTACAACATTGTTGAATGAGAAGCTCAAATAGGTACAATGGCGCCAAATCCTCATTGGTCCTCATGTTTAAGCCTGGTATAAAAATGCCACTGTAGTTTAATGGTGTCGTTTACTTCTGTAAGATGAAGATTTTTAGACATTATATATTTATCATAAACATATGTATCTGGTGCGTTGTCGTTTACATTGTTTGTCCTACTTCTTACATTAAAAATGTGTGTTATGTAAAATTAAGTGTCATCATTTTTTTCTCTTATAATTAAAAAATAAAGCATTCTTATGTCACATTTAGTAATATTTTATATATCATTATGTATCGAATATGTTGACCTGTTTATTTGGCATTTGCTACATTTTCTAGGTTTTCAAACTGCGTCATATGTATATCAAAAGGTTTTTGTCATTATAATAACTCATAGCTCTAGGGAACCAATTATATGAATAGAAAAACAACAACTAATATTATGTACTATACGTATGTTTATGGACAATGCCTGTAAATGTGGGCTTGTGTTGTTCACGTGATTTTTGTCGCGGTAAACCAGACAGTAGCAGCACATCTTTTGCCCTTGGTGATGGCCTTGACCCCATGTAGATTGGTCGCTAGGGAAGGCTTACCATCCGTCCACACTTCGGGACAACTGACACCTGTTAATCAAACAACACATAAATTTAGACGTATGGCTAAAGTAAATGAATTAAAACATGGCACCCCAATGTGCATTGCTGGCCTTGACTTGGAATGCAATGATTTAACTATAGAAACACCTTAAATATTAGATAAGTCGGGATAATGAACAGTTTCTCATATACATACATGTATTTAACTTATCAAGCTCGGGATAATGGACAGTTTCAGGTGTTTCTCATATACATACATGTATTTAACTTATCAAGCTCGGGATAATGGACAGTTTCAGGTGTTTCTTATATGCATACATGTATTAAACTGATCAAGCGCGAGAAAGTACGTGGTAAAATACTGTAACACATGTTTATAACGAACGCTCTGTGCGGTGACCAATGAGATTACTTCCTTATAAATATAGTTCGTTATACACATATTGCAAACATCTTATAGTAACATTAATGGGGAATTTAAAATTACTACGTTATACCATAAATTTGTTGTGGTATGTTCGTAGAAAACATGTTTTAGTGTTTTACTGTAATCTTAACTGCTAAATATCAAAGGTTAATGTAAATAAAAAGATCGTAGGAAACAATATGACTTGGAAGGTAAAATAGGTAGTGAGGATCAACACTGAATACAAAAAAACATTAAACAACAATGCAGCATACAGTAATTGAATATGTTATACATGTTTACGTGTTACAGTCTCATCTTTAGAAAAGAACCCCCCCCCCAAAAAAAAAAAAAAAAAAAAAAAAAAAAACACACACACACACACACAAAAAAAAACTTTAATATTTCTTTAATTATATTATGATAACACCATCTTGGAGCTAAGGTTGGTCATTATTTTAACATCAACTAGTCATTTCATACCAGTAAAGTCACTGTTGCATACTTGCACATTTAATTTCAACAAAAAACGATGCGCCTATTAATGTGTTGATTAATGTACTTTCAGCATTAAAATCTCATTATTTTTTTCATATGATAGTTCCCCCATTCATTCAATATGCACTCTACCTGTTCAGATTCGTCAGCGTTTGCGAAGAAAAACTTGCCACCCTCAAAATCATCATTAAAATACATCACAGCACTGAAACAAACCAGATATAGAAACGTTGTAGATAATGGTCAATATTATCGTTTGGTGTTCAGCAGGCTTTAAATCAAAGAACTAACTCTAGATTTGTGTAATCTCTTGGCGATCTTTGACGTATAAGCAACTCAAGTAACTTCAACAAAACAGCGTATTTTGTCAATATAAAGTTAATACATTTTGTTTCATGAAATGTAAAAGGTGATGTATTTGATATAAATCGCTAACTAATCAGATTTCTGTTCACGGACATACAATGCAGTAATTCTTACAACGTTTTTGTAATAATATTGATTGCACAATAATTAATATATGGTTAAATTTCCCAAAAGCATTGTCTTTGCGACTTGTTACGAAAACGACATGTTCGTTCCACGTTTGTTGCAATATTACATAATAGATATATGGTACACTGTATGCTCCTCATTCAATATAATTATGACCTTTGACCTTTCTGTAGTTAACCTATATCCGAGACAACATAACATCATTCTGTATATGACCTTTGACTTATCCGTATTTTACCTGTATTTGCGCCAAGGATAAGCTGCAGTTTCCCTAGAACAGATTCCTTTATCTGGTTTAAAGTCGCAGCTGTCTCCGTGAATAGGGTGACTCAGGTCCTCACTCGTACGGTTTGTCTGCTTCCCTGAATATTATACAGTGAACAAACAGGTGAAAATAGTGATATTAGCTGTATTAATGAAAGAAAATCCGATTGGTGATGACAAAGCACATATAACACCATAACGTTTGGTTCATGTGTTCCAGAAAAGTAAGCGTAAGGACATTCTTCAAGCTAGCTAACTTGAATAGTATTAGTTGGTAGTCATTAAGGAATACTGACATTACTGTGCCATGTTTACAAACTGTATTCCTGGAAAATTATACAGAACAATACTTAGTATAACAAATTTTGTGATACATAGCAGTTTAGTCTGGTTTTTTATCATTGATGTAGAACTAAAATGCTTGATAATGCTGACAATTTGGTAATTGAATTCGTAAGGTCAGTAACAGGCCATACAACGACCCTAAATAGGTTGTAACTGAATTCAAGGTTTTTGTTTTAGTAAATTTACTACATACCCTCCAGTGCCTCACGACAGCCAAACTGTGTGTAGTCGTGGTAGATTGGACTCGTTTCGTTGAACCAGCGTTTCACCAACAGACGTGCTTTTTCTGCCAATCTCGTGAGGAGGTCGACGTCCCTCTCCTTCAACCTCTTCTGTAATACTAACTAAACAGCGACCACAATAATAGGTTACTAATCCTTAACTGCATTTTAACGTTCACTATTGTGATAGCGTATGATACTGTAACTGACTGATAGGCAACTCATGGAACCTTACTACATGTACAATGTTTTCCGAATTTGCATATTATAGGGTTATTCGCACTTGCGGGTAGGTATTGATTGTGACGTCATGTGTTTGCGAGCGTAACGTCATACGTTTCGGAGAAAACGACGTGAATTGCGCTCACAAAATAATGACGTAACAATCGATACCTACTTGCAAGGGAGCGAACTCTGTAATATTCAAAGACGGAATATGTATGTCTAACAACTTCTTAATTCTTAGTTTCACTATTCATCGTTTCTGACTTCACTGTTGGTAAATGAAATGAATTGCACCATAAACCAAATATTTCCTACTTGTTATAATAGATAGGCAAAGTAACGATTACTGATTGTCACGAACTGTTAAATAATATGAAATCTTTAAAACGTAACATGCGATATTGTAGACCAGGATTCGTGATCTGTTTGCGATCACTAAATAGTGTTTTATTTATATTCTCCAAAAGATTAATGCTCTTAAGTTGCGTTCTCATTTAAATCACTATCATCATGGACGTTGGTATATGTCGTGGACATTGAAGGTATTATGTAGATATGATTCAGTGTAGCTAGAGCTAGACCGGATGGACCGACCGCTGAACGGCTCCTTTTTTACATTGTAACTGTTACATAATTCCCGTGTCCCCCCCTCCCAAATGTCGATGTTTACTTACATCCCAACAATCCATTATATCGATGCCTGTAAATAATTCTTTGGCGAAGTTTGGTCGTACTGCTGTCGGGTATTCTTCATGATATCCAGCATTTTTAACGCCATTCTGAAAAAAAGCATATGGACGATTTAGTTCATTCATACAAAGGAGTCTTCCATTTTATTGCATGAATTATCTGATATTTGTTTGTTCGACATGTTTAAGTATTAATAATTCAACATGAGACAGTTTTTGTCAATCAAGAACACTCTTTGAAATCTTTGATACTTCTGAAATTGCGTTCCACCATCCCATTACAGCCTCCTTGGACACAACCAGATTATTGTCAAGTAAAGAAACTCAAAAAATCAAGAAATGATGATTTCAGGAAAAGAATATCTTGCTGATACCAGATAAATTTTTGACATCATCAAAATGCTTGCGATGTAAGACAAATGACGAACTCATATTGCTGTATCCGCGATATTAAGTGATTTATCTATAAGTGTTACTCATGAGTTTATATTTATCATTATTCATAATTTTCCAGGAAATGCGTTAATTTCAATATCTTTATAGAACATTCCTTATAGAACCTAGAAAATTTCTCAACAGAAATTTACCTTTACGCCGCATTGCTTTCAAACAGAAACGTTCAATTAGGGGAATTCCTTACGTTATCGAATATTGATAAAACTAGAGTCTGGACTATACGCTGATTCAATTCAATTCAATTCTTTTTATTACCTTGAGCCTTTCGTCTCATCGGTTTGCCGATAGATACTGTACTTGATGGGCCTGGACTGACGACGGATGGCCTACCTTTGATATACGCATGACGTCCTCGCATTCCTCTACTGTAGCTAGTCCGTCCATGATCACACGTTTATCGTGGTGTAAATCTTCACCAGATAACGTCACGTTATAGCCTACGTCATCAAATGTAAACACCATAACGTAAGATGATATCGCGCATTTCTGTATCAATCATTATCCATTACTTATTCATGATTTTACTTTCTATTTGGTATTGACAATTTGACTATGGGTACCTGACATGCATATAAAACACTCCCCATAAAATTATTTACGGATTAAAATAACACTGTAGAATTAACGTTGAAAAAAAAAGAGAAAATTTTGCAAATTATCGTAAAAAATGAGACAAAGTCCAAATAGATTAGCCAACTATTCACATCAGTTTAATAAATGGTATAGATTGTACGGGAAAAAAACTTACGCAATCCATTGAAAAGGTGATTAAGAATACGAGAAGTATTAAATAAGTATAGATTGTCCAGTTTTGCCAACGGATCACTGTTGTCTGTACTACTAGATTCAGGTTTAGCACTTTGATGGTCCTGAAATAATGATGGTAAAATAGAAGTCATCCATTTGGCTATTTCTGACAGCTTTAAGAATGGAACCGTCATGTTTTGGATACTAAATAATAAAACCGTAATTTGAATGGATTCTTATATAAAACATAGGAATGATATGAAATACATATCGGTATCTATACAAAGAACAAGTAACTAATGACAGCATGCCCATGGTACCCATAAGGGACCCATCAGCAGTTTGGCTCTGAATGTAGTAGTTATAAATCGTACACTTCGAAGATTTACACCTTGTAAATAACGTTGATTTTTCTAAAGTCTTCCTTATACTGAATTAATTGTACTTTTCTTGAGGGAACAGTTTGATTTTGTTCCCTGACTGAGACATACCAGATTTTAAAGTCATTTGTCTGTTGTCAGTATCATATAACTTATTTTGTGTTTTAGGAAACATACTTATGTAACACTGTGACAAGGAGGAAAACTCGATGATAACAGTGTTTCAAAACTGTGACTTGGACAGTAACCAAAATAAATTCAAAATCAGAGATAAAATAACTGGAAAAACTATGATGAATTATGTAGGTACCGTACAGTTATAATCACTTTTACAAATCCACATTATTGTTAGAAGTTATACTTGTTTAATACTTGCCCGTAGATCATCTGTCTTGAAGTATTTCGTTTTGCCGTGAGTATCCCTCGATACCTCTTCCAGTAAATATGCTATATGTTTCCTAGTGCTGATGTATTGTGTGGCGTCCTGTATTAAACAACAATAGACATTGTTAACACAATATAAGAACAATGTAAATATATTTTGTTGATTTGACGCGGTTTAGTGGTGAATTTGAATCTGATGATAACTTTGTGTCGAACAGAAAATAACAAAAAGCAGCCAAAATCAAACCTAAATACGGAAAATGCAATACAACCAAATTAAAAATAAAAATCACAAAGGCAAAATGCCTTCAGGTCAAATAGACACGAACAGAACATGAACTGGAAATAACCGTGAATTTACCTGGAAATTAACTTATTATCATGCACCACAATCGTGTACGCTATATATACACCGTACAAAATTGTAAATATCACATTCTAAAGGGTGTTCTGGGACAGTGAAAAAAATCATCAAGATTTTTAACATGTCATTGGCATTATACCATAGATGATCATTACCTTTCGGACTGTAAATTCGGTGTCAGTTGTTTCCACCTTTCCCATGTAGTCTTTTCTCAGCTTCACCACACCCTTGTCATCGGGCCTGAAGGCTAAGTAGGTACTGGCAGCTTCCATAGCCTTAGAGTAGTCGTCAACTAATAATACAAGTAACTGGATTTTAACAAAGCGTTTTGCGTTCCTTTTTTTTCTATTTCGCCATTTACTATGGTAGTTTATACATCATATCATGTCCTGTTCACAGAGGTCATGTTTCTTTTGGTTGATTTGTCTATTTCATATTGGTAAGTAAAGGTATTCATGAAATAATAACTTTTGTGTTTAATAAGCGTTCTTTTATTATATATAGCATGTTAAACGTTGCATTATTTGATACAGTTTAGTTGAATACATTGTATAGAATGTTTTTGTGGCGTAATATGTTATCTTTCAGCTTCTGTTGGTACTTACTTACGGATTTAGACTGCTGGTAAGGATTGCCTACATATTCAAATTGAAATTTATTATTTGGCAAGTACTTTATATAAATTTGACTGACTTTAATGCATTATACTCTATATGTCTGTGTACGTTGTTACCTTAAATACGTTGTTTCCCTGACAAACAAATATAGTAAACGGTACAAGTGAAATCTAAATATAACTTTGAGAAAAGGTGTCATAAGAGGCATAAGCTACTTACAAATAATTAACACAACGTTTGACATGCCATATTTAATTTAATAGGAATTTCCCACTCGGTGGAGTCGACAGTGATGGTGGGATGTTCACTCGTAGTCAAAGAATTAAGAAGAGCTGTGAAAAAATACCTTCAGGAGGTAGTTGTCAACAACATTTCCCTAGTTGATTCATCAATCTATCACTTACTTTTGACGTAAGCGGCCACCAGGTAAAGGTAGTGATCAGTGAGATAGTCTGTGTAGTTCTGGTCATAAAGCTGGCTTAACGTATCCTGGCAGTCTAACTGGCATCTCAACACGGATGATATACCCTCTATAACAGTAGTAAATATAGTAAAGCCTGGGTGTTTTTGTCTCCTAGATGATATTTCAGGACAGAGAATATCTTATCTAGGAATACTATTTACAAATGTTATAATAAAGTAAGCCGTATAATGGTACTTTTAGAGTATAGAAGAGAAGTTAAGATTTGCATTGGTCTAGTTAATGTAAATGTGTATTCCAAGGCTCCATTTCACCAAAAGTATATTTCTATGATTCAATTTGGAAAATTTGGATTGGGTTCTTAGATTAACGTTGTATTAACAGCGTGTGCCATTTAGGACAGTCTCCCATGTGTGCAAAGTGTTGCGGTTTGTGAATGTCTTTATCATAGGGTGTTTTTGGAAGGCTGCGGTATATTCATGTTGTGTCTACTTGTAATAATGGAACTCTTGGTCGTTTTATATGGATACAATGTAACTCACTCCATCATACCAAATCCCAGTATCCTAACAACGGGCAAACCAGTCGTCCAAAACCCTTTATGTTGAGCGCTAAATTGGAACAGAAACTGACACTTTTATAGACTATGGTATGTCTCGGCCAGAGGACAGAACCCAGAGCCTCCCTCACAGTAATTTTGAATCGTTCGGACGCAGCGATACACGAATTCCTATCGAATTGGAACTGAGGACGCATCCGCGAGGGTTTTGTGGAATTGCGATACTGTGGAACAAATGTTTGAAGGTATCTCCTCTTCTTAATGAAGGAAACGATCGTATTATAGGTGCGTCGATACAACTCGATGACAAATCGTTTGTATATGTGCTTGGTGTTTTGATGCGGTTAACTAACTTATCGATGGTTTTTTATCGAGAAACTCTTCAGACTTTAAATGATTTATACCAGTTATATAGTGAACAAGGGCAAGTTATAATTCTTGGAGACTTTAATGGACACATATCTGAACGCTTCGGTAAAAAGAATATGCGTGAAACCAACGACAGAGGAGCACTCATTGAAACTTTCATCACTGAGAATTATCTCGTATCGGTCAACTCACAAGAATGGTCGAAAGGCGGCAATGTAACGTACGTTTCATGGGATGGATTGAATAGTTCACTGATTGACCACATCTTAATAGAAGCACAATACCTCGACAATGTAACACAATGTGTTATACACGACGATCATTTTCTAAACGCGTCAGATCATCTTCCTGTGTCCATTGAACTCCGATGCGCAATACGAAACAAGCCTCGGAACACTTCGATTACGCCAATACATTGGAGGAAAATATCCTCAGAACAGAAAATCGTTTACACTGAGAAAGTCTCGCAGTCGATCAAAAAGGTTATCAATAATCACGAGAAAAACTGTAATGAGCTTGACAGTTTCGTACAGGACATTGTCTGTGTTTTCAATGATGCATCGAAAACGTTGCCAGTTAGGCGATATCGTAAATACTTAGAACCCTACTGGAATTTTGGAAGTGTCAGACAATATCACAGGAACATGAGACAATTCCGTAGAGCTTGGATAGAGAATGGTCGTCCGCGCGGTATGGAACATACAGTGTACAAAGACTACAAGAATTCTAAAAAATATTTTCGTAACGCATTAAAAGAAGCAAGAGAACTTTACGAACAACAGCAGCTCGATAAGCTATAGGAAGCGGCCGAAATCGATGTCGGCACATTCTACAAGGTCGTGCGTGCACGCAGATGTTCAGATAAAAAAGGTTCAGGACTAAAAGTTGAAGATAAAATTATTCGTGACTCCGATGAACTGAGGAATGTGTGGTGTGAGCATTACAGGCAACTAGCTCTATCATCTGAGGAAAACGATTTTGATGATATTCATAAGATCAGGGTACAAATGGATATTCAGAACATGGTTGTAAATAGCTATGAGAATGAAGATGGCATTTGTGATCGCTCAATAACTTTAAGAGAAGCTGAAGCAGCAGTCAGAAGTATGCAAAATGGTAAAGCCGGAGGCCACGACGGCATAGTAATCGAACATATCCGTTACGGCGGCAAAAGCCTACTAGAAGCGATTGTTATGTTGTTTAACCAAATACTTATCAAAGAGGAATATCCCGATCATTTTAAGAAAGGCATGGTTATAACACTATTCAAAGGCGGAAATAAAGATAAACTGAACAAAAACAACTACAGAGACATTACATTAACATCGGTTCTATGAAAGTTATTTGAAAAAATTCTTTACCAACGCATATCATCTCGTTGTGCCGAAATTCAGTTTCCACATAAATTACATCAAGAATTCAGACAGGAATGTGGCAGTATTATGGCCGCATTCACGGTAAAGGAATCAATCTGTCATTACATCGAAAATGGGTCCAACGTATTCGCAGCTTTCCTGGACAATGCCAAAGCATTTAATAGTGTATGGATAGACGGGCTTCTACACAAAGTGTACAACTTAGGTTTCAATGGAAAATTCTGGAGAATATTAAACAACTCATTTCAAAACGTAACATCACGCGTATTATTTGAAGATAAACTGAGCGAACCCTATCCGGTCAAGCAAGGGGTCGGTCAAGTGAGAACATTGTCAGCCTGGATGTTTCTCGTTATGATAAATGATCTTGCGCGTGACCTTGATGACGCAAAATTTGGCCTACATATTCAGACATTACACGTTCCTTGTGTTTTGTTAGCCGACGACACTCTCGTATTGGCAGGTAGTATTGCAAATCTACAAGCTCAACTTAATGTCGTTAGTGCCTATGCTAAAACCTGGAGGCTAAACTATAACTCTTGCAAATCTTTGCTGATGCAATTTTCTCACAAGAAACGAAATGCCAGTTACCCTACAGCAGTGCGCTCACTTGGAGGCGCAATAATAGAATGGACTAACCCGAAAGTTTACGCGGGAATTACCTTTTGTTCTGACCTTAAAGCTGACGTTGGCATAGTAAACGCGTGTAACAAAGGTAGACGGAACCTCAACAGTTTAATAAGTGTAGGTATTTATCCTGGCGGGTTAAACCCTCTAAAAAGTGCAAAACTCATTAAGGGAATTATCATACCAGGTATTCTCTATGGGTGTGAACTTTGGGCGAATACTACGCAGAAATCGAATGATATATTGAATACAACAATACGGTATGCTGCGCGAAGATGCCAAGGCTTTGAGAAAACATCACCCTCAGCTATAACTGCCAGGGCTATAGATCTACCTGACGATATATGGTCGGATGCGGAAGTTAGGAAACTGTATCTATGGAATAAGCTGTGTCGTGCTAAGTCGTCTTTTGTTTGGAAAACTCTCTTTATTATTCGTTTATGTACATTTATGTTTACGCCACAAAAACTTAGAAACGTCAGCTTTATCGTGGATATCCTCGACACAATGGTGAAATTTAGCATTGAAGCCTTCTTCTTTGACTTTGTTATCTCCGGTGAATTTTATAGAGAATTTCAGTGGAAATCGTTCATAAAAAACGCAGTGACAAATTTTTACTTTGATATATGGTCGGAAAAATGTAAAAATCGTCCTAGTTTATCATATTATAAGGCAGTTCACCATTTTCTCGGACCAAATCCCTTATGGGATTTAACACTGAAATTTCCAAAGAATACGTGGAAAGTTTGTGAATTGGTCAAACTTTCGTACCGGGTTGAACTTTACTATGCAATTTGCAAACTGTGCAACAAACGAGTGGACAATGACTTAAAGCATTTCTTAGTTGAGTGTCCATCACTGTACAAAAGCAGGGACAACTTATATGAACAAATTGTAAACTGTATTAGCGTAGAGAAATACGTTAGTTTTGACACATTAGAGCCAGATGAAAAGTGTTCATTCATTCTTGGCGGAAGGACACTTATACAATTAGAAGATATCGAATGGCAGATTATGATGGTTGCTCTAAGCAATGCAGTGGAAGGAATGCTTACGGAGATGAATGTACTCCTCAATGACTGAGTTCTTGTAATTATAATGTAAATACGTCCGTTTTGCAGTTAAATTGAAATGTTAAAATGACATGTATGCAATCTCGATTCAGAGGAAATAAAGAATGTCTGTCTGTCTGTCTGTCTGTCTGTCAATCCTGACCCCTGCAGGGTCATTTTGTATAAAAAAACACTTTTTTATCGTATGAGATAGCAATGACATCACGAAACTAAATAGAATTATATGGACTAAAGTATATATATAGACTTGTTATATGTGGAAGTATGTAGAACACAAACATCAGAGAGTGCTCTAAATAAACAGCGAATCATTGTTAGGATATCGATGTTTCAAAAAATGCTTTCTCTACGTCACTTTGTTCATTTGCAGTATCCCTATTTTAACAATATACTGAAATTGTTCATACTTTGTGATATATTCGTCCATTTGTGCATTATATCTGGGTCAATTAATAATACTGTGTGAATATTTATCGATTGAGAAAAAGATGTACAGTACCTTCTATGATCTGTGTAAGCCCAGACGAAGTACTGGTGGAGTAGCCCAGCTCACACTTGGTCCGACAGCTCTCCTCCTCGTGGTAGAATTCTTCCAATGCCGCCTCCGTATGCTTGACAACATCCGTCCATTTTCTGTACAGGTATGCCAACTCTCCTTCCCGCCGATGGGTCTTAAATATAAAATAAAGAAAAAAGAATTGGATGTACCGCTCAATCTGAATAAAGAAATGTTGCTCTTAAATCAACCACTGTTTTACTCTATTCAGTTAACTTCAATATAACGATACTAAAGTTTTCATTGATTCTTATGTGCCATTTCTTTTTTCAGACTGATAATTTAAGTGTATTTATATGTATAAATCACGGGTACTTGATTTTATTAAGGAAACTGCAAGCTTACAGAAATGTTGTTGGTTTTCTATTTTTAATAGAATTCGCTTAACTTCAAAAAATGGAGATTGAAAAATGATTTTGCATTAAACAATGTAGAATAAAAAGATAAGTCGTACCAAGTAGGGCCTTTCTTCCATGTCAAAGATGGCGTAGTCAGGGATCTTGTGTTCATATCTGTAAACCCCTAATGTGGTTAGGATGTCGTCATAGTCAGGGTTTCGGATTAGGAAAGTATAGGCTGCTGAGGCTGCATTGTACACCTGTGTTACCTGTGGGATCAGAAGTTATTATCATGGTGTAACTATGTTTCATATATAAAGTTGGATATCGTTTTACAAAACAACTACTACAAACATATTATTCAAGGGTTATAATACTAAGGGTTAGAACATATTCAGCAGCTTGCCTTTAAATAAAAAGAAAACGTTAATACAATTCTGTATCTGCTAGTATTTGGAATAACAATATGGATAAAAAGCGCTTGTTTTGGCATCATTAATTCATTTCTTCGTAACTTTCTTTAAATTACATTTCAAATGATTTTCTTTTTTCAATTAATATATTCCTGGAGTAAGATTCCTTTTTTAGTCAACATTTAAGCTGATCAACTTCTTAGCTTTTAAAATTTGATTAAAGTGGGGGAAAAAAGGCGGCGATAATTAAGTTGATTGATGTCTATATACTGAAGACTGTATTATCTAACATCATAAATCTATGACACGACACGTACCTGGATGGCCAGTAAGGCGGCGATAACTAAGTTGATTGAAGTCTATATACTAAAGACTGTATTATCTAACATCATAAATCTATGACACGATACATATACAGGATGACCACTACACTTTGTAATAAAATCCTGTGGTGCACATTGTTGTAGTTCTTACCTCTGTAAATCATAGTACATTATGTATAGTCTCCTTGATCAGTATAACTGTCAGCGGTTGTGTGTGTTAGTGATTTTATCGTGATTTGATATCTGATTACGTACCGTTATACAAAACATACTAAAACTAAATTTACTGATACGCTTAGAATCAGATAATTTACTATAGAGCCTGAAATCAATATGTAACGCATAGTTATTTATTAATTGATTGATTTTTATATGAAAAAATATTCATTGATTTGTTTCTATTATTTATTTACATATGTTTGTATTTTTGACTACATGTACAACATGTACTGCCCAAAATATTTTAATGTAGGTAAAACAAAGACAAAAAGTGTTTAAAAAGAGAAAGAAATATGAATCAATTAAACATTTTAAAGATCGCTTAACTGAAAACATTAATATTAATTAATGAAATCCTACTTTTTCATTTTCCCCACTAAAACGTTTTCAGATAACAGCAGAGTCAATAACTGTTATCTCCCAGTATAAAGGACTGAGAAATTAAACAATGTGAAAGATAATCGTTTTGGTTAGGGACAGATTGACAGAGTATGTTTAGTTTCAGTGTATGTACAATGTAGGATCAAACCTTACAAATGGACGACACGACACCTCTGTAAACCATAACTGTCTATATTTTTTGGTATTTTATGTCCCAAGTGTCCTTGACCTCATAAAAACTTATGTATAAAGTCATGCTGTTGTACTCTACTATTTAAGCTAACTTGTAGTGTTTTGTTGTACTTTTCAAATATTAATAGTAAATATTTCAAAGTCGTGTTTTGTCTTGGTATAATGAAATTATTTATGTCAAATGAAGAAAGAAAAAAACCCACCAAAATGAAGTAAATGAAGAAATGTTAGAGGTAAACTTGTTTTTTTATATACATTTGTAAATGCTTTAGGCTCGGGGAAGATAACTGACACAAATAACACTGGAAAAAGTAATAATATTATGGGAATCACCTGGATCTCGTTGACAGATGACACACATTAACAAGGATTAGACTATGTATGGACGATGTCACGCGTACACAGCTCAGCTATATATGAAGGCTATATACGGTTTATAATATTACAGGGCTGGTTGGCATGATCTGCTGGTTTTCGCATTAAATTTCGCATCGATATCACCAGCCCTAGACGATCTTCCAAGCTCATTTGAAGTCTGTATATACCCCAGCTCAATGTTGTTACCTGTTGGTCTGAAACGTACCTGTCAATTACACAGGTAGGCTTCCTTACAACTTGTTTACGTGCATGAACAACTTGAGTTACTTGTCACACCCGGTTTAGAGACGTCATCTACGGAACATTCACCAGATACGGTTCTGGCCTGACGGAGTACTTGTGAATACAGCAATACACAAAATATTCCAATATAATATTGATTGAACGAAATCAAATAGTCAGTGCCAGCAGATCCAGGGGATCAATTCCATTGTTCTACTGTAACATCAGTTTATTATAATCAATGGATGTCTTCCTATTCCAAGTTTCAAATCAATTCAATATTATATAGGCAATCCATGTTGTGTTGTATTAAACGGTAATGCTTATTCATATTGTATGACATTCAGACCGGGAAAATAAAAGTAAAAATTTATAGACACAATATAAAGTGATGTTAGGTTATATCTGTGCTGATGTCAAATTGATGTCAAATTATGACTTTGTGCTACTTTCCTGTCCTTAACAGTGTATTATGTTTGAATTCAGTAATAAGTATTAATGAAAATTCAAACCAGAAATTATATTACTATTATTAGTATAAGTAGACTATCTAAATATCTGATTATTTCATTTCGTGTTTTTTTTATTATCATTTTCCTGTTGATTTATGGATATAGTTACATTACCTTGTTTAAACAGTGTTGGAAGTAGAAGTACGGCTTCATACTTTCGAATTCCTTTGGGAAATTAGTTTTGTGTCTACCGTCCATTATCTGGGCAGTGGTATCCCTATGACACGTGACGAAGCAGTCCTGGTCTGATAGCAGGTGTCTTTTTATTATATACCCCATCACTGAATCACTCTGTATATCCGTAGAGGTATGAACCTGCTCCTTCTTACATTTCACAGCACACTCTAAAAGTTTTTCCTTATAATGTTTATATAAACTTATTGTTGTTCCTATATGTTTAACGCACGTGCTCCATTTTTCGTTCTTGTAAGCGGTTTTCCCCTTGGAATAAACCTTAAAAATATTCGTACCTGAGTCTACACATGACACACAAGTAAGACACAACACTATCACACAGGCACATGGTATCCATCCCGCCATTCCGCCTAGATATTTAGTCCTCATATTATGTACATTACCTATGACACTGGTCGTTTACGACGTACAATATGTACATGTACCTATATCACTCATAGCCTAAGGGCCATGTACTGATGTGCTTGGGGAAACTACAAGAATATTGATTAGCAAGTTCGTTTACAAAAAAAGGAAGGATAGTGTCACAGTTTATGATTTCAGCAATAACTATCTGAATAATTATTGATACATCAGACCGAGTACAAATTACAGACTTAAGCACTGTATAATAATGCCGCCACAGTACAATATGATTAAAAGACAAAGTTTATGTGATATAAGGTATCCTATATGTGATATTAGAAGGCTATACTAGGGTATGGGTAATCTATCCGAGGGTCACAAAATGTACTTAAACCATCAGCAGGCCTGGGGTTTTTTCAACATTTTGTTATCCTGGGTGTAGAATATCCCTATCCTTCATATCCACATACATTTGTATGATAGAATGCTTTTCTCTCATACATGTAAATAAATTATTTTATTCCAATCTAATTCACAATTAAATATTCCGCCATTTTGTTAAGCTGTAGCAATAAGTTCTAAGAAAGTCGTAACTGCAGCTACATTAAAGCATTGATGTCGCTATTTTTTTAACTGTATCGGTGTATTAAAGGAGCGTAGCGGATTCTCACAAAAAGTTTGCAAACTAAATTTATTTCATAACCCGATGAAGTTAAAAAATAGTGACATCAATGCTTATTTTTAAAAAACCAGACTACATGATATCATAATATACGTTTAAACGTACTATTCCTTTTACTTTCCGATAAATCATCTTCCGCGCGATTCTCGGGTTGTTTCTAAATAGTAGTGTGAAGAAAAGGTTTCTATCAATCAGAAAGTACATTTGAAGGATTGAGTACGAAAACAAAAAATATAATTATATGTGAATACAGCGTAATATATCTAACACAAATCTGCTGTTTGCCTCTTTTACTGTATGACAAGCCTGTTTGTGAAAATGAAGTTCAACTTTAAAGCGAAAGCAGTAGTTTTATTTTCGTGACGTCACGAGGTTTTATTGCATGGCTAACCATAGGTATTTAGCACGCTGGTAAGTCAAAGACCCACTACAGACTAATATATACAAAATGTAGATACATATTAGTCTATAGTGAGTCTTCGACTTACCAGTGTGCTAAATACCTATGGGCTAACTATGTAATAAATCTCTGACGACATGAGTGCAATACACGAGATAAACGAGTACTACACCCACAGGTATGAGAGAAAAGGCATTTATGTGTGATATAAGGTATTCAATTTGAAATAATCAAATGGTATTCATTGTTTAGAGGTTATTATATGCAATTTTGATACCGCACCCTTTATCAGCCCGAGACCGCAATATCAGCAGGCCGCAGGGTTGATATCAGGTCAAGGGCTGATAAAGAGTGTGATATCAAAATTGTCATATCATAAACTTTTTATCATACATTTTGAAAAAAAGAAGTAATTATTTTCACAATTTAAAAAATTGTTATAACGAATTGAACAGTATCTACTTCAGTGAAATTAACAAAGATATGTTATGGAGATAAGCCGAAAACTGTACAATATGTTGGAGAAAGAACTGTATCGAGGACCGTCAGTGCAGTTTGAGGCTTATCTCTAACTTAAAACATAGCAAGTCTTTGTGTTAATAAAGTACACTTTTATTTCTAATATAAGCCAGTTTTTTGCCTTTGTCTATGAGCTCAGGTAACTCTACCAATGTGCATTCAACCATGACAAATCCAATATAGACAATGGCAATACTGCATGTACATGTATATACATATATCAGTTTATTTTGATAAAAAAACATTGCATACTGTCTTTGTATCCTTGCTATTCTACTTATAAGATGCCTTGACATAGAATTAAATCCAGGCCCCTTATCAAATCTAGAAATCACCCATCTTAATGTCAGATCTGTACGTAATAAACTAGACATTATAGAATCTGAATTTTTAGAAAATGATATCTTATGTCTAACTGAAACACACCTCAACAGTAGTATACCAAGCACTGACCTATTGATTGACCCTTTCCCTAATTCACCACATACAAGAGATAGAGTAGCTGGTAATGGTGGAGGTATTTTAATTTATTATAAAAACAGTGTTATAACAAAACGGAGATATGGTTTGGAGAGTAACGACATTGAAATTATCTGGGTTGAAATTTGTATTGAAAATCATAAATTTTTGTTAGGGTGTATTTATAGGCCACCTGATGCTAATGTAGAATATTGGAACAAATTAGATATTATGTTAGATCATGCAGTAAATACCTTATTAGATGTTATCACCACAGGTGATAAATACCTCATTAGATGTTATCATCACAGGGGATATAAATGTAGACATGTTAAAATTAGACCCACCTCTCACCTCTATAAGCTACTAACCAAATATAATCTGTCTAGTCTGATAAAAGAACCAACTCGAATAACACCACAGAGCTCCACATCTTTAGATATAATTTTCTCAAATAATAATGGATTGACTCAGAATACATCCGTCAGTCCTCAATTATGTAGTGATCACTTACCTTTACATTTTAACATATCATATTCAGTTTTTATTAGGCGCAGGCCCGAGGGTTGATATCAGGTCAAGGGCTGATAAAGGGTGTGATATCAAAATTGTCATATCATAAACTTTTTATCATACATTTTGAAAAAAAAGAAGTAATTATTTTCACAATTTAAAAATTTGTTATAACGAATTGAGCAGTATCTACTTCAGTGAAATTAACAAAGATATGTTATGGAGATAAGCCGAAAACTGTACAATATGTTGGAGAAATAACTGTATCGAGGACCATCAGTAACATAGCAAGTCTTTGTGTTAATAAAGTACACTTTTATTTCTAATATAAGCCAGTTTTTTGCCTTTGTCTATGAGCTCAGGTAACTCTACCAATGTGCATTCAACCATGACAAATCCAATATAGACAATGGCAATACTGTATGTACATGTATATACATATATCAGTTTATTTTGATAAAAAAAACATTGCATACTGTCTTTGTATCCTTGCTATTCTACTTATAAGATGCCTTGACATAGAATTCAATCCAGGCCCCTTATCAAATCTAGAAATCACCCATCTTAATGTCAGATCTGTACGTAATAAACTAGACATTATAGAATCTGGATTTTTAGAAAATGATATCTTATGTCTAACTGAAACACACCACAACAGTAGTATACCAAGCACTGACCTATTGATTGACGCTTTCCCTAATTCACCACATAGAAGAGATAGAGTAGCTGGTAATGGTGGAGGTATTTTAATTTATTATAAAAACAGTGTTATAACAAAACGGAGATATGATTTGGAGAGTAACGACATTGAAATTATCTGGGTTGAAATTTGTATTGAAAATCATAAATTTTTGTTAGGGTGTATTTATAGGCCACCTGATGCTAATGTAGAGTATTGGAACAAATTAGATATTATGTTAGATCATGCAGTAAATACCTTATTAGATGTTATCACCACAGGTGATAAATACCTCATTAGATGTTATCATCACACGGGATATAAATGTAGACATGTTAAAATTAGACCCACCTCTCACCTCTATAAGCTACTAACCAAATATAATCTGTCTAGTCTGATAAAAGAACCAACTCGAATAACACCACAGAGCTCCACATCTTTAGATATAATTTTCTCAAATAATAATGGATTGACTCAGAATACATCCGTCAGTCCTCAATTATGTAGTGATCACTTACCTTTACATTTTAACATATCATATTCAGTTTTTATTAGGCGCAGGCCCGAGGGTTGATATCAGGTCAAGGGCTGATAAAGGGTGTGATATCAAAATTGTCATATCATAAACTTTTTATCATACATTTTGAAAAAAAGAAGTAATTATTTTCACAATTTAAAAATTTGTTATAACGAATTGAGCAGTATCTACTTCAGTGAAATTAACAAAGATATGTTATGGAGATAAGCCGAAAACTGTACAATATGTTGGAGAAATAACTGTATCGAGGACCATCAGTAACATAGCAAGTCTTTGTGTTAATAAAGTACACTTTTATTTCTAATATAGGCCAGTTTTTTGCCTTTGTCTATGAGCTCAGGTAACTCTACCAATGTGCATTCAACCATGACAAATCCAATATAGACAATGGCAATACTGTATGTACATGTATATACATATATCAGTTTATTTTGATAAAAAAAAACCATTGTATACTGTCTTTGTATCCTTGCTATTCTACTTATAAGATGCCTTGACATAGAATTCAATCCAGGCCCCTTATCAAATCTAGAAATCACCCATCTTAATGTCAGATCTGTGCGTAATAAACTAGACATTATAGAATCTGAATTTTTAGAAAATGATACCTTATGTCTAACTGAAACACACCTCAACAGTAGTATACCAAGCACTGGCCTATTGATTGACTCTTTCCCTAATTCACCACATAGAAGAGACAGAGTAGCTGGTAATGGTGGAGGTATTTTAATTTATTATAAAAACAGTGTTATAACAAAACGGAGATATGATTTGGAGAGTAACGACATAGAAATTATCTGGGTTGAAATTTGTATTGAAAATCATAAATTTTGTTAGGGTGTATTTATAGGCCACCTGATGCTAATGTAGAATATTGGAACAAATTAGATATTATGTTAGATCATGCAGTAAATACCTTATTAGATGTTATCACCACAGGTGATAAATACCTCATTAGATGTTATCATCACAGGGGATATAAATGTAGACATGTTAAAATTAGACCCACCTCTCACCTCTATAAGCTACTAACCAAATATAATCTGTCTAGTCTGATAAAAGAACCAACTCGAATAACACCACAGAGCTCCACATCTTTAGATATAATTTTCTCAAATAATAATGGATTGACTCAGAATACATCCGTCAGTCCTCAATTATGTAGTGATCACTCACCTTTACATTTTAACATATCATATTCAGTTTTTAAACATTTTTCGTATAAAAAGAAAAAAATTATTATATAATGATGCTGATTTTGAAAAAATGAACACAGCTCTGAGTGAAATTGACTGGAAACTATTGACTCAAAATCATGACACTGAAAGTTTTAACAGCCTACTAACAGGTGCTATTCTTAATCAGATGGATGAATGTATACCTTCAAAAATTATAACTATTAGACCTGATAATAAGCCATGGATGAATAGAGAAATTAGATTGATACTTCGCCAAAAAAAAATAGAATCCATAAAAAGGCAAAAAACAGTAATAATCCTGTACATTGGAAAAAACTTTAGAAATATTCAAAATGAGGCAATTAATCTGATTAGAACTGCAAAACAGGATTACTTTAAAATCTACAATAAACCTCTATGTGATAAATCTTTTCCCCCATCTAAATGGTGGAAAGTTGCTAAATCAGTTCTGAACAATGAACATAAATCTGAGAGCATACCTCCTCTTATCCATGATGGAGTCGGTATACAACATCCAATTTATTTTACATCTATATCAACTTCTTCTCCTGATCTAGAACAGCCTCCCCCTCCTGATCCATTTCCTTCTTTGTTAAATAACATGATTATAACAGAGCAAGATGTGATTGATCAGCTAAATATACTTGGTATCAAAAAACCTCCTGGTCCTGATGAAATGATTCCAAAAGTAATTAAAAGACTTCAAAACTCTATCGCTACACCACTAACATTACTATTTAACAAAACAATACAAACTGGAAAATTTCCCTTCGTCTTGGAAAATGGCAAATATCCATGCCATTTATAAGGGTAAAGGCTCAATTAATGATGCAACTAATTACAGACCAATTTCAATCACATCCAGCTTTAGCAAAATCATAGAGAAAATAGCTTTTAAAAAATTATACAATTATCTAGTTGAATATGAAATCATATCTAAACAATAATCCGGCTTTTTACCTAGTGACTCTATAACTAATCAATTATTATCTATATACCATTTAATCATCAGTAATTTAGATAAAAGAAATGAATTAAGATTTGTATTCTATGATATAAGCAAGGCTTTTTGATAGGGTATGGCACACAGGCCTCCTACATAAATTAGAACCATATGGTATCAATGTAAAATTCTTTCTTGGTTTAAAGACTATTTATCTGAGAGAAAACAAAGAGTCTCCACTGAAGGTCATTTTTCAAACTATAACACTGTAAATGCTGGAATCCCTCAGGGATCTATTCTCGGACCATTCTTGTTTCTTCTATATATAAATGACACAACAGACCAAGTTGATAACAACATCAAACTCTTTGCTAATGACACATCAATATATGTAATTATAGATAATAATCCAATTCAAGCAGCAGAAAAACTTCCACATGATTTACAAAACGTTAGTAATTGGGCTAAAAAGTGGGATTTTAAATTTAATGCATCTAAACTGAAACTTTAATTTTAAGTATACAACATATTTATAATAAAACATACAAAAGAATCAACATCATGCGAAATCTTAAAAACTCAGTTGATAGAAAATCTATAATTATGATGTATACAACTTATATTAGGCTAATTCTAGAATATGCTAGTGAAGTCTGGGATAACTGTACAGAATTTGAAAAATCACTTGTAGAATCAATACAGTTAGATGCAGCAAGAATGATTACTGGCCTACGTAGAGGTACTTCACATTCAAAAATTTATAATGAATTACAGTGGGAAACCTTAGCCGAAAGGCGACAAAAAAGAAGCTGTCTCTTATGTATAAAATTTTAAACTCTGATTCACCACCATACTTAAAAGATATTATAAATCCATACATAAATGACAATATAAATAATAGATATCAATTGAGAGAAAACTAAATATTCAATCCACCTCTTTGCAGAACTGAAAGTTATTCTATCAGTTATTTCCCATCTACATTCAATGATTACAATGAATTAGACACTTCACTTATTGATGCACCAACTCTTACACAATTCAAAAACCTAATGAATAAACAGAACAAAAAGGTATGTAAAGTAACAATCACTTTTCAAAATTATGGACCTAGAAAAATAAACATCATTGTCTGCGAACTTAGAAATAATGCTAGTAATCTTAATTATGACTTATTCAAAGATCACTTATTAGACTTTCCAAATTGCGAGTGCGGATACCCACAAGAAACTGTTTTCCATTATTTATTCGAATGCGCACTCTTTATTAATGAAAGATAAATATTAATTGATACCCAGAAACTATATTAAAAAAAAACACTTACATAATTCCCTTACTGCAGCACGTAATGGCTATATACATTGCCCAGATGAAGTTAATGAAAATATATTCAAATGTGTTTCAATTTTTTTAATTAAAACCAAACGACTTATCTAATTTATTTATATATCCAAACATGTATGTGGGTGTGTGTGGGTGTGTCTGTACACCCATGTACACCATTTTTGATATTATTTGGGTCTTCCAAATATCCAAAAATCCAAATGATGTTCAAATATTCTTATGATTGTTTATAAACTTCCTGTATGGCGATGGTGGGTAGTGATGGCGATCAGAACTTCTATAAAAAATCATCTTAATATATGAATCTTTTATGTTAAATCACGATCATGATGGTACTAAGCTTTATTCTCTTTTTCCAGTTTTATTTGGTGCGAATCTAGGATTTGCCTGTATTAGGGGCTTTTGCCAATATTTGGCTATGGACTTTTGCAGTCCCAGACACAGGCAGAATCACTGGACTATGTACCCATTAAAACTGAGAAAAAGTTTTCGGTGGCTTACTGGTCTGTTATAATGCATAACTGGTTGTTGTCTTACTACTATAATATTCAGTCTATTAATGAATTATCTCCCTTGTACAATTATATTATATATAAAAATACCAATTTGAAATTTATTCCCAAACTTATATATCCATAAGAGTATAATACATGGCATATTTATAGTAATTATAATATTCTTTTGTTAAATACCAAATTTGTTTAATTAAGATGTTGTTTAATCAACTTATTACATGTATATACTTTAATTAGATTATAGTTTCTGGCTAGGAAAGGGCTTATATAGGCATAGCTTGTTGCCCAATCCTTTTGATTGTTTCAATAAAATTGGTTGAAATGAAAATAGACAATGGCAACATAGAATTACCTTTGCCTGTGTTATATGTGATAAATAGCATTCATGAACGGAATGCATGAAGCATGCTTTTGGGTTGGACAACTATCTGTAAATTGACTTTAACCATGTCCACCGACAGTGATGGAAGGATGCTTTCTTATATTAATTTAAGCGATATAATAAGGTGACTTTAGTGACTTTTATTGCTAAAAGGACATTTCTGTCCAATGTCTGATGTGGTCAAGAAATGACATATGAAACTAGACTTGCAATTTAGGCGTTTGTTTGAAAGCGTCTTGCTAAAATGATAATAGTGATTTTCCAGCCTTGTTCAAAACAGTCGGTGCCCCCACAACTTACATTGAAATCAGAGGACCTCTCTAGGGACAATCTTGAATTTATTCATTCAACAAGCCAATGAGATTTAGGTGAAATTCTGAAATATTGTTGAAACAAAATCAAAATCAAAATGTAACTGTAAAACTACAGTGTAGATGATTTGGAAATTTAAAATCAAAAGGGGTGTACAAAAACAAGGTTTTCAGAAAGCGGAAATTGGAGTTAATGCTGTAGATAAGTATAAAATGCATGGTGAATTAGTAATAAGGAGGAAAACTTGATATGGAATATATACAGACATTCTGTGGATGTTTTATTCTGCACCATAGAGGATTGAATTCTCTTCATATTCATTGTGTGGGGATTTTATAACGATTTTATTGTTATTTGGATTTAAAAATTATGGAATATTCCGGCAGGTTGTGTGTTAACATAATTATAGGATTATGCCCGGAGACATATACTCACCCTCATTGTGTAACTCTCCATAAGTTACCTTTTACTGTCTTATAAGTGACTGTCTTATCTTAGAGTCACATATAAGACAGTAAAAGGTAACATATAGGACAGTTCACAGGTAATGGTCCCAAAAATCCTGGAGTTAAAGTACCAAAACAACAATAGATGACATCACAACTATGTTTTAATTCACTGGTTATAACGTACTTAAAGCTCATACATATATATTATTCCGCACAAGAAACCGAATCGAAGCGGCAACGCTAAGATCCGGTCGAAAAAACAGGATTGCGTGATATCAGCCCATTATGACGTCATAATGTGATATCAGTCCGGACGCTGATATGACGGCGCGAACAACCCCAGTTATCGCATGTGCAAAACGTCAATTATCAAAGACAAAAGTGTGATAAATAAGATTATAAGACTCTTTCATATGTGGATATGAAGGATAGGGATATTCTACCTGAGGAATTACAAAATATTGTAAAACCCGAGGCTTGCCGAGAAACAAAATGACAGATATGACAAACAATCTGTACTTACATTGTTTTATTCACTGGACCGTTGCCAACCCCATGACAATCGCTTAAATATTTAATATAATTGTAAGTACTTATCACAAAGAATTTTGTGATAAATTTTAAAGTGCTTTGAACTTTGCGTTAATAGTTGCTAAAATTTTAACATCAATTATCAGTTCAATACTATTGTGTGTAATTTGACATTCCTAAGGTTATATTCTTGATCATATTTACGTTTGTGACATTTGAGATAAAATCCTTATGTGTGATAACTGTGTAGTATCCTCTGGCAATTAAGTTCTATTCTATTACGTAAACCGGATTAATGTCACGGCCATCCTAATTGCCTAAAGGACACTGACCACGGCTGATTAATCTGCCAATGAGCGATATCTGTCAATCATAATTCTGTAATTTTATTGTATGTACATTATTTAAGCATGAAATATTTTATTTGTAAAGCAGTTAGGTCTCCCGACTTTGTACGGAACACATCGGGTACATTCTGGACATTCCAGAATAGCCCTCCGTCAAGTCAAACGTATCGTTTATTAAATTCTAAAGTTAAAATTCAACATTCTCTTACGTCATCTTTAACTTCTTGACAAAACGTTGCGGAATTTTCCGTATGTTTAATTGGTGGAATAATCCTGGTAGTACCCACTTCTACGCTGCGGTACGCTTTCCCGAAACTCAACTGCCAAGCAAGTAATTTCCCGCGAGTTGACTCAAAGAAGGACCAACTCTATTCGGAAATCGCACGGACTGGATTTTAACCAAGACTGTGTTCGCCCATACTTTGGAGTTAACCAGGGTAACGTTTTGACTGAAACCATTCAGGATGGCATTATGCTATAGATGTGGAGGCCACTTCGCCCAAACCATCCGATGTGTTGTCCAGCAAACGGATGTTACTGTTTCCGATGTGGAAACATTGGCCACTTTTCGAGAATGTGTTTTAATCGAACCGGACATGTACTACAAAATGTTGGTACAACAGGATATATATCCCTGACCAGTCAGCGACAACTGCCTATCCATCCTGTTCCTGTCCCCGAAAAACTCTTCGCGGACAGTAAGTCCGTTATTCGCACTGCCCACCAAAGAAAAAGCCAAGTCAACATCAAACGAGCGGCGAGATTCTGAACGTCTCAGGAAATTTCGAGAAACCAAAAAGGTAATGTGTATTTTTCCATTCATAACATTGAAATAGTGAACTTCCAAAACGATTTCCAGAAAGACTCTAACTACAGCAACCAGATAATTTCATTACAGTCAAAACTTGTTCGTACCAAAATTACCATCTCCAAAATAATCAGAAAAGTGTGCCAAAATTACAAAGATCAAACGAAATTCTAGAAGAGGAATGTGCGCGCGTCAAAAATGTGAATATAAACCAATTATGTGTTCTCAAATTAAGGAACTAGAAAAAGCATTGGACAACAGAAAGAAAATTATGAAAAGCAAAGACGAAACAATCAGTACATTACAAACAACCGCGAAACAAAAAGAACAGACACAACGACAGATTGCGAATTAAAGTTCAAAATTTCGGAGAAGGACGAGGAATTAAAACAGAAACAAAACATAATCACAAGCCTCCAAAAACAAAAACTTAGTTACTACAGCGCTCCAAATACTACCAGACTGAATACTTTTTCCGCGACACGAAACAACCACAAAATAATTCACGACGCCAGCGACCACACATTCCTATTGAAAACCGAACGAATAGACTCCATCAAAACAGAGGACAGTTTAATTAAGACGCAGGACGCGTCTTTCCCGGAGCGGAAGGAAGTTATCACAAAGAATTTTTGTGATAAATTTTAAAGTGCTTTGAACTTTGCTAATAGTTCCTAAATTTTAACATCAATTATCAGTTAATACTATTGTGTGTAATTTGACATTCTAGGTTATATTCTTGATCATATTTACGTTTGTGACATTTGAGATAAAATCCTTATGTGTGATAACTGTGTATATCCTCTGGCAATTAAGTTCTATTCTATTACGTAACCGGATTAATGTCACGGCCATCCTAATTGCCTAAAGGACACTGACCACGGCTGATTAATCTGCCAATGAGCGATATCTGTCAATCATAATTCTGTAATTTTATTGTATGTACATTATTTAAGCATGAAATATTTTATTTGTAAAGCAGTTAGGTCTCCGACTTTGTACGGAACACATCGGGTACATTCTGGACATTCCAGAATAGCCCTCCGTCAAGTCAAACGTATCGTTATTAAATTCTAAAGTTAAAATTCAACATTCTCTTACGTCATCTTTACTTCTTGACAAAACGTGCGGAAGTTTCCGTATGTTAGTACACAGAAGCAGATTGACGTTAGAAACAATAATAAATCCTATTTAGCACCCTCAGCCAAAGCGTTGTGTGTGTTGAGTGCTACATGTTTTGGAAGACTGTGGTATATTTTCGCGTTGTTTTTCCTCGTAATAGTTTCACTCTTTAGTTTCCACTAAAGCATCATGTTGATAACAATGACTAATACACATCTCTCGGTCACATTGGACAATACAGTCGTCAGTAAAATCGGACAGTCAATGGAGACGTTATTGTATAGTAAGAAAAAAAAATAATGAAAAATAATGAAAAAGATAAAGTCCTTAAAGTCACCTTTTCTATCATGGCAGCAAAATGTACAATTTTGACTGTTTGCATTGATGTCTACTTGAAATTAATTCATTCTCATCATCTTTGGTTATCCAAGTCGATTGTTTAGTTATTTCATTCTTATAATTATAAATAGTTTTAACTGTTTTTCTTGGAAGTCATCACTTCTTTTAATGATATTAAAAGCATCGCTAATGAAGTATGACGAACAGGGAACAAACAAATAGTTTTAATATTTAGAAGTCGGCCAAAAATCGCATCAGCTGATGAGATAACAAATGGAATTTTAACAATTATTCATCAGCTAACAATACACTGTATAAAGAAACTACATTATGTTTATATAACGGTAATATAAAACATTTCAATTTTACAGACTGCAACAAATGGAATTTTAACAATTATTCATCAGCAAACAATACACTGTATAAAGAAACTACATTAATAATATATGACGGTAATATAAAACATTTCAATTTTACAGAATACTTTTATAGTACATGTAGTTCATTTTGAAGAAAACATAGACCATGTTTTTTTGTTCTAATTTTCCTACAAGCCTAGTTTTCGGAAATGCAAAAAATACCTGTAAAGGATAAATAATTATATGGCGGTTGTCATATCTATGTGACGACCGCCAAACACAATATTGATATTCAAGGGCACTGTAAAATATTTTCCTATGTGAACATGTTACACTTCCGTAGAACCCCGATATCCTATACATGTCTTACCAGGATTCGGAAGCCCAATCGGCTGGATGTTTGCTTTCACAAAAGGTGACTAAATGGAATCTTATATTTTCTATTCCTCTCACTTTTTAACGTCTTCCTTGACCTCGCCTCCACTGTGAGGGAGGCTCTGGGTTCTGGCCAGACCCTAACTGTTAATAGGACATTAATGTAATCAACCGACCAATCACGGCAACGCATATTATAAGGAAATGCAACACGAATATACTGCAGTCTCCCAAAACAGGCATTCACACACGCAACGCACTGCACACATGGAAGGTCGTCTATAAATGATCCTAGCTGCTGATAGGACATAACGCCCAGCCATCCAACCAGTCAGGCAACTGTGAAGGGAGAGTTTATGTTTTAATTAGTTTTTTGATTTAGCAGATTACCCAAGGGGAGGCAATAAATCCAATTGGTATAAATGATTTATCCCCTACTGGGTGGCGTAAAGAGGTGTAGTACCTCTTCGTTATCTCCCAGACATGTCATAACCAATAGGCCTAATCCCGCTTTACAGTATATGTCAGATCGTCATCCTGGCTTCATAGGCTACGGAATCTTGATGAGGCTGCGCTACTTGTTGAATTCTTTTGAAACTTTGTTGGGTGCATGCATACCACAGTGCCATCAAGTTTTGGACTTCTTCACCATTCTTGCAGTGCTGGCATGTGATGCTGATGAACATTTTTAAAACGTAGTATATGGGGGAGAATGTGCCGCTATAATCTGAATTTGTAGATGCATGTCCGATTTCTAGAGCTAAACATATAGCTTCATCCGACATTTTCTTGAAAGTATCATCATCCACAATGGAGTTCCCTACTTCATTGTTCGCAATGATGTTTTCCCCCAAAGAAAATTAAACACCATTTTTTACAACTAGGATGTGTTTGACAATAGGATCGCTTTCATCATTTAATGACTAAACTGTGCTTCGCATTTGTATTAGAAGCACAGTACAGATTTAGGTATATATAAAATAATGTCACATTTGCAGTGCTGGAATAAAATGACTAGCGATGAAGGCCCACTGGGCCTCTTATTCTGGTTCTTCGTCTACCTGGTCGACGTGTTGAACAATATTTACAATATCTTTTCACAACTGGATATATACACGGGACTGGAAAGTACCCCTGTCCCAATATCGTTTGACTAGCCAACCGTCATACCTATAACTTATACTGCGTCCTGTGTTACGTCCGATACTACCCCAGTGTCGTGTACAGTGACCAGTGTCCTGTACGACACCTCGTGGTAAGCAAAGCAAGCTACACAGGGGTTAACTCAATGAAAATGGATGTTGTCATACATATTTTTTGTATTTTGAGGATGGACTTATGAATATATATGACAGTCATGTGATTTTTTTCAGAAAAAAACGTGATTTGAAAAATTATTTTAAAAATCGGGACATTTACTACAGAGAAAGGGACGACAGTCGCCATTTGGAATTTTATCCCCGCCTCGATTAAAGTTATTTTTTCACAATAGGTTACCTTTATTCCTAGAGTCATAGTCACGCATCTATCCTCCGATAATCCATAATCACACTCATACCATTTCAAAATATATAAACGATGTCTATATATTCAAACGCAATATTTTAATCCAAAATCACCGGCGCTTTCTGACTTGTGACATCGAAAGCAACGTCCTAGTGGAGAGCGATTAGAGTGACTTCCCCTTCAATCTAATTTAAACGTTTTAGTCAGAGATAATCTGATACGTTTGTGTTCGCGGAAAATTGAATATTAAAAAATATCGGAATATTTCTGACTAAACCGATTAAATAACTTAATGATAGGTTATAGAAAGTAATTTTATAGCCTCATAGGTTGTTTTATTATGAATTTGAACAGGAGATTAGAATTACAAGTTATTATATGCAAATGAACTAATACCACTGGCAAGGAACATTAATCTTTCCTTATAATGAATCACATAAGTAAGAACAAGTACGTAAAGCCCCATCAATCAATCAATCAACGTGTGGGGCAGAGTGGCCTAGGCTAAGCCCTGTCAATCAATCAAGGGGGCAGTGTGCTAGGCTCGGTTGTAAATGGAACCAGGACGTTAAGCTCCATCAATCAATCAATCAGGCCGTAGCCGGTCCCAAGCCCGTATTGAGAAAGGAGGAGGTGAGGTCTCGAGTAGAGGTTATAACCTAAATCTTGACTTAAAACAACCAACAATGTACGAGGCTTTTTTGTTTCCTAGGCTCGGTGATAATCGGGACAAGAACGTTAAGTTCGTTGTTAAAAACATTAAAAAAAGTGAAGACCCATCAATCAATCAATGTGTGGGGCTGGATACTCTGCTCAAAGTCTACGTTTGCGGATTCTAACTTGCGTTGGGATTGAGATCGGCACTGTACAAAGTACTGGTGCTAGAAACTCCTGAATAAGCGGTTGCCTGCAAAGGTGTCTGGTGGCGCGCACGTTTTAGGGTTGTGTCAGTGTGTGATAGGTCATGGATACGCCAGGTACTCCTGAATAAGGGGTTGCCTGCCAAGGTAGTCTGGTGGCGTGCACATTTTCGGGTTGTGTCTGTGTCCGTGTGTGATAGGTCCTGGATACGCCAGTAGCTCCTAAATAAGGGGTTGCCTGCCAAGGTAGTCTGGTGGCGTGCACGTTTTGGGGTTGTGTCTGTGTCCGTGTGTGATAGGTCCTGGATACGCCAGTAGCTCCTAAATAAGGGGTTGCCTGCCAAGGTAGTCTGGTG
This sequence comes from Argopecten irradians irradians, assembly GCA_004382745.1. Lineage (NCBI taxonomy): Eukaryota > Metazoa > Mollusca > Bivalvia > Pectinida > Pectinidae > Argopecten > Argopecten irradians. Next base: position 138,301 of record SAYR01014810.1, read on the forward strand.
GCGTGCACGTTTTGGGGTTGTGTCTGTGTCCGTGTGTGATAGGTCCTGGATACGCCAGTAGCTCCTAAATAAGGGGTTGCCTGCCAAGGTAGTCTGGTGGCGTGCACGTTTTGGGGTTGTGTCTGTGTCCGTGTGTGATAGGTCCTGGATACGCCAGTAGCTCCTAAATAAGGGGTTGCCTGCCAAGGTAGTCTGGTGGCGTGCACGTTTTGGGGTTGTGTCTGTGTCCGTGTGTGATAGGTCCTGGATACGCCAGTAGCTCCTAAATAAGGGGTTGCCTGCCAAGGTAGTCTGGTGGCGTGCACGTTTTGGGGTTGTGTCTGTGTCCGTGTGTGATAGGTCCTGGATACGCCAGTAGCTCCTAAATAAGGGGTTGCCTGCCAAGGTAGTCTGGTGGCGTGCACGTTTTGGGGTTGTGTCTGTGTCCGTGTGTGATAGGTCCTGGATACGCCAGTAGCTCCTAAATAAGGGGTTGCCTGCCAAGGTAGTCTGGTGGCGTGCACGTTTTGGGGTTGTGTCTGTGTCCGTGTGTGATAGGTCCTGGATACGCCAGTAGCTCCTAAATAAGGGGTTGCCTGCCAAGGTAGTCTGGTGGCGTGCACGTTTTGGGGTTGTGTCTGTGTCCGTGTGTGATAGGTCCTGGATACGCCAGTAGCTCCTAAATAAGGGGTTGCCTGCCAAGGTAGTCTGGTGGCGTGCACGTTTTGGGGTTGTGTCTGTGTCAGTGTGTGATAGGTCATGGATACGCCAGGTACTCCTAAATAAGGGGTTGCCTGCCAAGGTAGTCTGGTGGCGTGCACGTTTTGGGGTTGTGTCTGTGTCCGTGTGTGATAGGTCCTGGATACGCCAGTAGCTCCTAAATAAGGGGTTGCCTACAAAGGTAGTCTGGTGGCGTGAACGTTTTGGGCTTGTGTCTGTGTCCGTGTGTGATAGGTCCTGGATACGCCAGTAGCTCCTAAATAAGGGGTTGCCTGCCAAGGTAGTCTGGTGGCGTGCACGTTTTGGGGTTGTGTCTGTGTCCGTGTGTGATAGGTCCTGGATACGCCAGTAGCTCCTAAATAAGGGGTTGCCTGCCAAGGTAGTCTGGTGGCGTGCACGTTTTGGGGTTGTGTCTGTGTCCGTGTGTGATAGGTCCTGGATACGCCAGTAGCTCCTAAATAAGGGGTTGCCTGCCAAGGTAGTCTGGTGGCGTGCACGTTTTGGGGTTGTGTCTGTGTCCGTGTGTGATAGGTCCTGGATACGCCAGTAGCTCCTAAATAAGGGGTTGCCTGCCAAGGTAGTCTGGTGGCGTGCACGTTTTGGGGTTGTGTCTGTGTCCGTGTGTGATAGGTCCTGGATACGCCAGTAGCTCCTGAATAAGGGGTTGCCTGCCAAGGTAGTCTGGTGGCGTGCACGTTTTGGGGTTGTGTCTGTGTCCGTGTGTGATAGGTCCTGGATACGCCAGTAGCTCCTAAATAAGGGGTTGCCTGCCAAGGTAGTCTGGTGGCGTGCACGTTTTGGGGTTGTGTCTGTGTCCGTGTGTGATAGGTCCTGGATACGCCAGTAGCTCCTAAATAAGGGGTTGCCTGCCAAGGTAGTCTGGTGGCGTGCACGTTTTGGGGTTGTGTCTGTGTCCGTGTGTGATAGGTCCTGGATACGCCAGTAGCTCCTAAATAAGGGGTTGCCTGCCAAGGTAGTCTGGTGGCGTGCACGTTTTGGGGTTGTGTCTGTGTCCGTGTGTGATAGGTCCTGGATACGCCAGTAGCTCCTAAATAAGGGGTTGCCTGCCAAGGTAGTCTGGTGGCGTGCACGTTTTGGGGTTGTGTCTGTGTCCGTGTGTGATAGGTCCTGGATACGCCAGTAGCTCCTAAATAAGGGGTTGCCTGCCAAGGTAGTCTGGTGGCGTGCACGTTTTGGGGTTGTGTCTGTGTCCGTGTGTGATAGGTCCTGGATACGCCAGTAAGGGGTTGCCTGCAAAGGAAGTCTGGTGGCGTGCACGTTTTGGGGTTGGGTCTGTGTCAGTGTGTGATAGGTCATGGATACGCCAGTAAGGGGTTGCCTGCAAAGGAAGTCTGGTGGCGTGCACGTTTTGGGGTTGTGTCTGTGTCCGTGTGTGATAGGTCCTGAATACGCCAGTAGCTCCTGAATAAGGGGTTGCCTGCAAAGGTGGTCTTGTGGCGCGCACGTTTTGGGGTTGGGTCTGTGTCAGTGTATGATAGGTCCTGGATACGCCAGTAAGGGGTTTCCTGCAAAGGAAGTCTGGTGGCGTGCACGTTTTGGGGTTGTGTCTGTGTCCGTGTGTGATAGGTCCTGGATTCGCCAGTAGCTCCTGAATAAGGGGTTGCCTGCAAAGGAAGTCTGGTGACGTGCACGTTTTGGGGTTGTGTCTGTGTCAGTGTGTGATAGGTCCTGGATACGCCAGTAGCTCCTAAATAAGGGGTTACCTGCAAAGGTAGTCTGGTGGCGCGCACGTTTTGGGGTTGTGTCTGTGTTAGTGTGAAATAGGTCCTGGATATGCCGATAGCTCCTGAATAAGGGGTTGCCTGCAAAGGTAGTCCGGTGGCGTGCATGTTTTGGGGTTGGGTCTGTGTCAGTGTGTGATAGGTCCTGGATACGCCAGTAAGGGGTTGCCTGCAAAGGAAGTCTGGTGGCGTGTACGTTTTGGGGTTGGGTCTGTGTCAGTGTGTGATAGGTCCTGGATTCGTCAGTAGCTCCTAAATAAGGGGTTGCCTGTAAAGGTAGTCTGGTGGCGCGCGCGTTTTTGGGTTGTGTCTGTGTCAGTGTGTGATAGGTCATGAATACGCCAGTAGCTTCAGAATAAGAGGATGCCTGCAATTATAGTCTGGTGGCGTGCACGTTTTGGGGTTGTGTCTGTGTCAGTGTGTGATAGGTCATAGATACGCCAGGTACTCCTAAATAAGGGGTTGCCTGCCAAGGTAGTCTGGTGGCGTGCACGTTTTGGGGTTGTGTCTATGTCAGTGTGTGATAGGTCCTGGATTCGCCAGTTGCTCCTGAATAAGGCGTTGCATGAAAAGGCTACATTCGTACTTCCAGACCTGAAGCATATTGGTACTGGTGGTCGTGATAAGTGTGTTTCAGATGTATTGTATATTGGTTTGCCTCGGAGTCGGATACTCTCCGTACTGGCAAACGTGCCAGGGGTTGGTTACTACAGTAAAAGGTATAGGTTCACCGCGGAGCAGGAGACACTGTCCGTCAGAGTCTTATTTACAGTGATAAGTTATGGATTTACCTCGGAGCGGGACACTGTCCATCCGGTTCGTACTTGCATTTGTGCCAGGGTTTGTGCCGGAGTAGGGACTGAGGTAGTGAAATACCATGGAATAGTACACTCTCATTTTTACGATAGTGGTCATTATAGAGACTCGTGTATGTAATGAGTTTATGTTGCTGGCTATTTGTGAAACCAGGGTTAGTGGACACGACACTTAACCAGTATCGGGCAAACCGGGCGTGGCTAGGAAGGCAATTAGGACAGAGGTACTGTCTAAGCCTGCCCCCCCCCCCCCCCCATCCGTCCCGTTGCCCAGGATGGGGGAGGGGAAGCAAACATGTCTTTTTGCCCAATCCCCTTTTTGCCGACTTAAATGGTTTAAAATTCACATTTGAAAAAAAGGGTCCTCTTGCACATTTTCCATTCTTCATTTTACAAAATCTTCCGCATTTCCGAAAACGTTCTTGAAAAGCAAGTAATGTTCCATCCTTGATATTCCAGGGGTTCCGATCACTTACGATTTCTACACCCCTGGACTATCTCATAGTAAAACTGGAGGCAACAGAACAGAACATGTAATTTAGTCCTTTGATGTACATCAGAAGAGTCGTATAACGGTACACTGTGGTTGACTGTGTGGCTTTCATGTTAGGCGTCACTCTCTTTGTAGTCTTCAAATGAAATCTTTGCTAGCCTGTGATTGGTCAAATGTTTTCCGCCACTGTCTAGAAATGTGTACAAGGATTTAGTCTGGTTCCGTATTTACATGTATGTAATGATATTATGAGAAAAAAGTATAAACAGTATATATGGTTGTGTGTTGAATTTATCTTCTATTGTGTAAGGACACATCATGTTATATATTTACATTTTGCCACTGCGACTCCCTTTATTCTAATGATTAAATGCAGCCTAGACTTGGAGTAGTAATATCTACATAAATGGATGTGAGTCTTGTTTACTGACACCATATGTTAGTCTGCGCGGGCAAATTGACATTGAAAAGGAATGAACCGGTATGGTTATGAAACTAATAAAAACATCTTTTAAATGTCTGGATAAATGAAAGTAAATTGAAAAGCTATTGAAAAACATTGAAATCTTTTTCTTTTTTTTTAAATTTTTATAGGGACTATTTTTATCAAATTGTATTTGGCTGTTTAGGTTAAATGGCTGAAGCGGGAAATTCAAATGTTCAACCGCATCTAAATTATGTTTGCATTTATTGGAAATATAAATGCAATCTGGGTGGCAGATAAATATTCATAACGGGCGCTATTCTATTTATCTGCCACCCAGATTGCATTTATATTTCCAATAAATGCAATATAACAATCCTTTAATATATTGTTAAATAATATTTAGATTTTTTTAATAAAAAAAAACCAATTGATTTGAACTTAAAAAAAACTAGAAGACAAATCGAATATGATTGTGTGCGTGGGGGTTGGGGGGTTGGGTTGCTATTGACTTCTGCATGGAGCAAATAGTTCAAATAGCAACATGTAACGTGACGCTACCCAAATTGGAACACTTGAAGATAATTGTGAAAAATTTCTTATGTGTGCTTGAAACAGATTCCACTTCACTTTCCACAAATAGATGCGTTCAATTTTAATTTCATGATCTAATTACGTGTTAACTCTGTTATAAATATCCCATTACATCTAAATATTACCAAAGTTACCATTCAGCACCTTATTTTTTGTTCAGAAGAGTTATTATTAGTTTAGATTGTCGCATATTTTAAGTGTTCCATTTTAGGTAGGCCTAAGCCTAGCGATCCAAATATTGAGTAGCATCACATTATATCATAGTCCGCTAAACTTGCCTATATCATAAGGTTTTTTTATTTATTTTGTTTTAAGTTTGCCTATTATATATTAGGTAGCCAAACAAATAAAAACGCCTAATAATAATATAGGCAGGTTTAGCGACCAACATTATCCAAGGGAGGTAACTGGAACAGTAATTATCACAGTAACGTTAGAATTTTGTCAAAGTCATCAATATCCATATGATCCAAAAGGTATGGAAATGTAAATAGTGATAAAAGGGAAATGAAACCATTTACGAATGAATTTACGTGAAAATAAAGGTAAAGTGACTTTTGAGACGATCCCCGAAAAACACCGGATGTACATCTAATCAAGAAAAACAACTCCGGTACGTATACGTATATGTTTCAAGATGGCAGTGAAAAGTTGCAGAAGTTTTGTAAATGGTGCTCCTTGGACTATCTTTGTGCTTTGTGTTCTGTCCTTGGCGAAGTTATGTTCTGGTCTGTCAGATGATCCACAGATGACATTCGACAAACTGTTTACAATGGGAATGATTGTGTATAATCAAGAAGATTGGCAGAAATGCATTCGCAACATGGAACGTGCACAGGACGACTTCAACTTTTATAAACAGACCGTGATTGACTGCAGGGTCAGTTGTAGGAAAAAGTTTGTCTCTTCCAAAAGAAATGAGAGATCGGAACAACAGATTATAGATGATTTGACTTTCTTGAAATTTTACGAACAAATTATTTTTGAGTCGGCCTGTATAAGAAAATGCAGAAAATCCATCTTCGGAGAAAGACCAGAAAAAGTTCCCAGAAACACTTTGACGAATTTTGAAAATCGCCTTGCGTACAGCTATTTACAGTTTTGTTACTATAAGGTAATATTCACACGCATATATAATCTACTTATTGGGTTAATTGATAATTAGATATTCCACCACTTGCAATGTCCCATCTGCACTAATGCACATGCATGCATATTACAATCATATATTTACATATGCCCCTATATAGTCAACGAGAGGGTAGTTGCGTTCAAATTAGCGTAAACGCAACGACACATGAATACAAACACAGAGTAGGATCGGACTACTTCTAGTTCACGCTTCGGTAAGATTTTGCGTCATATGATGATCTAAGTAAACTTTAATTACTTAATTTACATTTTACCTTTTCACAGATGACAGATTTGCTTTGAATTGATAATAAACTAAAAATAGGATTTCGGTCTTCTATTTGTCTTAAGACTGATCCTTAGGCGGCACAGACAATATCATGCTCGTCATTAGCCTACTCGATTGGCCTATTGTATGAAGTGTAAACAAAGTTTCCTCGTTGTCAGATTCAAAATAATAATAAAGAGTTGTTATTAGATCCAATTAAAATGACATCAAAACAGAATATGTGTTCAAGCATTGTAACAGTAATAAACAACAAAAAGAATCGATGGTTGAGGCTACAACCGGGGGCTTCCGTCAGGAATGTTCGAGGATTATTCCATAGTTACGTCAGTCACACACCATGCAAACATGTCTTGTCTATCATCCGTACAATAAAATAAAAGTCGTGACTATGAAGAATTCAGTCTATCGCGTACGTAGACCGATACATACATTACAAACATTCAGCAGCTCAACAGTCATAACATTTGATCAACAGACTATTTCACAGTTACTTTCCTCGGTTGAAAATCAAATATGGCGGCTCGCTCCACTTCGGACCGCATCACTACCCTGACAATGATATATACCGGTAGTCGTTCCGCCTCGGTTATCTCAATTTTTATTCGAAATGAACATTATTGATATAGTATCAAATTGAAAAAAATAACATAATTTATATATAATTTAAAGGTGTCATTGTTATATTTCAAACCTAACTGCAGCTATAACATTAAACTATCGGAACTATATCTTCGGTCATCCTGACTACCGTAGTTACTTAACTTAGCAGCCATCCCCGTTTTTAAGTTGACGTAAAAGTAGACTTATTTATGTAAATATGAAGATTGAACAGTGTTTTGATTGCGTTAAAGGTGGTATGAACGCAATGGGATACAGACATATTCTACATGTAGCGCTACATTGTCTGTATCCCATTGCGTTCATACCGCCTTTAACGCAATCAAAACACTGTTCGATCTCTATGTAGGGACTGTTAGCTAAAATGTTACTTCTAATTTAAATCTTGTTTGAGTGATAAAGGAAATTTAGTGTAAATACTTATTTATGTACATACTACAAACTGTACATGTATACATGTGCACATATTTTTTAAAGATATACAAGTTCACAGAACAATTTCATTTCTGTACACAAGCCTAAGTTTCATTAATATTTCTCAATGTAAAATTACTCTTAGAAAAGCATGAAGTTTAAAAAAAAATTGAAAAAAAAATCTTAAATCATAGAGCTTTCCTAGCTTCTGTAATGCCTTCCTATGGAGAATTTTAAGTTATTGGATGTTCATGAAACTGGCCCGGGCCATGGACAACATATTGATATAATTACTACATGAAAACAGTATAAATGTAGAAAATAAAACAAGAATTCCATCCTCATAGTAGTAACTCATTTGAAGTTTTCATTACTTTAAGGCCCATGACCTTTACGAAATAGCTTTTAATTTTTAATTCTAATTAGAAAATGTAAAACAAGATCGATGACTTTATAGAGTCGCAAAGGTTTTTAAATTACAGTTAATACTACACTTTTTTATCACCTTCTGAAAAATTTAATTCAAATAAATAAAAAGTAAATTTTCATAATGCCGGTTGTCTTATGTTTCCTGTCATTGCCCTAAATACCGTGCGGTAGTTGACTATCACTGCACCAGAAAGCAAAACAGCGAAATGACTCTCCACTGTTATTTTACATTACGCAGGAAATGTTGCATATTTTTGGTGTTAATTGTAACCTCATCTTATGCTATCGATATAAATTTTCTGATGCTTTTAATGATTTTTAGAAACCTTTCAATTTTGCTCCGGAAAGTAAGTGGGCCTTTAAAGAAACAATGTTTAATTTCCATTGAATTGATATCAATTTGTTTGTAAGAGCTAAATGATTAGGGACAGAATTGGAGATGGGAAAACAACCTTATGCTTGATGTATATATGTATCAATTCGTCTAAGTTCCGAATCTCCAGGAATCCCAAGGGTATAACATTTGTCTGGGTTTTGCAAGCTGACTGTATTTTTTCTGGTCATATTTATACAAAAATCACTAATCATATTCCAACCTGTTACATGGCTATATAAATATAACTTTTCTTATCACCAAAAAGAAATCACAATCTAATGTAAAAACTGTTTGTTATACAGCTGATGTCATGTGCTTTATTTAAAATGCATATATTTATACCATAAATTATATACTATTATTACTAACAGTAATAGTACATATATACATGTATATATAGATTATAGATGTACATGTGTATGTACCGTATTTAATCATATGCTATGTGCCACTCTACCCCATGCAGGCTTTATAGGGTTGGTAATAGGAGCAGGGCTGGAATGGATTGGATGGCAGATTTTAGCTTGAATTTTACATTTTTTATCTTTTTTACCATGTACGGTACTTAAATGTACTTAAATGTACTCTTAACATACGTGGTAGGCTATCTGATCATTTACCCACTGGCTGTTCCTTGTACATGTATATATTTGATAAATCACCCAGACAGGGACCTGAATTAAAGTTGTGTGCATATAACAGTGATTTTACAGGGTATTTGGGGGGGGGGAATTTGTAACAAATTGGAAATTTTTAATTGCAAAAAGAGTGGTTTTGGGGAAAAAGTTACCCATTACTGAACATGGTATTATAGGTGATTAGATATTGTAAAATAGTAAACTGTTTCATTTTGTCAAAAGGTGAAGACCATCACAACAGTTTCAGAGTAGTTTATTTTTAGATTAAACAACGAGGGGAAAGATTTTCAGGTTCTGTTTGTGTTTTAGAGATTTGATTTTGGAATTTTTCATTGCAATTGGGGGAAAAATTGGGGGGGGGGGGGGGGGGTTTCGCATTTGGAATGGGATCGTTTACCGACCCCAGTTATTTAAGCAGAAAAATTGATGTATGATCAATTTAGAAATTCAGCTGCCTATGTTTTGTTTTCATGTTTTATTATATTTACTGGTATTATATGTAAGCCCTGCCCAATCAGAAGGTTGTGTCTTCCTCTATGCTTCACTGGATCAAGATGTGTAAAGGGAGACAACTGTGGTATTCCTATACAGTTTTAAACCCCTTCCAGTTAGTTTATTTTTCACTATATTATCATTACCCCTTGTGTACCATTTAAAACAGTTTCAGGTACTTTAATAGATACATTGACGAAAGCAGTTTGCTTTAACAAATGGATAAAAATCCATTTAAACAAAAGATTGATTTGCTTTTTAAATACTTTCAAAATATATGGTAATTAATATATATTGCAAAAAAGAAAAGAAAAAACAAAAAGGCATTCAAATAGGATTATGGTTAATGATTTTTCTATTATCAGTAATACAGTTGCATATCAATTCTATTTCAATAGCATGAGTAGATTTATAGTGCTAGAATGAATATCAGAACCCTTCAGATTAACACAGATGAATCATGATAGTAAGCAGATGTCATCATATGTTGATTATTGTGATGTCAGTTTGGAGTCGACCCATACAGTCTTCTGATTTTATTAATATGGCTACATGATTAAAAAAAATATGTGCCGTCTTGTAAATGAATGGAAGATGCAGACTAAGTTTGCAATAAATCAAAGAAAGAATAAAACTTACATTTTCTGCTGACTTGACATTTTCCAGAAGCTGCTCCCATGTCCTGCTTGTCTAGATCACAGTTTGCACCACTAATGATCTTAACACACTTGTAAAATTCTAAACAATTTGATCAGTAAAATACAACAAAACTACTAAAAAAAAGACAAGAAAAAATAATTTTGCAGTTTGCACAAACTGGGTTTTTTTTTCCTGAAGACTTTGCTGTAACTCATATCATAACCAATTTTTAAAAGATCTGCCATGTGGACATGGGCTGGCTGTGCGAGTGACGCTAAAGGTCAAGTTGTCAGGAGAAACAAAAAAAAGACATATTTTTAAAGCTGCAATGTAACAAAGCAAGGCCAAGGTGATGTCACAATGTACATGTCTGCATGGCATAAAAAGTGGATGATATAGCATTTTCTTTATTTTTCAATAGGACTTTTATACCTTTCATAGGAGTTGATGGGAGTTTGAATAGAGGGAAGATTAAACTTACTGTGAAAGATTGGACAGAATGGATAGAGAGAAGAATAAACTTACTGTTAAAGATTGGATAGAATGGATAGAGAGAAGAATAAACTTACTGTTAATGTTTGGATAGAATGGATAGAGAGAAGAATAAACTTACTGTACTGTTAAAGTTTGGATAGAATGGATAGAGAGAAGAATAAACTTACTGTTAAAGATTGGATAGAATGGATAGAGAGAAGAATAAACTTACTGTACTTTTAAAGTTTGGATAAAGGGAAGAATACACTTACTGATAAAGTTTGGATAGAATGGATAGAGGGAAGATTAAACTTACTGTTAAAGTTTGGATAGAATGGATAAAGGGAAGATTAAACTTACTGTTAAAGTTTGGATAGAATAGATAGAGGGAAGAATAAACTTACTGTTAAAGTTTGGATAGGATGGATAGAGGGAAGAATAAACTTACTGTTAAAGTTTGGATAGAATAGATAGAGGGAAGAATTAACTTACTGTTAAAGTTTGGATAGAATGGATAGAGAGAAGAATAAACTTATACTGTTAAAGTTTGGATAGAATGGATAGAGAGAAGAATAAACTTACTGTTAAAGTTTGGATAGAATGGATAGAGAGAAGAATAAACTTACTGTTAAAGTTTGGATAGAATGGATAGAGAGAAGAATAAACTTACTGTTAAAGTTTAGATATGATGGATAGAGAGAAGAATAAACTTACTGTTAAAGTTTGGATAGAATGGATAGAGAGAAGTATAAACTTACTGTACTGTTAAAGTTTGGATAGAATGGATAGAGGGAAGAATAAACTTAATGTTAAAGTTTGGATAGAATGGATAGAGAGAAGAATAAACTTACTGTTAAAGTTTAGATAGAATGGATAGAGAGAAGAATAAACTTACTGTGGAAGTTTGGATAGAATGGATAGAGGGAAGAATAAACTTACTGTTAAAGTTTAGATAGAATGGATAGAGAGAAGTATAAACTTACTGTACTGTTAAAGTTTGGATAGAATGGATAGAGAAAAGAATAAACTTACTGTTAAAGTTTGGATAGAATGGATAGAGAGAAGAATAAACTTACTGTTTAAGTTTGGATAGAATGGATAGAGAGAAGAATAAACTTACTGTTAAAGTTTGGATAGAATGGATAGAGAGAAGAATAAACTTAATGTTAAAGTTTGGATAGAATGGATAGAGGGAAGAATAAACTTACTGTACTGTTAAAGTTTGGATAAAGGGAAGAATAAACTTACTGTTAAAGTTTGGATAGAATGGACAGAGAGAAGAATAAACTTACTGTTAAAGTTTGGATAGAATGGATAGAGAGAAGAATAAACTTACTGTACTGTTAAAGTTTGGATAGAATGGATAGAGAGAAGAATAAACTTACTGTACTGTTAAAGTTTGGATAGAATGGATAGAGAGAAGAATAAACTTACTGTTTAAGTTTGGATAGGATGGATAGAGAGAAGATTAAACTTACTGTTAAGTTTGGATAGAATGGATAGAGGGAAGAATAAACTTACTGTACTGTTAAAGTTTGGATAGAATGGATAGAGAGAAGAATAAACTTACTGTTAAAGTTTGGATAGAATAGATAGAGAGAAGATTAAACTTACTGTTAAAGTTTGGATAGAATGGATAGAGAGAAGAATAAACTTACTGTTGAAGATTGGATAGAATGGATAGAGGGAAGAATAAACTTACTGTTAAAGTTAGGATAGAATGGATAGAGAGAAGATTAAACTTACTGTTAAAGTTTGGATAGAGGGAAGAATAAACTTACTGTTAAAGTTTGGATAGAATGGATAGAGAGAAGAATAAACTTACTGTACTGTTAAAGTTAGGATAGAATGGATAGAGGGAAGAATAAACTTACTGTATGAGTTTCGATAGAATGGATAGAGGGAAGAATAAACTTACTGTACTGTTAAAGTTTGGATAGAATGGATAGAGAGAAGAATAAACTTACTGTTAAAGTTTGGATAGAATGGATAGAGAGAAGAATAAACTTACTGTTAAAGTTTGGATAGAATGGATAGAGGGAAGAATAAACTTACTGTTAAAGTTTGGATAGAATGGATAGATAGAAGAATAAACTTACTGTTAAAGTTTGGATAGAATCGATAGAGGGAATAATAAACTTACTGTTAAAGTTTGGATAGAATCGATAGAGAGAAGAATAAACTTATTGTTAAAGTTTGGATAGAATGGATAGAGGGAAGAATAAACTTACTGTTAAAGTTTGCATAAGATGGATAGAGGGAAGAATAAAATTAAACTTACCGATGTTTTAAAGATGCTCCACCGCTGACAAATAGTATTTTTAGCTCACCTGGCCAAACGGCCGTTGAGCTTATGTCATGACGCGGCGTCCAGCGTCCGTCAACATTTCTTTTAAATCGCTACTGGTCATAGAGTTCTGCATGGATTGTAACCAAATTTGGCAACAATCATCTTTGGATGAAGGGGAACAGAACTTGTATAAATTTTGGCTCTGACCCCCTGGGGGCAGGAGGGGCGGGGCCCAACTAGGGAAATAGAGGTAAATCCTATAAAATGCTTCCTGTTCTAGAGTTCTGCATGGATTATGACCAAATTTGGCCACAAACATCCTTGGGAGAAGGGGAACAGAACTTGTATAAATTTTGGTTTTGACCCCTCGGGGCAAGAGGGGCGGGCCCAATAGAGGAAATAGAGGTAAATCCTATAAAATGCTTCTTGTCCTAGAGTTCTGCATGGATTGTAACCAAATTTGGTCATAAATATCCTTGGTGGAAGAAGAACAGAACTGGGGGCAGGAGGGATGGAGCCCAATAGCATATTCAGATTCCTTCAGAAAAGAAACAAGGAACCTGTATTCAGAACATTACTTGACATTACAAACCAGGTGAGCGATGCAGACCCTCTTGGCCTCTTGTTTCTCTATAAAGTGGAATGTCACTTTAGAATTTGCATTTAAATATGCTCCAACACTGACAAATGTCATTTTATCTCTATCAAGAACAGATGCCAGACAATTGAGTGTTTTTCTTCAGTTACAAAAGTTACCTACTTTACACCATTACCACCATTGAAAAGTTTGAGCTTCTAATTTTACTTCAAAAATTCCGTGGCACAATGTTCAATATGGAATGAATTACTGATTGTGCATGCACCAAAAGTAAAGCAAATTATTTTATATTATATTTTGTGTTAATTATATAGAAACTAATATATATATATGATTTAACACCAATTATTATTTCAATGATGAGTATCATTTATGCTCCCTAATCGGTGGAGCAATTTTTAACTTTTATGTTAATTGATTTGTTACAATGTGGCAAACTTTATTGAGATAAAATCAATTTAACCTTGGATTAAGGGTGTTTATAGGATGTTGTATCTATGTATATACATTGCAATAAGATATTTTGTAAATTTTCTAACATCTTTTTTCCTTATATTAAAGCTTCATAAGACTAACAATAATGAGTATATTGGAGTTATTTCTGTGTTATATGAATCTTTTGGGCAATGATGGATTAGGGCTATTTGTATGTTAATGTGTGGCCATTACCGGGTAATTGTCTGTGTTGGAGGGGGTTGGAGTTCAGAGGTCGGAGGTTGAGGCTGTATCAGTATACTGTACTGTAGAGATGATTAAGGAGGCATCTGTTCCTGTCAGCAGTTAACAGTGAAATAATGGAGAGACGACATAAATCTCCAGTTGTTTAGGAACTGTATCCTGTGTCCCTCAGATCTGGTGGGCCTGCTGGCCGTGACCTACAAGGTGGTACTACTACCGGGATCTACAAAATACTACGGCTGGATCTGTAATAAAAATGACTTATAGTAGGTGTTCAGTTGGTGTATGAACCACTATATTTACAAAAAAGTTTAACTCAAATAGTCTTCATACTGCACTCTAGCAAAAGATGTCCTATCATTGTAATAATGATAATGACAAAAAAACAAACAAGAAAACCTTGATGCCTTGTAGTCCTCACCTCTGTATAAAGACCACCTGCTTGGTACTATAAAGACCAGAGGTCAAAAATGGCCAGTTTCAAAACAATTTTACCTGTGTGTATATAGTGACCACCTGGTCATTAATTTTTATAGACAGGTTTGAATTTCTTGCTGTTTTTTTTAGATAATTAAATATCAAAGGTTTCACAGATATAGTTTTTAAAGATCTATTTATTTAATTTTGTTACCCAGAGATAAGTTTAAAATCACATTCTGGTATATATGTGTGTCATTTCCAAGGACATTTTATACACAAATATTACTGGGCTGCAGCTGGTCCGAGATCAGGAGATAAAATCTGGTGTACACTGTACTAACCTATTTATCTACAGAGAAAACAACATCAGACATGTTGTTACCAAAACTAGAGAATTTTACTTCCCACTGAAATTATTTAAATTTGAAAATTTGATGATTAAATTAACATGGATATTTAAGTTCCTTAATTTATATACAAATAAACCTGTCTATAATGACCACCCAGGGACAGAGGAAAAATGTATTTATTGCCAGGTAGTCTTTAATTCATAGGTTGAATGGTTTTAAAATTGGTCATTAAATGGGATCCTAAAAAGTGGTCATGTTAAGCAGGTGGTCTTTATACAGAGGTAGTTGCTCAGGCAGATTTTACTGTATATAGTATATCCATATGATAAGTATATATATACATGTACTATTATAAAACTATCATAAATGGTAAAAACTGGTATAGTAATAAATATGACATGTATGTCTTAGGCACGTAAAATTTAATATCAGGTGTCCATTGTCTTAATTTTCCTAATTATATGATCACTATATTACATTGTTATCATATTATTTTGAAGAAATTGGATTGTTTTACGGATCTGATCCATGGGGAGTCTGTATTTAAGTTGCCATGCCTATTTCCTTAGTGTATCCAGTTATTGTAGGAAACTTTTACTCAGCTAGGTACGGTACATGAGCTTATCCATGAAGAAGCTGTCAGATTGAATTGTGTAAAAAGCATGTGGTGAGAGTTATGTCACATTGCGGAGAGAGTTAGAGGGCTGCTATTGTCATTACTCGGGTTGTTAACTGGCTCAGGATATTATTAGCCTCTGTACCAGTCTCTCCATGTAAACAGCAGCCCAGGCCAGCTAGATACACTTCTAGAGGAAAACTTTAACAATTCAGTCTGGATATATAGTTGTTGATGTGTGAGATAGATGTGGGATGAGAAATAGTTATTTCAGTGATCACTTTCTAACAGTGCATTGTGTATGAATTGAATATGTTGCCATTGTTTGCTGGTTACAGATTCCATGAAACCAATAGTTTTATACCCTGAATCATTTTTTATTTCTACGTTGTGGAAGCTTATAAGTTCTCAATGGATGTGTTTCTGGATAGTGGTCAACCAAAAAATTGGACAAATATGTTTCCATTCTTCGGACACGATCCTACAGGCTGAGAGCTGGTTGACGAATGTATTTTAACATTGTGGTATATCACAATGGGATGACACTGATGTTACAGCTGAATAATTGTTAGGATTTCAATCTGACGAATATCATTGAAGAATTTAGATAAAGACAAGTAGAGACAAGTAAAAAAATATATATATTAAAACAATAACATCACAACATTATGTATACCTGTAGCTCTCTGGTTTCCAAAAGATTTCATTTCTTATTTTTTCTGTCGCTATTGAGCTGTTTTATCAGACTTGCGTGGACATTACCTAAAGGTCCATCTCTAACATTCGGAAGATTGTACTTGTCCGGACTTCGAGCCTATGGTGATCAAAAATGGCACAAATGTGTTCTGTTCATGGAAATGGCTATAGAAGACTATCATTTCTATAAAGAGACGATAATCAATTGTCAATTGAAATGTAAAAAAGAAGTCAACAGATACACTGATGACAGAAAATTCTCTGTTGTTGACATGCAGGATTTCTCGATTCAGCTTCGTCTGATAGAAAGGACGTGTATACATACCTGTAGGAAGGAGATTTTTGAACACAGACCTGATACTCCAGTTTCTGAAGAAAACTGGAAAGATTTTGAAAGTGGGAAACCATACAACTATTTACATTATTGTTATTACAAGGTAAATATATGGCCGATATTTCAGAACTGTATACTAGATGTAGCTGCTATTGTGTGTTAATTATGGTTAACCATATCATTACTTGTAACTAACTCAGAACACCAGTGTTAACAAGTGTTACATTAACAGCTTCCTGATGTTGGGAGATCATCATAATGTTTAGAAAACAGTTATTCAACATCAGTGTCATGGTTTAACATTCCTGTATATACTGGTGTGAATGCTTAAATTCTCTTTCCATGGTGAAAGTTAACTGTTTTGCAATAGAATGACCTTGACCTAGGGTTAAAACCTATTATAGAACCATTCATGCAATTAAGTTGAAACAAGTTTGACCAGAGGCTTATTGTTAATTGATATTGGGCATTTGTCATCATGTTTGGACACGGAAGATCATCAAATTATATTATATTTATCTGACTAGGAAGCGGAACAATGTTTGTCCTTGACCTTTTTTCAATGTTTGATAATAAGCTGAAAATCATGCATTACATTGATAACTGCAAATCAAATAGCATGACCTAAGAGGGATTTAGAAACTAATTTAAGTCTTTTGGAAATTTCCAAGGTAACATGTTAGTGTTCAGTTGGCTTTTGATGATCAGGAGTCCACTGACTGCCTTGATGTAGATGAATGTTTCATTGCTTACTTACCATATGCTCAAAATAAATGACCCGAGATCAAAGGAGTAATTTTATTAACTGGTCTCAAGCAAAATTTTACACAATAAAGTCAAACACAGTTACTCAAAGATGGTACAGTCCCTAGACTGTACTTCAAATGAGTTTTGGCTAAAATAGTACAGCATTTACTGTTTGCTTTCACTATAACAAAAAACCTAGCTCTGGATCATGAGTTTGAAACCCATGCATGTTAACGTTGGGCGGCTGCCATTTTATGGTCATGAGTCGGGTGTTTTTCATAGTTTTCAAAACCAAAAAGAAAAACAACCTAAAACTTGGATAGATTTTTAACTATAGCGATGAGATGATGACAGGTTTTGACATGTTGTGATTGATGATCGTATAACTCAGCCTACAGGTGTGAGATCTGGCTTGTTAAATTTAATGTTAGTATACCGACAAACATGGTACCCATCATGTAGGTACTCGGTGTATAGCCTTATGTTTCTGAGTTTGAAAGATTTTGTAAAAAAGCTAGCTAGGTAGCTTATAACCTGTCAGCATTATTTTACAAGTGTTCATAAATCAGTTGCATTTGTTATATAATGATTGGCAAAATTCCATTTGGCTGCTCTTTTGTTAACATCTGATGAACTATAAAACTAGCGATGAAGAGATTTCAGCTTGATCATATACATGTATAGGATACAGAAATAGTAAGGATTTGATTTTCAGTAAGTTCATCATTTATGTTGTAAGATTGAATTCACATTCACATCAAAGTTATAGTAAAGTCAATACACTTTACTAGTTTAGTATCTGATATTCCCTTATAAGTGGGAAGGGGGTATCATAGGTTGATGAATGTTGTAAATGTCTCAACATTCTACCACTTAGCTCTCAATCTCTGGATTATAAGTTTGAGTCCCATGTGGGGCAGTCGGGTACTGACTGCATGTCAATATTTTTCTCTGTGTACTCTGGTTTTTCTCCACCTACAAACCTTTGTTATTAATGGGTTGTTGAACCAAATAAACATTGGTATATAAAGCTCTTTACTCCTTGTAACAGTTTAATTTAAAGGCTCACTACCTTTACGAAACGGCTTTTAGTTTCTAAAATGGGAAAGTAAAACGAGATCGATATTTTTGTATAGTCACTAAAGTTATTAACTTACCATTAATACTACACGTGTCATCACATTCTGAACAATTTGATTAAAATAAATAAATAAAATGTTAATTTTCATAACGCGGGTCGTCTTATGTTTCCCGCCGTCGTCCTAAATACCGCACGGTAGTTGACTATCACTGCGCCAGACAGCAAAACAGCGAAATAACTCTCCACTGTTATCAAACATTACGCAGGAAATCTTGCATATGTTTGGTGTTGTAACCTCATCTTAGGCCATTGGTATATATTTTCTGATGTTATTAATGTTTTTAAGAAACCTTTATTTTTTCCTCCGGAAAGGTAGTGGGCCTATAAGTGTTAAACTCAGATTGAAGTTTTACTAGATGTCAATGTGTTTGTTGATATATACAGAGCAGTGATTGTGGTCTACAGACCTGGTATAGTGATGACAACCTACTCAGAACTTGAAGTCTGTGGGTGAAGTACATCAAGTCTGAAGTCAGGGTCCTCAGACTCCTCACTAGACATAGTGGTGATCCATCCTCCTTCATACTTACATCATGTAAAGTTGATAAAATATTCTGAATAGTAAAAATATTATATGAATGAAAACTTCTTTCAAATGTCAATTATAAGCACTTTTATAACAACAATCTAAAGAGATACCCAACATGATCTTACATTGTAACGTAAGGTTCCATCAGTAGTTATAGGAAATGACTATCACTGGACATTTTAAAGTTAAGATGTAAAGGAAAACCTGCTGTACCAGAGTTTGTCTGTGAGAAGGAAATCAGAGGAAAACAAAATGCTGTTTATTTGTGCAGATCAAGTTAGTTGGGAGTATGTGTAAACTATTATCTATAAATAGGTTAAGTGATTACACAGATGTTATGGAATGCTGCAGTTTATACATACAAAATAGAAAGTCGGGCACACGGCTGTATCAGGGAAATGGTTATATTAACCGCCATGTTATGTAAACAATTAAGCCTCTTACAATTCCAGTGAGAGAAAGTGTAGAAGTATAATTCCTCTAAACAATATACTATTATAAAGATACATCTTTATACAATGCTGAAACATTTGAATAGCTGATAGAATTCAATTAACAAATCACTTTTTTTTCTCAGTAGTTTGGTGTGTTTTGTCCTTTTGTCTTTATGAAGTATATCTCTTTTTCAAAACTCTTCTTTATGGTATCTTTTGTCCTACAGTCATGTATCTGCGGTCTCTATATCTGACCATTTTGAATTTGTTAGTCAAAGTTCGATTTTAATTAAACACAATTCCACAAAGGTTATATATAGTCAACAGGATATAAAGTAAAAACCTGCCTAAGTGACCACCCTTGTATAAAGATCACCTGCATAATAAGACAACATCTCTAGGGTCTCAAATGACCAATTTTAACACAATTCAGGAGTCGGAGGATGCCACCTCAGCGGTCTTTCTTCCTGTTGTATATATTTACTTGTTTTATATATATCCTACAGATCGGTTGATGGTGGATGCCATGTCGGCGACCTACACTTTTTTACCTGTTGTAGATATATACTTATTTTATCCTACAGATCGGTTGGATGGTAGATGTCGCGTCAGCGATCTACACTTTCTACCTGTTGTATATATATACTTGTTTTATCCTACAGATTGGTCGGATGGTGGATGCGACCTCAGCTGCCTACACTTTCTTCCTGAAGAACCCAGACCATGAGGATACTGTCAACAATATTCAGTCATACCGCCGGCAGTATAAAGTTAAAGATGAGGAAATCATTGATATGGAGCGCAAACAGTATAAGGTAAAAAAAATATGGAAAATATTAATCAATAATAAGATAACATGGTACCAAGCTGGGCAAATTAAAATTAGTGACCTTGTTCATTAGTGAAGGTCATTGTTGATTTCAATTTGTTTAATCATTGGAAGAAGTTCTTGACCAGGATCAAGACCCGATGTTGACATGTCTACACTTAAGTTGAAGGCCAAAAGGCTTACAGCCTGACTCTGGTTTACTTTCAATGTCATAGCAGTGGCACTTATGTTACTCTCATTAGAAATTTTAAAAATCAGATTTACTAATAAGATTTGTTCTCAGACATTTGCTTTGAAGTAAAAAGTGATTTAGATAATCAGATAATCCATGTCTGTTTTAGGTGTATCGCGGTGAGGGGGAGAAGGCCTATAATACAGGAGACTGGGACAAGGTCATCGAACACTTCGAGAGGGCACTCCAGGAATATTACCTGGAACACGAACGTTGCTGTGCCGACTGTGAGGGACAGTTTGAACACGAGAGAGATCCTGACTTAATACACGCTGTGGCAGGTATGAAAAAACTGATGTATAAAATATGTTTATCAATCAATGAAGTTTATCTTTATCTATTTTTGTCAAAAGTTTGATTTTTCTACAAAACTGGTAACGTGGAATACATTACTGTCACCTACCGGTAATCCAAGAAGTCACCTCAGGTTTGATTCTCAGATCTGATGTTTGTACATGGCACTCCTATTTCCACGGCTAGAAAACTCTTCTTAGGGACAAATAGGTTGAGAGTTTGAATGGTAACAATAATAAAGATGTAGGGTTACGAAAATAATGCATTTTTAATCAAATAAACATAAACCTTTTTATTTACTTTCTCCATGCAGATCACTATATCTCCGTATTAAAGTGCCAGGTAGACTGTGATGATAATCTCATGGCCATGTTTTTATAACTAATGTCTGTTACAGATCACTATATCTCTGTACTAAAGTGCCAGGTAGACTGTGCTGACAATCTCATGGTGATATAACTAATGTCTGTTACAGATCACTTTATCTCTGTACTAAAGCGCCAGGTAGACTGTGCTGACAATCTCATGGTGTTATAACTAATGTCTGTTACAGATCACTATATCTCTGTACAAAATTGCCAGGTAGACAGTGCTGACAATCTTATGGTGTTATAACTAATGTCTGTTACAGATCACTATATCTCTGTACTAAAGTGCCACGAAGACAGTGCTGACAATCTCATGTTGTTATAACTAATGTCTGTTACAGATCACTATATCTCCGTATTTAAGTGCCGGGTAGACTGTGCTGACAATCTCATGGTGTTATAACTAATGTCTGTTACAGGTCACTATATCTCTGTACTAAAGTGCCAGGTAGACTGTGGTGACAATCTCATGGTGTTATAACTAATGTCTGTTACAGATCACTATCTCTCTGTACTGAAGTGCCAGGTAGACTGTGCTGACAATCTCACCGTGTTATAACTAATGTCTGTTACAGATCACTATAACTCTGAACTAAAGTGCAAGGTAGACTGTGCTGACAAACACACCGTGTTATAACTAATGTCTGTTATAGATCACTATATCTCTGTACTTAAGTGCCAGGTAGACTGTGCTGACAATCTCACGGTGTTATAACTAATGTCTGTTATAGATCACTATATCTCTGTACTATGGTGCCAGGAAGACTATGATGACAATCTCCTGGTGTTATAACTAATGTCTGTTACAGATCACTATATCTCTGTACTAAAGTGCCACGAAGACAGTGCTGACAATCTCATGGTGTTATAACTAATGTATGTTACAGATCACTATATCTCTGTACTAAAGTGCTAGGTAGACTGTGCTGACCATCTCACCGTGTTATGACTAATGTCTGTTACAGATCACTATATCTCTGTACTAAAGTGGCAGGTAGATTGTGCTGACAATCTCACTGTGCTATAACTAATGTCTGTTACAAATCACTATATCTCTGTACTAAAGTGGCAGGTAGACTGTGCTGACAATCTCATGGTGTTATAACTAATGTCTGTTACAGATCACTATATCTCTGTACTAAAGTGCCAGGTAGACTGTGCTGACAATCTCATGGTGTTATAACCAATGTCTGTTACAGATCACTATATTTCTGTACTAAAGTACCAGGTAGACAGTGCTGACAATCTCACAGTGTTATAACTAATGTCTGTTACAGATCACTATATCTCTGTACTAAAGTGCCAGGTAGACTGTGCTGACAATCTTATGGTGTTATAACTAATGTCTGTTACAGATCACTATATCTCTGTACTAAAGTGTCAGGTAGACAGTGGTGACAATCTCATGGTGTTATAACTAATGTCTGTTACAGATCACTATATCTCTGTACTAAAGTATCAGGTAGACTGTGCTGACAATCTCATGGTGTTATAACTAATGTCTGTTACAGATCGCTATATCTCTGTACTTAAGTGTCAGGTAGACTGTGCTGACAATCTCACTGTGTTATAACTAATGTCTGTTACAAATCACTATATCTCTGTACTAAAGTGGCAGGTAAACTGTGTTGACAATCTCATGGTGTTATAACCAATGTCTGTTACAGATTACTATATCTCTGTACTAAAGTGGCAGGTAGACTGTACTGACAATCTTATGGTGTTATAACTAATGTCTGTTACAGATCACTATATCTCTGTACTAAAGCACCAGGTAGACTGTGCTGACAATCTTATGGTGTTATAACTAATGTCTGTTACAGATCACTATATCTCTGTACTAAAGTGTCAGGTAGACTGTGCTGACAATCTCACTGTGTTATAACTAATGTCTGTTACAGATCACTATATCTCGATCTGTACTAAAGTACCAGGTAGACTGTGCTGACAATCTCATGGTGTTATAACTAATGTCTGTTACAGATCACTATATCTGTACTAAAGTGGCAGGTAGACTGTGCTGACAATCTCACTGTGTTATAACTAATGTCTGTTACAGATCACTATATCTCTGTACTAAAGTGCCAGGTAGACTGTGCTGACAATCTCACTGTGTTATAACTGATGTCTGTTACAGATCACTATATCTCTGTACTAAAGTGCTAGGTAGACAGTGCTTATAATCTCACCGTGTTATAACTAATGTCTGTTACAGATCACTATATCTCTGTACTAAAGTGCCAGGTAGACTGTACTGACAATCACATAGTGTTATAACGAATGTCCGTTACAGATCACTACATCTCTGTACTAAAGTGCTAGGTAGACAGTGCTTATAATCTCATGGTGTTATAACTAATGTCTGTTACAGATCACTATATCTCTGTACTAAAGTGCTAGGTAGACAGTGCTGATAATCACATGGTGTTATAACTAATGTAGGTTATAGATCACTATATCTCTGTACTAAAGTGCTAGGTAGACAGTGCTGATAATCTCATGGTGTTATAACTAATGTCTGTTACAGATCACTATATCTCTGTACTAAAGTGCTAGGTAGACAGTGCTTATAATCTCATGGTGTTATAACTTATGTCTGTTACAGATCACTATATTTCTGTACTAAAGTGCAAGGTAGACTGTGCTGACAATCTCACTGTGTTATAACTAATGTCTGTTACAGATCACTATATCTCTGTACTAAAGTGCCAGGTAAACTGTGCTGACAATCTCACCGTATTATAACTAATGTCTGTTACAGATCACTATATCTCTGTACTAAAGTGCCAGGTAGACTGTGCTGACAATATCATGGTGTTATAACTAATGTCTGTTACAGATCACCATGTATCTGTACTAAAGTGCCAGGTAGACTGTGCTGACAATCTCATCGTGTTATAACTATTGTCTGTTACAGATCACTATATCTCTGTACTAAAGTACCACGAAGACAGTGCTGACAATCACATGGTGTTATAACCAATGTCTGTTACAGATCACTATATTTCTGTACTAAAGTGCCAGGGAGACTGTGCTGACAATCTCATGGTGTTATAACTATTGTCTGTTACAGATCACTATATCTCTGTACTAAAGTGCCAGGTAGACTGTGCTGACAATCTCACCGTATTATAACTAATGTCTGTTACAGATCACTTTATCTCTGTACTAAAGTGCCAGGTAGACTGTGCTGACAACCTCATGGTGTTATAACTAATGTCTGTTACAGATCACTTTATCTCTGTACTAAAGTGCCAGGTAGACTGTGCTAACAATCTCATGGTGATATAACTAATGTCTGTTACAGATCACTATATCTCTGTACTAAAGTGCCAGGTAGACTGTGCTGACAATCTCACTGTGTTATAACTAATGTATGTTATAGATCACTATATCTCTGTACTAAAGTGCTAGGTAGACAGTGCTGATAATCTCATGGTGTTATAACCAATGTCTGTTACAGATCACTATATTTCTGTACTAAAGTGCAAGGTAGACTGTGCTGACAATCTCACTGTGTTATAACTAATGTCTGTTACAGATCACTATATCTCTGTACTAAAGTGCCAGGTAGACTGTGCTGACAATCTCATGGTGTTATAACTAATGTCTGTTACAGATCACCATATCTCTGTACTAAAGTGCTAGGTAGACAGTGCTTATAATCTCATGGTGTTATAACCAATGTCTGTTACAGATCACAATATCTCTGTACTAAAGTGCCAGGTAGACTGTGCTGACAATCTCATGGTGTTATAATATAACTAATGTCTGTTACAGATCACTATATCTCTGTACTAAAGTGCCAGGTAGACTGTGCTGACAATCTCAGTAAAATCTACATCCAACAGCAGCCTAACTACTTCGCTGAACATTTCCACTACCTGCAGTTTGCCTATTACAAGAGTAAGTATTATCAGGTATTAAGGTAAAACAGAATTTAAGTAAAAAAGCACAAGGAAAGATCCAAAAACTTTCAGAGGTAACACTCTATTGTGTTTTAATATGGTGTCGTCTATTTAATTCAGGCCCCAACATCACAAAACAGTTTTAAGTAACTTAGTTTGACTTTGGTGATCACAGATTCATTTTTTATTGGATAAGCAAAGAATTAAGTCTTTAAGATTGTTTTATGATCTTAAAAGTTATCATTAACGTTGGATATTGTTACAGAGAAAGACTATGACCGTGCAGTCGAAGCCACAGGAACCTATCTGTTATTTGTACCAGACAATGAAGACATGATAGCCAACAAGATGTTTTACAAACAGAACCATGGCTACCACGAGGCTCACTTCACTCCTAGGAAGGTACGTTGTTGTGTATCTTAATTCAGGAAGGCTCAGCTTATTGTTATGGATACTCCAAGGAATGATGTGGCATATAAAAGATGGAATTCTGAATTTACTACTGTATTCAACCTAATAAAAGCCCAGGTGTTTAAAAATTGAAAACAAGTGAGGAGGCACTTAATAGAACCAAATAATCAACTAGAGAAACCTACAAAGATTTCATAGTTATACCGCCTGGAATCGTGTAGTCTGTCTGTCTATCAGTCTTGTCTGTCTGTAGACACAACTAGAGAAACCTACACAGATATCATAGTTATACTGCCTGGAATCGTGTTGTCTGTCTGTCCATCAGTCTTGTCTGTCTGTAGACACAACTAGAGAAACCTACACAGATATCATAGTTATACCGCCTGGAATCGTGTTGTCTGTCTGTCCATCAGTCTTGTCTGTCTGTATACACAACTAGTACATAAAGGGAAGTTGAGTAAACTATATATAAGGTTCTGTAATGTTTCCTATTAATGAAATTATTACTAAATTTGTGCCGTATGGTAATAGTCATCCACTCTGTTGACAGTTCTAGTTAAGTTTTAGTCTGAATTTGAATAGAGGTGAGTGAAATTGAGTGAAGGATTATTCCAAAAATTTATAATTCTTCATCACTTTTATTGAAAGAAGTAAAATATCAAATGTTGAATTAAGCATAAAAGTTTATTTTAGCAATGATTTTTTTTTCAAGAGGCACTGTCATTACCATGATTGTAAAAAAGATGCCTTATTTTGTGTGTGTCACTACAAAATTACATTTGATTTATGTAAAGGAAGCCCTTCAGTACTATGAACGACAGCAGATGATGGAGAAAATGTTGGAGTTTGTTAACACAAAATATGTTACAACTGATGAGGAGGACGAGGATGATGATGACGATGGCAGAGATAGCAATTTGGACAGCGAAGAGGTAAGTTCTGAACATCAGTTCTTTGAGACCATTTCTTGGGAATGGGTCCAGGTAACCATTTCGTCTTATGTCTCTTCTGATTTATGACAAAACTTTATAGATTCCACTTTTCGCCTCCTCTCACGGAAGGTTTATTGCATTTTACTATATTACTGTATTTGTTTCCTTTGGTCTTCTATCATATGAACGTATTTGTTTTGATAAAGGGGCTGACTGCTCTGAAAAATTGACAATCTGTTTTGTTTACGCAGTTAGAATTATTTTTTTGCCCCATATCTCTTATTTGGGAATATATATACTGTTACCCTTCTAGACAATCATCAATCATGAAGGTAGGGGCTTTTATCACATAACTGGCCTGTCTAGCCATGTCAAAAGGCAATGTCATAAATATTGTAAGACACATAATAATACTATTATGACGTCACCTGTAGTTTTACGGCATCTATTATAAATATATAGGACATTGCATGGTTGTTTCAGTAGATGGAAACGTCATATCCAAGCCAGATTTCTACTGTTTTAGATTGAGACGAATATGTGATAAATAAAATCGTACACTAGTGAGTATATAATATGAAATTTATTGTTGAATAATTTGATATGCCGCTCGCTTAAAGGCTCGTGGCATATCAAATTATTGAACTTGTTTGATAAATTTCATATCACATATCCACTCGTATAAGGTCCTCTATTTATAACAAACAGCCAACTTTAGTTTTAGGATATTTCGGTATGCGCCCTAAGTATATGTAGTAGCTTCTAATTTGAAAAAAATAAGTCCTTCATTTAGGTTTTGTATTTAGAAAATCCCTAGTAAAACCTACAAATGGATATCGTGTATGACTTACTGTAACATATTCTGTGTTTTGACAGTTGAGTAATGGCCCTATTAATGGACCAAAGCCTGATGTACAGGCAAGCTACCTAGAGCTGTTTGAGAGGTTAGGTATGAGGACTTTACAGGGGACAGAGGAACTAAAGGGGCCGAGGTTTCTCTCTAAAGGTTTTACTCGTGAGGGGCAGTGTGTAGAAATGATGTACATGATCAATGTAAGTATACAGTTAGGTATCTGATCAGTAAGTACAAGATCTAGTGCTGGTTTTGTCTGGTAAGCTCATAAACCAACCTATAGGAAATGTAATTTAATGTACATTGTAGCTCTAATGTAACAGTCTAGTTTTAATTGTTCTGTTTCTGTCCTGACAATTAGTACAACAATGTTTCAGAGATGTAAGAGGTAAATATAGTCTGTATGAACAAACCTTAATGTCTTTCTTTCCACTGACTCACATAGATCATACTATGGTGGGAGATATTTCTTGTTACATACCATTATCACTCATTACAGTTTACAGAACCAGATGAAAAGGGCATCAGACAGATTTCTGTAGCGGAGGCTTTAGAGGTAATCTATCTATCTAGTCAGTCTACAACGGTTTGGTTTAGCCGATATATATATCAGACGTTCACTTGGAATATAATTAAAGTCTGAGTTAAAATAGCCGAATTACTTTAAAATAAAATAAAATTACTCTAAAAATTCCAGAAAGCAGGGACATGTATGAATTTGCTTGTTGACTTAATTAGGGGCTGCGGTGGCCTAGTGGTTAAGATGTCATGTCATAATACCACAGGCCTTCCACCTCTGGATTGCCATGTTTGAATCCAATTGTGGGGCAGCTGCCAGGTACTGAACACTGTTCGTAGGTTTTTCTCTGGGTACTCTGGTTATTCCGGCTTTCCTCCACCAACAAACCTGGCTCGCCCTTACATGACCCTGACTGTTAATAGGACATTAAACCAATAAAACCCAACTAATTACTAGTTTGTGATTAATAATTTTATGAAGTTAAAAAGGATTGAAACTTGTTGTAGCTGTGTTGACAGTGCTTGCTGGCAATGCTAGTACTGGCATTGACATCCCAATCTAGGTTAATTCCATACTATTATTTGAGCTTTCATAAGCCTTTAAAACTGGATACACACCTTTCTTACCAAAAGTGCAAGCTTGAAATTGCTTTTCTGGTCAACCAAAGCATCAAATGTCATAATGGTAAACATTACAGAATGTAGTCTTGCCCAGTCCCTTTCTGTTGCATTGATATATTGAGGCTGAACCATTCAAGTCTTACATTTCTATAGTGTCGTTGTGTTTCTGTATTAATAGCTGATTAAGAAGGACACGGAGTATGAGATGGCTCTTAGGACAATGCTGAAGAATTCTGAGATAGCCAGACATTACACCGGCAAATTCTTCAACCAGACCAAGTTCTTTATCAAGGATGTGAAACTGGTGTGCAGAGATCCTGTAGATGAAGGTATTATACTAAACATTAGAATTAATGTTTTACACTTGGCATCAGATACAAAGATAACGTACTACAAATCTTCTTACACTGTAGCATCACTATGGACACAATTACAAAGCTGATTAAATCATTTAGTCTTCAGTGCCACAATTGCTTTGATGATTATATAAATTCAGTACCACAAGTACTTGATGATTATATAACTTTAGTACCACAAGTACTTTGATGATTATATAGCTTCAGTGCCAAGTACTTTGATGATCATATAACTTTAGTACCACAAGTTCTTTGATGATTATATAGCTTCAGTGTCATAAGTACTTTGATGATTATATAGCTTCAATGCCAAGTACTTTGATGAGCATATAACTTTAATACCACAAGTACTTTGATGATTATATGGCTTCAGTACCACAAGTACTTTGATGATTATATAGCTTCAGTGTCATAAGTACTTTGATGATCATATAGCTTCAATGCCAAGTACTTTGATGATCATATAACTTTAGTACCACAAGTACTTTGATTATTATATAGCTTCAGTGACACTAGTACTTTGATGATTATATAGCTTCAGTGTCATAAGTACTTCGATGGTTATATAGCTTCAATGTCATGAGTACTTTGATGATTATATGGCTTCAGTACTAGGGCTGCCGCGATACGGCAGAAGCGTACCACGATATATTGCGATACACAACAACTGTATTGTGATATGTATTGCAGTATTTTGACCTTAACATATGTGTTGTCTATTTTGTATATATTCCATAATAAAAACACCCATTACATTATACAAACATACAGTGCTATGTTATGTAGTTTTACATCGATTTGAACCATGTTGTTGAGTAACAAAAATGTTCAAATGTGTTCTTGTTTTAAAAAAATACGAGTCTGTTTGTGAAAACGCTAGGCTAACTGTTACAGACGATCGTAACCTAATAATGCAATAACTAAACATGATAGTGTCTGCAAATATTTACACTTTTGAACCTAAATGATGAACAAATTTACGTACAATTGTCCTGGCAAAATAAGCTTACGATCGTGATTAAACTTCAAAGGGCTGACCGGCTTGCAGTGTTGTTTTGACACGTGTAGGAAATCGAAAATGGCGGCGGACGATGAAGCCTGAAAAAGCTGGCAAAATCCCTGCAGCCATGTATTCACCGGGCCTTAAATGTGTTTAGAGAATTAGATATTCCGGTATTGTTGATTGATGGAGCGAATCAGCTTGATAATATTTCAGAAACTAGCCTAATGTCATATTGTTTATATTCAACGTCATGCAAATGTTTGAATCATTTGAACATTATACACGTTAGTTATAAACATTTGACCGACATCTGAATCGAATGAAAACGAAAGGGATACCCACATGGCTTCATATTATCGGAAAGGAAAACAAATACAACTTGCTGGTTTTGTTTTAATGACAGGACGTTTTAATTATATCAAATTAATGAAATTATGATACTAAGAAAATATATCGTAAAAAACAGGTACAGGTAAACTGTATCGCGGTACAATATTTTTTGGTGGTGTATTGCAATACCCCAATATACCGGTGAACCGCGGCAGCCCTATTCAGTACCACAGGTACTTTGATGATTATGTAGCTTCAGTGCCACTAGTACTTTTATGGTTATATAGCCTTAGTGGCACAAGTACTTTGATGATTATATAGCCTTAGTGCCACAAGTACTTTGATGATTTTATAGCCTTAGTGCCACTAGTACTTTGATGATTATGTAGCCTTAGTGGCACATGTACTTTGATGATTATATAGCCTTAGTGCCACTAGTACTTTGATGATTATATAGCCTTAGTGGCACAAGTACTTTGATGATTATATAGCCTTAGTGCCACAAGTACTTTGATGATCATATATAGCTTCAGTACCAAGTACTTTGATGATTATATAGCTTCAGTGCCACTAGTACTTTCATTATATAGCTTCTGGTTTATCTTCTGGTTTAGCTTCTGGTTCATCAAATGTGGTGACAATTAACAGATATACAGTAGAATCATATACTCTAATTATATAAAAAAAATATGAATACACGATAATGTGTAGTTAAAGTCAACATAAAAATATGTCAAACTTATACAATTATATTGATGGTATGGTATAGCTTCCTTGAGACTAACTTAGTTACATTACCCGTAAATGTTTCTACATTAGATAGCGGTACATGTGTGCCCCAGGAGACTGGAGCCTGTGTAGATGATACAGAGTTGTCCGAGGATTACTCTCAGGATGAATACATGTAAGTACAGATTCATAAGTTTAATAGTGTAAGGCAACAGTGCCCAGTTTCACGAATATTCCTTCATATAAATTCCCCATAGGAAAGCATTACAGAAGTTATGGAAAATATCTTGTGTTTAGGAGCCTTTCTTTAGAATCTGTAATGCTTTCCTATTGAGAATTTCAAGTTATAAAGTTAAGGAATATGTTATTGAAACTGGGCCGAGAAATGAAAACATAAATGTTATTAGATGACAATCTGATTAAAATACAGATCCTTATACCCACTCAGTTCAATAGAGGATCAGACATAAGGGGTCATGTTTGGCTGACCTTTATATCACCTATACTTCAGATTAAATGCATTGCTACACCTCGCTACGTCAATTGTTAACAACATTTCGCCCCTGTTTACTTATCCATAAAGCTTTGTTGTGCTCTTTGGTCGATAATGACTATGTTCACGAAAATAAGTCTGACAGCTTTTTCATACAGTTTTGTTCCCAGTCAAGATTTTATGGGATGTGATCAGATCCTGTTATCAAACATAGTAATGATAAGGATCAATATTTTAATCAGATTGATAAGATGGTGGATATATTGCTTACAGGGCAGGCCATGTCATCCTGATTTCTACAAATAAAGTAACTGACAAAGCCATATATGAAGCTTGACTTAGGAAATGAGAAATCTGTGTTACAGATTTTATTTTATCTTAAAGCTGAAATCAAGTTACCCAGCACAATATTTTTCTTTGAATTAAGGAACTTTTGATTGAGTTCTAGATTTTACTGGAAATTCACACAAAAAATACTAGTACACCTTTTTGGGTTCAAATATATCTGTCATATTTGCTATGAATCAAAATCATGTCTGATTCTTTTGTAATGATAATGTCCTATGTTATTAGGAGTGTATCCTACCTCACAGACAGTGATGACGGTGGCATCTACTTCCTGGACAGGTGGGGCAGGAAACAGGTAGGTCACTGATGGGGTCAAATGTTAACTAAGGTAGGTGGGGCAGGAAACAGGTAGGTCACTGATGGGGTCAAATGTTAACTAAGGTATGTGGGACAGGAAACAGGTAGGTCACTGATGGGGTCAAATGTTAAGTAAGGTAGGTGGGACAGGAAACAGGTAGGTCACTGGTGGGGTCAGATATTAATTAAGGTAAGTGGGGCAGGAAACAGGTAGGTTACTGATGGGGTCAGATATTAACTAAGGTAGGTGGGGCAGGAAACAGGTAGGTCACTGATGGGGTCAAATGTTAATTAAGGTAGGTGGGGAATGAAACAGGTAGGTCACTGATGGGGTCAAATGTTAATTAAGGTAGGTGGGGCAGGAAACAGGTAGGTCGCTGATGGGGTCAAATGTTAATTAAGGTAGGTGGGACAGGAAACAGGTAGGTCACTGATGGGATCAAATGTTAACTAAGGTAGGTGGGACAGGAAACAGGTAGGTCACTGATGGGGTCAAATGTTAACAAAGGTAGGTGGGGAATGAAATAGGTAGATCACTGATGGGGTCAGATATTAATTAAGGTAAGTGGGGCAGGAAACAGGTAGGTCACTGATGGGGTCAGATATTAATTAAGGTAGGTGGGATAGGAAACAGGTAGATCACTGATGGGGTCAAATGTTAACAAAGGTAGGTGGGACAGGAAACAGGTAGGTCACTGATGGGGTCAAATGTTAATTAAGGCAGGTGGGGAAGGAAACAGGGAGGTCACTGATGGGGTCAAATATTAATTAAGGAAGGTGGGGCAGGAAAAAAGTAGGTCACTGATGGGGTCAAATGTTAATTAAGGTAGGTGGGGCAGGAAACAGGTAGGTCACTGATGGGGTCAAATGTTAACTAAAGAAGGTGGGATAGGAAACAGGTAGGTCACTGATGGGGTCAAATGTTTATTAAGGCAGGTGGGATAGGAAACAGGTAGGTCACTGATGGGGTCAAATGTTAATTAAGGCTGGTGTGATAGGAAACAGGTAGGTCACTGATGGGGTCAAATGTTAATTAAGGGATGTTGATAATAAGTTTATGTCGTAGCAGAAGCAGGAAGATCAATGATGCAATAAAGAGAATCATGTTTGAAGATTACCATTCAGGTATTCCAGATATTAAAGAAGAGATAATTTACACTGGTTTCAATTGTTGTATTGTTTAAAGCCTGGGTCTGTAAAGGAAGTGCCAGGTTTAGGAGGTAAAAGTTGTTAATGTTATCAGAATTCCATTTTCAGTTAAGATATTAAGATCATTTAGCCTATACATAAACATACTTAGTGTTTGCTAATTACCACTATGATTGTTCCAGTCGTCTTCTTTGCCTGGTAGTATAAAATGTGGACACATCGTCGGCTTTGAAGCTTCTGACAGACATGGAATCATTCCGTCCAAGTCTCAACGATGTGCTATGGTGGTGATGTATACCTCAGACCGTCGCAATGACAACCCCATCGTCCGTAAAGCAAAGACTTATTTACTGAGTCTAGAAAATCATAGGTCAGCCATCAACAGTTCAGATGTACTGCAGAAGTTTGAGAGAGAAGGTGAGGTTCTGTAGTTTGGGCAAGAAAACTTTGTTGTTATCATAATTAATTGTTGTTTGGTGACTGTTTGAATATTTTCATAAATATCAATGTCTTGGTATACAGGTTCCCCTAGGGCCCTAGTTGTGCATATTGCATTTTGGAACCAATCAGTCAATAAGATGGCCGACAGGTAGCCATCTTTGATTTTGATAATCAAAGTATGTTTCTGCTATTTATCTCTTTCAGTTGTCAGACGTAGATCATTCTTTGGTGGGTACCAAAATCCTTTTGGGATCTCTTGTTAGACACTTAAGAGCACTTACAAATTCTAATATCAAACTCATGAAGAAAATTCAATTATCTTAAAGAGCAAATGTTTCGACAAAAAAAATATTATGTGAGTTAAAAGTGAATTACTAGATAGGATTGCTTTGTTACTGTTACTTTGTTAATTGTCTATTCAGGTACAACAGTGGTACAGGCTAACGAGGAACTCCACAAAAAGGAACGCGTGGTGGCCGACGGTCTTATTGATGACGAGGCTTGCTCTGCTCTCATCAACCTGGCTAAGGTATCATATCCTAGAATTATGTATGGTAGAGATTACAGCTACAATATGTTGGTTTAATAATACCAGAATGACATGGCAAAATAAATTAATCATCAGTTAGTCCCAGCTATAAGTGATTGTGCCTTCATATTTTGAGGCGATTTTGTGATCTCACAATCACCATAAGGGGAGACTATAATCGTGAGCAACCCATATTATTTTCTCTCTGTATTAGGCCTGTATCATTTGGAAATAGATGTAGATGAATGCCATCTGAATTCATATAATTTGCTAGAAATTCAATGATGTAGAACAATTTACCTTTCAAAGTCACTTATATCTATTTGATAGCTGAGACCATGTGTGATACTGTGGATTTCTGATTTTTCTGAAGGCAGGCGTAGTGGGTAGTGGCTATAAGACTTCTAGCCCCCACACTGTCCAGGAGATATACACCGGTCTAACTGTGACCCGGGCCATAATGGTATATCACTGCACTGGTGTATAAGGAGCTTATACTGGTATTACAAGGGTTATCATTATGGTGGTGGTGTAGTGTACATTGTCAGCAGGTGCTCCTTTCAACAAACTACGCTTAGGTTCATAGCACACGCTCTTCTGATTGTTCTCAAACTATGATTTTTTCAGGATTTTTATTACATGTTCACAACTCTCCTGTATATGTCCAACAAATTAGATTATCTTAGATTCACTGTAAACTGCATTACCTAATGAATTTATTCATTATCTTATCTAAGACAAGTTCAGCGTGTCTTTGTTGATATGTTACTCATACCTATGGTCAATATATCTGACAATGAACTGCCCCATGTGAGTTTCATCTCGTATGACCCAGAGTTGGATAGGTCTTAGGAGGGAGGGGGGTCATTTCTATCTTGTCACATCCTGTCCATGAAGCTTGAGGGACATTTATATCAGATATCTCTAGTTTGAATGAGAACACTAGTACAATATGCAAAAAAACTTAAGATTTAAAAAAAATGATATCTATATGCATAGTTTTAAGTGGATTATTTCATTTAAGTTATTCTTATCTTTGTATATCTGTTTCCCTGTATCATAATACATATACATGTATATATAATAGATATTTATATATATCTATATCTCTATACAGTAAAACATTCCTATAACATCGTGGGTACAGGCCTTGAAAAGTCCTTGAATTTATGTGTTGGCCTTGAAAGTCCTTAGATTAAGAGTTTGGCCTTGAAAAGTCCTTGAATTAACCAAAAGGCCTCAGAAAGTCCTTGAAAAATACATATATTCTAAAATTTGATTCCTCATTCAAAATTTGTATTATAGCGTAAAATGAACACGAAATTTGATCAAACTTGCGTCAGAAGTAATGTGGGAATCAACCTGAAATCTATATTTTTTGATTCCAGACTTTGGACCGTGTTCTCGTTCTGATACATTTATAATCATCAGTGCTGGTATTAAAATGATCAATTAAGCTATTGTTCCAGAAGTTGTAGCCGACAGAACATTTTATTTTTACATTGATTGATTCTAAACATGATTTCAATGGGACTTGAAAATGACAAAAAATGCCTTGAAAGTCCTTTAAAAGTCCTTGAATATTTTTTTTCTAATTTCTGTATGAACCATGTAATAACGAACACATTCACATCACATTTGTGGCTATAACGTAGTAATTTTCATTCCCCATCAAGGTTCCTATGATATGTGTTATATACTATGCTTATAACCAAGTGATTTTGATGGCCCGCAGAGGTTCATAATAACCATGTTTTACTATATATCATTCTTTGACTACCTTTGATGTACACACACATGATACCATTCTTGCATACTTATGATTATTGTATTAAAGTACAGCCAAACCTTACATACTCAAAACAAAAGAGACCTTGAAAAAAATTTAATTAATCTGATTAAGTATAAAAGTAAACCAGGTCTGAAAAAAATATTTTGAATTAATACTAGCTTTTGAGTTCTAGTAAACAATGTTTAACTGTACATCTATACCTTTACATTGAGGGGCTGTGGTGTCCAAGTGGTCAGTGATTTCTCCTGGTACTTTGGCTTTCCACAACCATCTAAACCTAGCTCGTCCTTATTTGACCCTTCCTTTTATTGGATGTTAAACTTAAATAAAACCAAATACAATCTATAAAATCTGGTGCTCACTATTGGGGTATTTACTTTGTTACAATCATATTTAATCTACAGTAAAATCCTTCTAACTCGAACAAGAGGGGTACCAAGTCAGTAGTTCGAGGAATACAGGGTATTCAACTCATCCGAGGTTGGTCATGATCAAAAGTCAAAATGTCTGGTCTCAAACTATGACAAACAATGCACAGCAATGACATTTTAATTACCCTATCTTTCAGAATTTTGGATTTCTTTATTCAAGTGTTTTATTGATAGCAATATCAAGTTGGAAAAAATATGTATAACATAAATTGAGCGTTTGAAAATGCTTACGAGATAGCCCTAAATAAAATGTCATTCACAGCAGAGTAAGCGATTGTCATCTAGGTCAATGTACAATACATGTTATTTAACAAGGAGTACATTTTCTATTTTTTAATTATCACAAATCATTTTAAACATTTACAAAATACATACTCACAATAAATTTATTAACCAGCAAAATTGCGGACTTAAGAAACGCTATCTAAAGATGTCTATTTCGTTAAAGTGTTAGGTTACATATGTTCACGAGTAAAGTTACAAAATATAATAGACGGGAAAAGATACTGAACACATAGATAAAATGTACATGTGCCTTGCATATCATTTGGTATTGTTTACATCTTTCGATAAATAATATTGTGTTAGCCTGTCCAATGAAAACAACAAAGAAATTTAAAAAAAATTAACTTATATAATTAGGCAGACGTCAGCAATATCTTCTGCTGTTTTTGTCATTTCACAATGTGTACTTTCTATAAACACGGATCAACAACTTCCGTATTATCGTATTTTCAGCGAAGATTATTACGAGAGAAACATCAATAATTTAATGCTTTTTCTGAAATATTCAAATAAAGTTAACATCAAACAAGGACTTGTGATCGTGTAGGTAGGTAATAATGACACCGTTAATCCCTTAATTACCTAAAGGCTTGATACGCCACCTGTATAAACACAAGATCAGAAAAAAATGTTAAGGACTGAACAACTGTTCGACGAATACATATGTAAATACTATGTATTTCATGAAACGGTGACTTTTTTCGGTTCCAGGAATGAAGGGTATTCGACCAATAGCTGTTTGAGCTATCTGGGGTTTTGTTACATAGATTATATAGGGACATGGTCGGGACCGTACGACCAGTTCAACGAATAGGGGGTATTCAAAGAATCCAGGTTCGAGTTAGGGGGGTTATACTGTATGTATATCTAGGCAAACTATTTGGGTATATTATTGGGGTAATAGAGTAGGTTATGTATAACCTATATTTACTGACATTGCATGCGGTTCTCCTCTCTAGAGCGGAGGACTTATTGGTGACGGGTACAATGAGAAAGGCAACTATGAGGCTGTCGCTATATCACCTCACACAGAAAACGAGATATTCGAGGGGCTCACAGTCAACCGTGCCATGAAGGTCAGTATCACCTTACATAGAAAACAAGATATTTGAGGGGCTCACAGTCAACTGAGCCATGAAGGTTTGTATCACCACACACAGAAAACGAGATATTCGAGGGGCTCACAGTCAACAGAGCTATGAAGGTAAGTATTACCTCACACAGAAAACGAGATATTCCAGGGCTCACAGTCAACCGAGCCATGAAGGTTTGTATCACCACACACAGAAAACGATATATTCCAGGGGCTCACAGTCAACAGAGCCATGAAGGTTAGTATTACCACACACAGAAAACAAGATATTCGAGGGGCTCACAGTCAACAGAGCCATGAAGGTTTGTATCACCTCACACAGAAAACGAGATATTCGAGGGGCTCACAGTCACCAGAGCCATGAAGGTTTGTATCACCACACACAGAAAATGAGATATTCGAGGGGCTCACAGTCAACAGAGCCATGAAGGTAAGTATCACCGCAGACAGAAAGCAAGATATTTGAGGGGCACACAGTCAATCGAGCTATGAAGGTTTGTATCACCTCACACAGAAAACGAGATATTCGAGGGGCTCACAGTCAACTGAGCCATGAACGTGTATCACTTCGCACAGAAAACCAGATATTCGAGGGGCTCACAGTCAACAGAGCCATGAAGGTAAGTATCACTGCAGACAGAAAACCAGATATTTGAGGGGCTCACAGTCAACAGAGCTATGAAGGTTTGTATCACCTCACACAGAAAACGAGATATTAGAGGGGCTCACATTTAACAGAGCTATGAAGGTTTGTATCACCACACACAGAAAACGAGATATTCGAGGGGCTCACAGTCAACAGAGCCATGAAGGTTAGTATCACCTCACACAGAAAACGAGATATTTGAGGGGCTCACAGTCAACAGAGCCATGAAGGTTTGTAACACCTCACACAGAAAACAAGATATTTGAGGGGCTCACAGTCAACAGAGCCATGAAGGTCAGTATTACCTCACACAGAAAACGAGATATTTGAGGGGCTCTCAGTCAACAGAGCCATGTAGGTTAGTATTACCTCACACAGAAAACGAGATATTTGAGGGGCTCACAGTCAACAGAGCCATGAAGGTTAGTATCACCTCACACAAAAAACGAGATATTCGAGGGGCTCACAGTCAACCGAGCCATGAAGGTTAGTATCACCTCACACAGAAAACGAGATATTTGAGGGGCTCACAGTCAACCAACCCATGAAGGTAAGTATGTCCCCATGTGAAAAATAGTTTCCTTGTATGTTTTATTAGATAAAAATTTGTGTCAGTTTCTATGTATTTTTTTTATCACCAGAAAGCAGAAAGTGTTATCAAATCGCTGTAATTGACATTCATCTAATATCTTATATTGGACATGTGCAAACAGCATTAAGTAGGAGTATTTTTCTTTGATTAATTAGATATTTTTTTAAAAGTAGAAGTTAGATTCTCTTTAATTAAATACAACAGTTGTAGCAGATAACATGTCAACCTTCAATTTAATTATATTTTGATAGATAAACTGAACACTCCAAGCAATCAAATTTTAGAAATTAGGAAGGTGTAAAACTGTAATATTGTTTTTATGATCATCATTTTGCAGTCATTTTTAAAATTTCTGGTATAGGGGAGGTAAAGGGAGGTTACTGCATGATTCCTTCCAAATTATAAATATATATACATAATTTTGTTTATTTGATATTTTATCTTGGTGTATTTTATTCAATGG
Source organism: Argopecten irradians irradians (assembly GCA_004382745.1). NCBI lineage: Eukaryota > Metazoa > Mollusca > Bivalvia > Pectinida > Pectinidae > Argopecten > Argopecten irradians. The sequence continues at coordinate 177,345 of SAYR01014810.1, forward strand.
TGATTGTATATTTTTATTCTACACATCCTTATATCTTATATTCTGCACTACATCCATT
>SAYR01014810.1:184138-199145 GCA_004382745.1 Argopecten irradians irradians
TGGAGGAGTTATAGGGCTGAGCTGATCTCTTGCAAGATATTTGAAGTCTTTTCAAAATTATTTTTAATGATCAGTTGAGTCATGTCTCTTTTCATTGATATGGGAATATATTTTGATACAAATGTTTTGAGATTAATGTGTAAATGTAGTTACCGATGTTATTTACTATTGAAATTATTTTACTGAATTCATTATTGCTTGAATGTTGTTACAGAAAAAACATGAAAAAAACACTACATTAAGTACAAATTAAAACGACACTGATACATGTTTACACACAAATGTCTAACAAATTCATTATCTCATTATTATTTATATTTTACACTCCATTTCATTGGTTAGATGATTTTTTCCCATAGACTGAAAGAATTGATGTCAAGTATCTAGGACGGCATACACAAAAAACCTTTTTTTGTTGAAAATTTTAAAAACAGTCATTGGCCAAACTAAACTTATAGGACTAAGATATCAATGCACCATAAATAAATTTGTTTTATTGTGAAAATAAGTAAAAGGCAGGGAATAATGTCTAAATAGTGATCAATAGTCATGAAAAAAATAACAGTCTGCGTTAAATTTTTACAACACATTTTGATATTTGGATTCTTTGAAATGAGGGTTGTTCTATAGTTATGTGATAAAAAGTCCTTTTTCCTGACGCCACGTCATGATGCTACAATGACTTTCTAGCCTATGAAAATTGATTCAGGTTTTATTCATGTGACATAAGTACCTGGTATACAAAATATTTACACGAGTAAAATCACTGGATATCTGTTATGGATAAATCTATTTAGCATGTGGAGTTATTTGATAACAAAGGATATTAATACAATTTATATTGTTTATACAATATATTTACATGTGTCATAATAAATATTGTACTTTTATATAATATAATTATAAGTTATGTGTCAGAGATGAAAATGTTCAGCCAATTGGCTGATTTCAGTCTTTTTTGACTTTCAGAAAATAGTTTTCCTGGTACTGTAATTCCATATAATTTTCCCCCAAAAAAATAAAACTCAGCCTTTTTCATAATTTTTAATTTTTCATCTCTGATGTGTGCGGGTATACAAAATGATATTCATTTATCTATCTTTACCTCAGTAGAATCTCCTTTTATGTACAGATCCTAGTTTGACAACCATATATAGCGGTAGGAATATACACAAACAAATTATTTTTTCTATTGTATGACAGTCTGTATTTTTATTATACACATAGTGGTTGCAGAGATTCATTCAATTCAATTATTTACAATATTTTATCAATTTATATTTTGCAAAAAAAAATCCTTTTCACTTACAACAAAAATCATTTATTTCTGAACCGGTGATTTGGTTTAAAAGGTACATGTAATATCATTTTTGGTAGATTTATTTTTTAAATCAAGCCATTTTTTTGTATTTTATTCAATACTTGATACTAATAGATAATAATTCATACTGGTCTCTTACAATAACTTTAACATTTATATATTTCTTAAGCATTAAACTATCTTTGTATGATGAATCCTATACATGGCCTAACAGATGCCAGACAGTCGTCATAATCATCGGGTGCTAGTACATAATAATTAATTGTCTGCAAAACTCTGGCATCTATAGGGACTATAGATATCATAAAAAAAGATAATTAATGTTTAATTTACAATATATATCATTGTTGGGGTCTCCGCATTAAAGTTGTTATGGTAAGACCAAGGAAACGGTTTATGAATGAAGATTTAATCCATATGATGTAACAGCCATTTGATAATGATGATAAGTTTGATGTGACAACATCAACATTTGACAATGTTCATGATGTGAGGTTTCGGATGTCAGTTATATTGCTTTGACCTAAACATTGCTTGGTTAGTTTTATTATATAGTCAATTGTGACAAGCAAATGTGAATTATTAAGTTTCTGTGACTTCAATGGAAAGACTTATCGGTATCTTTAAACTTTGACTGCAAGTCTTTCTACACAATCAAAAAGGCAGCTGGATTTGCCACTTCTGAATTTGAAGCTATTTAACATAGCCATTCATTTAATTTGTAGCTCTTCTAGATCTGCTTCTGAATACTCTTTTTGTATGAGTATAAAGAGGCATGTTACATTTTGGGAGACTTCATTTCTGAGAAGAGTGCAATAAAATTAGTGTCAGGAGAGGATAACTCTGTCTTCCTAAAACTGGTTATTTGTTGATTTTCTCATATGTTGGTTGTTTCCTTTGATGTTTCTTTCATATATTGGTTGTTTCCTTGGATGAAGAAACATCAAAGAAAAATACACCAACAAAAAGATTTAAGTATGTTTATCATTACAGAGGTATTTAAGATATCAAAATGATGTGGTAGTTAAGGTAAAATTTACCAATCGCAATTTGTTCCACTGATTATGACGTCACAAAAATTGTTGACACAATCACCGAAGTTATGATAAATTAAAGTAAATCATACATTACTCATGTCGTTTTTGGGATCTAGAACATCTAAGAGGACAATTTGTTTCTCTTTCAAACCTGAACCCACCCTGCACTGTTTATTATTATAATTTATTACATAATTTGTTTACAACCAATCTATATATGAGAAATATTAATATTTTTCAAACTATTACACCGGACCGTTCAATAAAACCTTGTTGATATTGCACGGTTCGAAGTTATATTGCACGCTTCCATGGAAACGTTATATTGTAGGTTCGAAAATGTTATATTGCACGCCTTTTAGGAACACCTCGCTGTTGTTGTCTAGTTTTGTAGAAAACTTCCGAGGAATGCGAGTAACAGTGGTTACGTTATTGTGACGTCACAAAGGTTCACTGTTCAATTTCGCGCTGGATTTATAGAATCTCGAATCAAGCAACGTCATGTAGACTTTTACTGTACCGAGTAAAGGAGACACGATGAATGTATTAGATCAATAAGGCTGGCAAGCAGGTCTAAATAATGTGAAAACAGACAATAAGACATCCAAACCGGAGTTACAACGTGACGTACTTGGGTCTATAACGTCAATCTTCAATAGGATATTAAGGTTTTTTCCGTACGGTACGGTGTTGGTGATTTTGTTAAGTGAATTGTCGTATTCGTTTTATTAAAAAATATTCAACTGGAAAAACTGGTGATTATGTAATAAAACAAATATTCCATGGTTACCTTGTGCTCTAGTTCATAATATTTACCCCTTCGGTGAATCGTAATCAACAAATGTTATATGCACTCGGCCTTTGGCCTCGTGCAAGTATAACATTTGTTGATTACCATCACCTCGGATTAAATATTATGAACTAGAGCACAGTAACTCCATAGAAATATTTTGAATAATATCCTAACTGAATGTGTGTATCTGTTTTTTTGTTTTATACATTGTACATGTAATTGTTTGTAACTTATGAGTATTCTGTGCCTTAATCCATTTTAACATTTTCCTTTGATATGAGTTGTGATGACATAATTTTAAAATGTCCAGTGTTCAGTGTTGTCGTTTTGATATGCATGTGATATTATGTATTTTATCAGTTAATTAACATATGTTAATGTCTTTTGTATAACAAGTCTACAAGTGTACTTAAAAAACCACTAATGATATTCGATAATACTGGTAATACCTCAAAACCCACTGATATTATTCGGTGAGACTGGTATTACCTAAAATAGAACAGAAAGCAAGATATCGATGATGATTTTTCAAGTTTCATACTTTATTATAACTGAAAGAATCATTGTTTCTCCTTACATTGTAAAATGGCAGTGCTCCTACTTGAAACAGCATTCCCATAAAACCTCTGATGATTTTCTTGAATAATTCAAATCAACAGCACTATTAAGAGCAAAACCATCAATAGCTCAATTTGCTGTATTTTGCCCCCCCCCCCCGCCCCTCACATGCCCCACCCCCCCCCTCCCCTCCCTTGCTATGAAAAGATGCCCCTTTGACTCCCCTGCTATGAAAAGATTCCCCCTTTTGACCCGCCCTGCTATGAAATATATGTCATTTGTGTCTGTCCACTCCTGTGCATATTCAGGTCTTCTTTGATTTGTGGAGTGAGGAATTATCTTTATTACATAAAAAACATGAAATGGTCAATAGCTAGTTAGATTTTAGAACAATATCTTTCACGCCTTGTTATTACTTAATATTGTTATAAAACACGGATGTCTTATAATTTGACATCATCACATTCAGTGTGGGGTAATAGTTAGCTCAACACTTATAGGCTTTTTTTGTAGTTTTTTTAATTCATATATAACGCGTTCAAATTTGGAATTCATGATACTCAATGATGTATTTTTTTGTTAATTACATATTTTTAATCAATTCTCTCATCTTCAAGATCTTTTGTTATTGATCAAATCTTTAAAGATATTTACACAGATGTATGTACCCAGTATTTAAGCATTTACTTTCTAATTACAATTAACAATCATATTTTTAAGTTTTTTTATATAGATATTAGTCATAAACTCTTTCTTATATCTTTTTTTTCACTAGAATAAAAACTTAATCATATGCACAAAATGATATTAGTTGTATGTAGACTTAGTCTCTCTCTGTATAGGCAGTCTCTCTGTATAGACTAGTCACTCTGTATAGACTTAGTCTTTCTCTGTATAGACTAGTCTCTCTGTATAGACTAGTCTCTCTGTATAGACTAGTCTCTCTGTATAGACTTAGTCTCTCTGTATAGACAGTCTCTCTATAAAGACTTAGTCCCTCTCTGTATAGACTTAGTCTCTCTGTATAGACTAGTCTCTCTGTATAGACTTAGTCTCTCTCTGTATAGACTTAGTCTCTCTCTGTATAGACTAGTCTCTCTGTATAGACTTAGTCTCTCTCTGTATAGACAGTCTCTCTTTATAGACTTAGTCTCTCTGTATAGACAGTCTCTCTCTGTATAGACTTAGTCTCTCTGTATAGACAGTTTCTCTCTGTATAGACTGAGTCTCTCTGTATAGACAGTCTCTCTCTGTATAGACTTAGTCTCTCTGTATATAGTCTCTCTGTATTGACTAGTCTCTCTATATAGACATAGTCTCTCTCTGTATAGACTAATCTCTCTGTATAGACTAGTCTCTCTGTGTAGACTTAGTCTCTCTCTGTATAGACTAGTCTCTCTGTATAGACTAGTCTCTCTGTATAGACTTAGTCTCTCTCTGTATAGACTAGTCTCTGTATAGAGGGTCTCTCTGTATAGACTTAGTCTCTCTGTATAGACTTAGTCTCTCTGTATAGACTTGGTCTCTCTGTATAGACTAGTCTCTCTGTATAGACTTAGTCTCTCTGTATAGACGGTCTCTCTGTATAGACAGTATCTCTGTATAGACTTAGTCTCTCTGTATAGACAGTCTCTCTATATAGACTAGTCTCTCTGTGTGAACAGTCTCTCTGTATGTTTGTGAACAATCAAAATCTGAATGTGTTTATATTTTAAATAGTTTTATAAACATGTATATGTTTATGTGTGACAATCATATTTTGTTAACTTTCAGTTTAGTTTTATTGTTTATCTAATATGTATGTAAGAATACATCTTCTATCAGACTAAATGATTCATGTCTATAACTTACTTTTAGATTAGGAATCACAATTATCACCTGTAACTACAATGATGTTATGTCGTATGACTAAAGTTGTTAACAGAATGACGTTGTGCCATATGACTGATGTTGTAAACAGAATGATGTTATGCCACATGACTGATATTATAAACAGAATGACGTTATGTCATGTGACTGATGTTGTAAACGAATGGTCTTATGTCATGTGACTGATGTTGTAAACAGGATTATGTTGTGCCATATGACTGACGTTGTAAACAGAATGGTCTTATGTCATGTGACTGATGTTGTAAACAGAATGGTCTTATGTCATGTGACTGATGTTGTAAGCAGAATGATGTTGTGTCATGTGACTGATGTTGTGAACAGAATGATGTGTCATGTGACTAAAGTTGTAAACAGAATGATGTTATGTCATGTGACTGATGTTGTAGGCAGAATAATGTTATGTCATGTGACTGATGTTGTAAACAGAATGGTGTTATGTCATGTGATCGATGTTATAAACAGAATGATGTTATATCATGTGACTGATGTTGTAAACAATAATGATGTTATGTCATGTGACTGATGTTGTAAACAGAATAATGTTATGTCATGTGTCTGATGTTGTAAACAGAATGGTGTTATGTCATGTGACTGATGTTGTAAACAGAATAATGTTATGTCATGTGACTGATGTGTAAACAAAATGGTGTTATGTCATGTGACTGATGTTGTAAACAGAATAATGTTATGTCATGTGACTGATGTTGTAAACAGAATGGTGTTATGTCATGTGACTGATGTTGTAAGCAGAATAATGTTATGTCATGTGACTGATGTGTAAACAAAATGGTGTTCTGTCATGTGATCAATGTTATAAACAGAATGATGTTATGTCATATGACTGATGTAAACAGAATAATGTTATGTCACGTGACTGATGTTGTAAAAAAATGATGTTATGTCATGTGACTGATGTTGTAAACAGAATGGTGTTATGTCATGTGATCGATGTTATAAACAGAATGGTGTTGTGCCATATGACTGATGTTGTAAAAAAATGATGTTATGTCATGTGACTGATATTGTAAGCAGAATGATGTTATGTCATGTGACTGATATTGTAAGCAGAATGATGTTATGTCATGTGACTGATGTTGTAAACAGAATGGTGTTATGTCATGTGATCGATGTTATAAACAGAATGATGTTGTGTCACGTGACTAAAGTTGTAAACAGAATAATGTTGTGTCATGTGACAGATGTTGTAAACAGAATGATGTTGTCTCATGTTACTGATGTTTTAAACAGAATGATGTTGTATCATGTGACAGATGTTGTCAAAGATTTCAGAGGATATGGATTAACTTATGCATTATCTTACATACTTAAGTATATCACTCAGGTTTGGTATTTCATTATTTTTTTCATTATTACAATTTTCTTTTAACTGGGCTGTCATTCCATTTTGATTTCCAGTATTTAACTTTCTAGTTCATAAGCTTGTATATACTGACGTCTTTATAATCTTATGTTCTTACAACAGTGGGTTCACAACTGGTAATGTTTACATCATTTATTACATCCTACAGAAACAGCTGTATCAGCTGTTTCTGTCAGATGGATTTAGTCATTTCTCGTGTATTTTGTTTCCATAATAACATTTAATGTACATGTACAGACTACTGAACAATCACACATTGACCAGCGGTCAGCCAACACAGCTGTGCAATAAACATATATGCAATAATTTGTCTGTGTTTTGGGATTGTTTGATCAGACTGTTGGGTATAGGTATGTACGCTATAACAATGCCTTCTAAATAATCAGGAATTACATGTGATTTATATGAATGTAACCTAAAGTTACTTACACATTGCTCAATGTCCTGACAAGAGTGGACTTGGCCACAGCTGAACTAGCTATTTTTTATCCCAATTAGAAGTTTGAAAACCATTGGCTCTCTATAGTGGTACCTCACTGTTGTATAAAGGGTGTTCCATATACCCGGTATGCAAATGATTGTAAGGAAACGCTCGCAAAGCATATCTTACAAAGATTGGAGCAAGCACTTCGAAACATTTACATTGTACAACAATTGGAGCAAGCACTGTGAAACATTTACATTGTACAACAATTGGAGCAAGCACTCGCGAAACATTTACATTGTACAATGATTGAAGCAAGCACTGCGAAACATTTACATTGTACAATGATTGAAGCAAGCACTCGCGAAACATTTACATTGTACAATGATTGAAGCAAGCACTGCCAAACATTTACATTGTACAACGATTGGAAGCAAGCACTGTGAAACATTTACATTGTACAATGATTGAAGCAAGCACTCGCGAAACATTTACATTGTACAATGATTGGAAGCAAGCACTGTCAAACATTTACATTGTACAATGATTTTAGCAGGCACTGTCAAACATTTACATTGTACAATGATTGAAGCAAGCACTCGCGAAACATTTACATTGTACAACGATTGGAAGCAAGCACTGTGAAACATTTACATTGTACAATGATTGAAGCAAGCACTGTGAAACATTTACATTGTACAATGATTGAAGCAGGCACTGTCAAACATTTACATTGTACAATGATTGAAGCAAGCACTGTGAAACATTTACATTGTACAACGATTGGAAGCAAGCACTCGCGAAACACTCAGAAACACATCTAGCTGCAATGGAGCAAAGTAATGGTTATGCAAACCATTATAAAACGTTTGCATTTTATCGTGGTTGTTTGATATAGCTTACCTACTAGACAATAAAACTGAACCACATAAAATATCAAATTCTCATGGAGGCATTATTTTTTTTTACATCATACATATGAAGGTCTTTCTGAATGGAATTTATACGGTAAGTCCACACATTGTGAATTTGACGTCTTGTGAGCGGTACGGTAGATATTAGGAATGGTAGTTATGTTTGTTTTGGACAAAAATAATGTGTAAATGCATGTATACGCCTAAAATAATTGGAAACCTACAAAAAAATATATAGAAAACTGTGCCCGAGTGATTTTTGGAGGCAGTGCTCCACTACGACACATAGGTACCAATTCGTACCCGGCCGAAATAGGCAATGGGCTAGGAGGGTCCCACATGCACCCCCTCCAAACCTCCGAACCAATATTTTTCTGAACCCTTATGACCCACTGATCACAAATCAAAAATGTTAACATTGCATAAGTAGGGATGAACTTCCGGTTATGACGTCATCAAGATGGCCGCAATCTCGAATTTGACTGAAAATTGAAAAATAGTCATAACATTGACATTTTTCAACCGAAGTAGACAAATGATGTATCAAAATGACCACAATAGAACAACAAAAACATATCAGGACCAAAACATCCAATATATGTAGTGATTTATTACGCAGGAATGAAAAAATCTGATATTAAGCTTAAAAAATGGTGATTTTTCAGCAAATTTTTCATATTTGGCTTGACGCAGCAAAAATGTTTACTAACAGCAAACTATTATTTCTAATAAGTTTTTTGACCACTTATCAATCAGTTTAAGCAACAAAAACCAATGTTAACATCGTATAAGTACCGGTTATGACGTCATCAAGATGGCCACCATCTCGAATTTCACTGAAAAAAGCAAAATAGTCATAACACTGATATTTTTCAACTGAAGTAGACAAATGAGGTATCAAAATGACCACAATAGAACAATTAATACATATCAGGACCAAATAATCAATATATGTAGTGATTTGTACGGAAGAAATGAAAAAAATAAGATTTTAAGCTCAAAAATGGTGATTTTTCAGCAAATTGTTCATACTTGGCTTGACGCAGCAAAAATGTTTCCCAACAACAAAATATTACTCGTAATCAGTTATTTTAACTCCTATCAATCAGTAAAAACAACAACAACAACAACAAAAATATATTTAAAAAATGCAAAAAAAGAATTATTGTTATACCCTCAATTCTGTAGATTAGCAGCGTCTCAAAAATAATTATTATAGCACAACGCCAACTGATAGCGTAACAAATGTAACCTAAGCTAACCTTGTGTTTCCGTTATAACACTTCAGAGTTTCCAAAACGTTTGTGTCTTTGAAAATGAGCAGATTCATTGTTTATTTCCTATGCATAGCATAAGCAAAATGTCGGATGGTTACTACAGTGTCACATATGTCTTTCACTGGCTCTCAATGATAACAATTATTATTGTACGTGCTTTCACGTCTCACTGCACTATCCACTGAAGAGACTCGGCATATCTGGCAGCTGGCACATGCAGTCCGAATCAGAGTAATCAAGATATCAGTATCCAATTCGTTGAAAGTCAGAGCGTCGTCTTCGATGTCGATGAGCTGAAGTGACACTAAATTTGCCAGTGTTGTTCTAACCTGTCATCTTATATGACCCATCCATGGCCAGAGTTCATATCAGGAACAACAGGTTCAGGGATGTGGGATCTCTTTCAGATTCTAACATATCGTACGTATATACTTTTTCAGATTTCTCCGGCAAAACGGAAATAACACCATATCCACATTCTTCCAATGGTGGAATTGGTTCTCCATAGCGCATAACTCCATAATTTGTATGAAGTACTATTCATCAATCTTGTGGACCCTCGTGCAAAAATGGCACAGGTGATATCATCGAGGTCATTTATGAGGCTATAAATGTTAAATGATTTTCATTGGTCTGACTTTTCCCAATCCCTTGAAGGTGCTGGTTGTGTCACATCTGGTGTATGCGTAAAGAGACCATTGAAGACTATCCAGTAAAATGTTCTCTACAGTGCTTTCCAGACTTGGCAAAGAGTGAAATTTCAATGCAGACCTCATCGATGACCTCAAAGAATCCACCTGTGCCACCTATGGTCACTGAGGTTCACAAGAATGAGGAATTGTGCTTCATACGAATTAAGGAGAATATCTGGTGTCTTTTCCATAATAATTTAATAATTTTTCAGTCTATCCACCAAATACAAAAAATGTATGACAACATCCATTTTTATTGAGTTGGCCCCCTGTATATACAATATAAATTTAAATATTGTCCTTTTACGACAGAATTAATAGTAACACGTGGACAATTTTTTGACGTATTAGACGTTCTGTTGCTACACTAGTGTGGTACCTCATTGCCAATGACATTATATTATTGGTCCAGTTTCACCAACATTATTTAACTTTAAGGGGGTTTTTTTTACTTCGAATTTACATAAGAAATCGTTACAGAAACGGAGGGAAGCTCCTTAACACGAGATTTGTTTCTGTAACGTCTGTAATGCAGAATTTTGAATTAAGGAATACGTTAAAAATAATGAAACTGTACTCAGAAAATTAAATATTAAAATTATTACTTAGTCGGAAATCATTCAACAAAATATCGATTGAACAGCATTAAAGACTAGATTGTTCATGGAACTAAACATCTTATGTACGTTTCTTTGTAAAAAAAATATCAAGAAACTTGAATGTTCAAGAAGTCCAAAATTTATGATTTGCAATAACAGTCAAACCAATCTCCAAAGAAGTAACGAACGGGTTATCTTTAAACCTAGAGGTTTTGTATTGCCTTTAGGTTTGAAGATAATTATTAGTAACCTCTTTGTGCTGGACGATGTTTAGAAGTTTACTTTTTTGTGCTGGACGATGTTTAGAAGTTTACTTTTTTGTGCTGGACGATGTTTAGAAGTTTACTTTTTTGTGCTGGACGATGTTTAGAAGTTTACTTTTTTGTGCTGGACGATGTTTAGAAGTTTACTTTTTAGTGCTGGACGATGTTTAGAAGTTTACTTTTTTGTGCTGGACGATGTTTAGAAGTTTACTTTTTAGTGCTGGACGATGTTTAGAAGTTTACTTTTTTGTGCTGGACGATGTTTAGAAGTTTACTTTTTAGTGCTGGACGATGTTTAGAAGTTTACTTTTTTGTGCTGGACGATGTTTAGAAGTTTACTTTTTAGTGCTGGACGATGTTTAGAAGTTTACTTTTTAGTGATGGACGATGTTTAGAAGTTTATTTTTTTGTGCTGGACGATGTTTAGAAGTTTACTTTTTAGTGCTGGTGGACGATGTTTAGAAGTTTACTTTTTTGTGCTGGACGATATTTAGAAGTTTAAGCGGTTGACATCATAATGAAATTTTTTAGCTGGTAACAGATTTTGATTTCAGGATATCTGAAGATGCATTCACATATACCGACTGACTGCTGAGAAATATATTATTATCATATTAAGCCTTATACATTTCTCAGCAGTGAGTCGGTAAATGTGAAGGTGCCTTTTATTATCCTGAATCAACGTCTTGTTACCAGCCAAAAAAACATACTTTTTAACGATACGGTAACACATATGCGTTTTTTGAAGAAAAAACATTAAGTATCTTGAATATTTATTAAGTACAGTTTCATGATTTGCAAAATCAAAACACTTAATCAACCGATCAGTTTAGATCTTTAGAAGTTTAGGCGATTGTGATAATATGTAAATGATCCTTTTGCCTGGTAACAAGACGTTGGTTTAAGAATATTTGGAGACGCATTTATATGGGAATATTTTATGATTACTCTGTAGGCATATCTAGTAAAATGTTGAGATTTATTTTGGATCGATCCGGACAATTTCATCTGTATGTCCGTTATAACGTGTTGTTAATTGATCGCTTGATTACACAATATGATGAACAAATGTAAACACATACTAGGTTTATTGATTTACGGCCAGCCACTTTGATGAACTTACCATTTATAGATTGTTACATCCCTAATACGTTGGAGGCGATACACTATCAGAAACACCAGGTTATATAAAGGTTTTACAAGGTTATCTGCTCCGGTACGATCTTGTGTCTATCTGATAGGGATACAATATCATTTTAGATATTCTCTTTTCAAGACAATATTTAATTTGAGCACGAGTACTGAACAAAAGTCCTGTAGCTACATTCTAGTGGTAACCCTAGGAGGCAATATACGATAAACCTTTGTATGGACCAGGGCCCAGTTCCTTCAACATTCATTACTGAAAGCAATTCTTTGACTTCTCTTAAAAGAACGTATTACAGAAATGAAGTGGTTTCCTTATTTCAAGGTTTTTCCTTCACTTCTGTAATGCTGCCCTATGGAGAATTTTAAATTCAGGAATTCCTTAAAGATAAGAAGTATTGATGACTGGGCCCAAAAAATTAAAACATTAGAATTACAACTTACTTGGAACTCATTCAACAAGATATCGCTTGAAGAAGCAATATCGCAATATGTCTTCAGGTAAATTTGACCTGAAAAAATCTTCAGGTGAAATTGACCTGAAATTGACCTGAAATTCACATGAAATTCACCTGAAATTGAGGTCAATTTCACATGAAGATTTTTTCTGGTCAATTTCAGGTCAATTTCACCTGAATTTTTTTTCATGTGAAATTCAGGTCAATTTCAGGTCAATTTCATATGAATTTCAGGTCAATTTCAGGTCAATATTTTGACCTGAAATGACTTTTAATTGTGTCTATCCATCGAATACATACTTTTATACGGACATGTGGGTACGGGTACTTCATAAAACGATATATGTTTTGTAATTCTTATCATAAATTTAAACCTTGATATTCTTCATCATCATTTTCTTAATATATCTGCGGTCATTATATATTTCATCATTCATGTATTACGGGAGAAGACGGACTTTAAGTTATTCAACTTTTGTCTGATCCCATTTGTATATATGCAAATAAAATATGTTTAAATCAAATCTATCCATTTCGGTCACATAAGTATGTGCGTTTCTTGAATTATTATTTAGTATAATTTCAAAATTTACAACAACAAAAAACGAATCAGCAATAGGAATCGATCAAGATTCAAACGATTCTCAAAAACAAAACAAAAACCGACGGGATTATCTTTAAACTTAGAATTTTTGCATTGGGTCTTTGTTTTAAAATGAATACCCTTTCTGCTTGGTGATGTTTAGAGGTTAAGGAAATCGGTATACCTTAATGACTCATTTTGCCTGATAACAAGACGTTGATTGTCCTAATTTTCCGACTCACTACTGGACTAAATATTACTAGTATTATGATATTGTAGGCGTATGCTATTTAGAAATATGGTGAGATGCATATGGGATCGATCCGGAGAATTTCATCTGTATGGCCCTTCACTACGACATGTTGTTATTTGATCGCATGATTACACTACAGGATTTAAAATGTAAACACATACTGGGTTTATTGATTTACTGACAGCCACTTTGATGTACTAACCATTTGCATAGTTTAATATGAAATAAATTCTGATTGAAAGCAAGGTCGGTCTCAAAAAATGCTACGTCCTTGGTTTTACTTAAAACATATCGATAGACATTTCAGATAACTAGACAAACTATTGATAAGAAAAAAGTCTACTTTGTAGGATGCAGGTGCTTTGGAAACAAAAAAGTACCACAGCGAAAAAGTGTACTACCAAAAATAAACGCAATCTCAATTATTTCAATTTTATTTTAATCGTGATCACAATAAGCTTTGAAAATACATATGACATTTCGTTTTTCTCTAAATCAGCATTTTGTGTCAAGTTAAACAAACTCTTGACTGTAAACTTTCTAATATCGGTATAGGGAATGCTTATAATGTAAAATTCATGCTGATAAATATATGGAAAATACATGGTCATATAAGCGGTATTTTGGCGAGGGTGAAGAAAGACAAAAGTGGCGTTCTCACCAGAGCCATAATACAATTTATATTTAAGACACTGACACGATATTCTTTTTATTCTGCAATATTACAAAAAATGCATAATATTATATTTATATTTAGCAGTTATATTTATTAACATATTCGTATTACAATGTTCAACAAATATGTCCAACTTTCGAACAATGGATCAACCAATAGGAGGTCGACTGAATCGGTGAACGTGCTAAAATACAGCTATTTTCAGTCAGTGCCGAATACTATGGTGGCATATTTCTGCCATCGAATTGCCGACTTACGACTTAATGATGTCGACATAATTAAGGCATTATGTCGACATCATATAGGAAGATGTCGACATAAACAGAAGAATATGTCGACTTACCACATGTACCTGCCCACGTAATGATTCCAAGATAATTATGTAGAAAGTCGGTAACTCGGCGATTAATCGTGTTTATGCTCGGGTGTGACACCGACTTGTCAGTTATTGATGTCGACATCTAAACTAAAAGATGTCGACATCTGGTCTTGAAAGTGGAAATCAAAGGCCACTCTTTCATGACGCACTGTGTATATGCAGCAAGGTACCATACAGCAGAGATCGACGTTGATTTTGTTAATTCAGGTTTTTATTTATTTGATTTCAAAACTAAAAATTGTGATCCTGCACATCCCGGCCATGCAGCTGTAATTAACATACGTGTACGTAGCTGTTAGTCCGAGCTGAGGAAGTTAGAGTGCAAGAGGACTCTGCTTTGTACAACGAATTTCCATCCTCTTG
>SAYR01014810.1:200178-228807 GCA_004382745.1 Argopecten irradians irradians
GCCATAAATTATATTAATTAATATAGGTGGTACATTGTATAAGCCGTGGGTTGGAAATTCGTTTAAAAAGCTGTGTGTGTGTTTGTGGATTGGCATTCGCGTACCAAGTTATGTACTACATACCGTACTATACTATATTAAAAAATGAATGAAAAAATTAAAAAAATGCAAAACAATGATTTTTTTCATGTTTTATTTTTCTTGCCGAATACACGAAAAATACCAGTTACGTAATTTAAAAGCCATAAAGGTCACAGTACAGGTACACCAATACACATTGGGAAACCAGCTTCACTTGTTAGCTTGGCCCTGTCAATACATTATATTAATATATATATAGGTAAATATTTACATCCCTCGATACACTTATTATAAAGGCACAATGAATTTTTGTTACGGTCTTAAATAGCCAGATTCAACCTTTGGTCTGCCGGGACTATTTTTTGTAGTAAAAACACGCGTTCATTGTAGTCAAACGTGGTAAAAAAAGTCACGTGCTTATACTTCATTCATGCCATTGGCCGGGAGTATACAATTGTATTATGGTAACTAGTGATCACGTGATTGTGTGTGTTTACTTCCAAATATGGTGATAGTTTGCTTGCCATTTCTTCGGGAAAAAAGTGATCTATTTGAAAATATTTGAACTCCAAAATAGTTATTAATATTGCATGGCATATGATTTTGACTTGCACATATGTACTGTTTACTATAAATAATGAACTGAAAGAGTTATAAAAATTGTATTTCCTCGTTTTTGTAAATATAATGATGTAATGCGAATTTACCAATTCAATAGTTCTAACCGTCTAATCTAGGATCAGCGAAGATCGGCTACTCCCGGCTAAATTCGTAGAATTTATAAATTTATTCTTGATATAATTAATTACCCGCTTTAGGTTTCAGAACAGATACATAATAAACACAAGAAAATAAGAATATTACTAAATACCAGGTCAGAGAAAATACTCTATTTGGAAGTAAACACACACTCATGTGATCACTAGTTACCCATAATACAATTCCATATTTATTTCGGCCAACATGGAATGAGGTATAAGCACGTGACTTGTTTTACTACGTTTGACTACAAAGAACACGTGTTTTGTGCCATTATTGGGCAAATTCCCCCGCGGATCGTGTTTCATTTACACCATTTGAAATTGCTAAGCAATACTATCATATAATTGTTTATTTTTCTTTCCAAACAAATGGTTATAAGCTTCCGCTGTAGCGCACTTAGCTTTTTTGGGAATCTAATACATGTGGTACACATACTAGGAAACTGATGTGCATTGCACGGACACTATGTGCTTGACATGGCAGTTACGCTTGGCTAATTGGGACCTATGGACCTAACTTCATTCGTGCTCGGTAGGTCCGTACGAAAACTGCGTATCATTTTGTTTGTCAGATAATCACTCTTCAAGTATACTGAAAGGTCTCAAGGCCCCTCTACCAATTTTGGAATTTCTTATGGCCCTGAGGGTCTCCACGAATTTGTCCCATCAGGGGATAGGGTCTTACCATAGTTATATATGGGGAACACAATTTATTGACCATTATTTGCTCAATTTTCATAGAAATTGTAATCAGACTGTATATGGAATCAAATACTTTTTTCATAGATTATAAAGGTTTAAATTGATATCATCACTGACTGATTTCATGGGCCTTGACTAGGCCAATATATATGGTGCTTATATAGCGGTGTAGTGTCTTGTTGTCACCTCCTGTATACCGAACTTCAGGTGACCCAATTCAGAAAACAAAAAAACACTGGCTTGACAGGTGCGCTATTACTGGCTTATTAAAAATATAGAACTTTCATTTTTTAGTTTTCCCATGTTATAAAACACATTTTCAAAGCAGGAAAGACCAAACAGGTAAAGGGAATTACAGAAATAGACGAACTAAGATTCCTAACGCTTTTTACTCTTGTCATGATTACATCAGCTCTCAGTAGTGCGCGTACGCAAGTTAAATTAAACTTTAATGTGCAGCTGCAGGGCGTAGGAAGAACCAAGGGTTCTCCCTTTTGCACTATTTTTCTCGCTACCTTCATCTTTTAAGAAATTTTTGCAGACTTTGCGGCACATTTCCTAAAACGTTCAATCAACGTGCCCACTACGTTCCAAACCTTCACTTAACAATGACAAACATCTCAACATACTACGTATAGACAAGACTAAAAATGGTCCATCAAGGGATTCTACTATTTCAAAAATGTTTCTTAAAATCTTAATTTGTTAGTAATGCTTAGGCAAGACAACTCTAAATCATATTCCATTATTTTTTGAGTAATCAACAATGTGCTTGAAGGTGTGTGAAGCCAGCTAATATATGAACGCATTCACAATACCAATTTCTAGAAAGCAGGTAACTTTTAATGTCGCTTATAAAATCCTCAAAAACTAACATCCGTTAAAACTTCATCTTGGCCATTCTAAATCGTAATATTTTTTTTCCCGGGGAGACCCTCCGGACCCCCAAAACAGCTCAAAACTCTCGCGCACTCCGGCGCTCGCAAAATCAATCTAACATGTAGTTATTTTTGTTTCCGGGTGAGACCCCCGGACGGCACCCCCCCCCCCCCCCCCCCCCCCCCCCCCCCAACACCAAAAATCTCGCGCATTCCAGCGCTCGCAAAAAAATCACCTTCACAACTACATCGCCATAAAAATTAACCTCAGCCAATTCAAAAATCGTAATATTTTCTATGGAGGGAGTCTCCCCGGACCCCAAACACCACAATCTCGACCCTCTCGCTCCGCTCGCACGCCAATTGGCTATCTCATTAAATTCCTGTTAGCCCGTCCCGCCACTGTCTAAAGACTGGGATGTGTACACAGAATATGTAATGATTTTATCGAGAAAAACATGAAAGATATATATGGTTGCGTGTTGAATTAATCTTCCTCGTGTAGCGCGACGTGAAAGGTCTCAAGTGCTCTTTTTGGACCGGCCGTTTTGCTAACGTTGAAATGGACCCCCGATTGAAAACTGACCTCGGGTCATAATTTCAACGTTGAAAAATGCACCCCGGAAAACCGTTGTGGAAAACATATAGACTTTCCAGCATCGCACTTTCACACCGACCACGCTTGAAAACGGCGGACCCCGTTGAAAAAAGTGGACCACTTCTCCCAAAAAAGACAAAGCATAGGCCCTATGCTGTTGTCTGTATTCACAATTGACACATAACATCTTTTGACAACAACACCACACAAACACAACCACACAACACAACCACAAACCACAACACACAACACAACCAACACCACAACACACAAGCCACGCCAACAACAACATACAACCACCCACACACCAACAACAAAAGCACACAACAACACCAACACGCACCACAACATCACACAACCACAAACATAATCACACAAAACACGACACACCAAACAAACACAACACACATCACAAACCACACGACAATCAACACACACAACACAACACCACACAAAATACAGCCACATAGCATCCAACAGCACACAACACAAACACACCAATAACACACACACATAACAACAACACAAAACACAAAACACAAACGATGATATCCCCAAATACAAAATTTCATTACAAATCGCGGGTGATTACGTAATTTAAGATATCAGCCATATAAGGGGGGCTTATGATTAAGAATGGCCCGGATAACAAGAATTTCGAAGAATTATGTTTGGTTGCAACCAGCTTACATTATTGGATATGCACCTAACGTCCATATTTCAGAGACCGTCACGTTTGGGAGAGTTTTGCGGAAGGTCATTTTTCAACCGGTTCATTTTTACAAACAGACCCTGCGTGAGAAATTGACCCTAGACGCCTGTCAATTTTTCGAACGGCATTGTAAATTCTCAAACGGCATTCGGGGTCCGTTTTCATACGTTGAAAACTGGACCCGCAGGTCACATTTTCAAAACGAAGGTGTACCATTTTCAAGCGTTTACACCGGCATCTTCCCAGTGTCTGTTGATTAAGCAATTTACAATCTTCTTATAACAAGAAACCTCATACATGGACATGATATTAGGCCATAGCAATGCTGGATTAAGGGATACAAAGTTTGTTCAAATCAATTGATTTGACCTATGTGCCAAAGGTCACAGGGCTGAGACATTATCTATTATTTGTTTAAAAGTAAAACATATTTATTATGACCAGTGCTGCATAAATTCGAAATTCAGGGCGTGACTGTTGCTAGATGTGATATATAGCCTTCTTGCTCATTTCTTCATAACTCATGGCATCCAATTTTGTAAGACAATTCTAACAATGCTTTAAAGAATTTGAAATAAAAATAAACTCATTTACTGACGTGCGCATCTCCTAGCATTGGTGATATAGTATTTACAATGTAACCAAATCTTTTTCAACAGATTAAATTTTAATGGCTCTCATATTATTGATCTATCAACAAAGTGTTTAGCTGTAAAAATTCAATTTAGTCTGACTATTTGACTTACCTGTCTACTGCTCCCACGCGCTTGTGTAGTTCAAAACACAGTCAGACGGACAATTCTGTTGCCATTATGTTGATTCCATTACATCTGCTACATTTCCTATGAAAATCGAGCAAATAATGCTCGTAAATGTGTTTCCCTATATAAACTATGGTAAATTTGACCCTCTCCCCTGGGGAAAATTCCGAGACCCCATGCAGGGCCATGAAATTCATAAAATTGGTAGAGGGCCTTGAGACCTTTCAATCTATGAAGAGTAATTCTGACAAGCAAAATGATATACTAATATAACCAGTAGTATCTAGGCATTTTCGTGCGGAACCTACCGAGGCATAATGTAGGTCCCAATTTAGCACAATCAGCCCGTGCATGCACATCATTTTCCTTAGCATGTGTACAAGTACATGTATTAGATTCCCAAAAAGCTAAGTGGGCTACGCGGAAGCTAACCATTTGTTTGGAAAGAATTTGGAAATTAAACTATGAAATAATAGTATTGCTTAGCAATTTCTAATGGTGTAAATGAAACCACGATCCGCGGGGGATTTGCCCAATAATGGCACAAAACACGTGTTCTTTGTAGTCAAACGTAGTAAAACAAGTCACGTGCTTATACCTCATTCATGCCATTGGCCGAAATAAATATGGAATTGTAATATGGGTAACTAGTGATCACATGATTGTGTTTACTTCCAAATATAGTGATTTCTCTGACCTGGTATTTAGTAATCTTATTTTCTCTGTGTTATATGTATCTGTTCTGAAACCTAAAGCAGGTAATTACATATCAAGATAAATTTATAATTCTACGAATTTAGCCGGGAGTAGCCGATCTTCGCTGATCCTAGATTAGACGGTTAGATCTATTGAATTGGTAAATTCGCATTATATCATTTATTTACAAAACGAGGAAATATCAGTTTTATAACTCATTTCAGTTCATTATTTATAGTAAACAGTGCATATGTGCAAGTCAAAATGATATGCATGCAATATTGATAACATTTTGGAGTTCAAATGTTTTCAAATAGATCACTTTTTCCGAAGAAATGGCAAGCAAACTATCACCATATTTGGAAGTAAACACACAATCACGTGATCACTAGTTACCCATAATACAATTGTATTTTCCGACCAATGGCATGAATGAAGTATAAGCACGTGACTTTTTTTTACTACGTTTGACTACAATGAATGCGTGTTTTTACTACGAAAAATAGATGCAGATCTATGTATCCCGAGTTTGGAGCTTAAAACCTCAAAAACCTAACATACGAGGAACGCTTAGAAAGACTAAATCTTCCAACTTTACAACATCGGAGAACTAGAGGGGACATTATAAATGTTTTTTAAAATAAAAAAAAAAACATAATATGATCGTAGAGTAACTGAGAACTTTTTGCAAATGGACAGTACAGGCAGAACGACAGGTCACTCTGAGAAATCTTCAGTAACAGAATAGTAGACATATGGAATAAATTGCCGCAACATATTATAGATGCAGATACTGTATACAACTTTGAAGTAATGTTAGATGAACACTAGAAAAACGTTTGTTTTAAAATCTAATAGTCTATATTGTAGGATCATAGCCATTGATATACTGGAATTTATTTACTTATTTTATGAATGTATATATTGTTGATATGGATATAGAGGCTTCCAGCCTGCATCCATCAATTGTCCTAATAAATCCTAATAAAACTGCGTTCCGGGAGGATTTTTAGTCGAAAGGTTGACCGTAAGGAAAATTCGTTGTGCCTTTATATAAGTGTATCGAGGGATGTAAATATTTATGTATTTATATATGGACAGGGCAAGTTAACAAGTAAAGCTGGTTTCCCAATGTGTATTGTGTACCTGTTCTGTGACCGTTATGGCTTTTAAATTACGTAACTGGTATTTTTCGTGATTCGCAAGAAAACAAAACATGAAAAAATCATTGTTTTGCTTTTTTTTTTTAATTTTTCATTCATTCTTTTAATATAGTATAGTACGGTATGTACTACATGGACTTGGTACGAATGCCAATCAACAAACACACACAGAGCTTTTAAACGAATTTTCAACCCACGGTTATACCCCTATATTAGTAAATAATTATGGCCAAGAGGATGGAAATTCGTTGTACAAAGCAGAGTCCTCTTGCACTCTAACTTCCTCAGCTCGGACTAACAGCTACGCACACGTTGGTTAATTACAGCTGCATGGCCGGGATGTGCAGGATCACAATTTTTAGTTTTGAAATCAAATAAATAAAAATCTGAATTAACAAAATCAACGTCGATCTCTGCTGTATGGTACCTTGCTGCATATACACAGTGCGTCATGAAAGAGTGGCCTTTGATTTCCACTTTCAAGACCAGATGTCGACATCTTTTAGTTTAGATGTCGACATCAATAACTGACAAGTCGGTGTCACACCCGAACATAAACACGATTAATCGCCGAGTTACCGACATTCTACATAAATATCTTGGAATCATTATGTGGGCAGGTACATGTGGTAAGTCGACATATTCTTCTGTTTACGTCGACATCTTCCTATATGATGTCGACATAATACCTTAATTATGTCGACATCATTAAGTCGTACGTCGGCAACTCGATGGCAGAAATATGCCACCATAGAATACAGCAAAGTATATGTGGTAGGTGAATTCCGACAATGTAGATTCTAGTTGCAGGATAAATTTCAGTATTTCTATTTGCTTAATTGCTTTCTTAAACCTTAAACTGGATTTAAATTCCGTTTGATAAATGTTGTATGGGATCGACTACAGAACTTATTTTATATTTACAGTTACACCAGTCCGTCATGTTATCAATACAAAATATACCAGTGACCTTTTGCCCGTTCATCACAGTGGTTATGAACTTTTGTCACCTCCCTCCTACATAAAAACACGTGTACAAATCATTATATTTATACAAACAAACACCTCTCTTTATCTAGATACTAAGTCATAAGGCGGTCAACCAAAATATGTCAAGCTGTGAGTTTTCTCTATCAAATATGATTTCCGCGGTGTCGTCCTGATAAGAAGTTAATTTAGAAAGAAATTAAAATTCAATAAAAATTTTGAATTTCACTGTAGACTTAATTTCTGAGAGAAATACAAAAATGTGGTAGATAGATAATGGGTTTACATGGCAGACCGTAGAGACTCAAATGTTATCTAAATATTCATTTTCTGTACACACCCATGTTAACCTTGTGATATTTTGCATGCGTAACTACATGTTAAATGTTGGTATGCGTCATGGCCAGCGATATGGCTAATACTATATTAATGTTAATATGGCTTATTCTTTTAAAATGCTTAATTAGGGGAGCAGCTAGATTCTTGAGTGATACACTAAACGAAAATAGCACGTATGAGGGGAAATAAATACAGGTAGTTCCTATCACATTTCCACCACAAAACAACAATTCCAATATGTCTATAAGTGTCTTTCTAGCTAAGCACTTTTACCATTCCTTTATCAGTGGACTTGAGTTAACAAACAAAAAAACATCACTTTAGTTCGTTTTACTTTGGAATGCAAATGACGTTAATAAATGATACTGCGTCAAAAAGGGCATAAAAGGAGGCGTTTCAGTTGATACCAATGTACTTATTCATTGCTGCTGGTAGGCAATAACAAAAAAGTTTCCCACTTGACAACCGTTGCTAGGGTCGGCGTTGTAAACGTCAATCTGGTGATCCGTCCATTGTTGAACTTATGATGTTGGTTTGCCCCTCTATGCCGTATTTTTGGGCTCTATTTGTTAACAGTCGTCATCTGTAGTCCGAAGTCAAAATAGAATTTGTCAAGTCTAATCGTACATACCGATGATACCAGTCCATGTTATAGGTACCGGTAAGCATTATGATTATTTGGAGCAAAATAAATATTAACCCATCCCCGATACTCTGGGGGTTCCGATCACTAACAATCTCTACACGTGTATCATAGTAGATATCGAAAGTGATAGGAATCCCTGGAGTATCTAGAATGATATTAACCGTACTATCTAGGTTTTCTCCTAAAATATAACATATTTGACCGAAATTCATAAACAGCGCAACAAATGATATGTTCACAGTAAGACGTATAGTTAGCCATGAAGCATGGTATTGATAAAGTTACCTCCGTTCTAACTGTATCAAAATAGTATCGCCATCAGCTTTAAGATTATTTCCCTTCTATCATTGCAATATTTTTTTAATGGAACGATAACTCTGTATTCCTTGGAGGCCGACAAGCTCGATTGCCGTTAAAACTAAGACCTGGTAGAGTATTAGCGTGATTTTGTTTTTATAATCATGTGAATTTGGTTTAACCTAAATACGTGGTGATCCATCATTTTAGTCCAAATATTTGATACTTCTGTTATCCATGCTGTATTTCGTAAAAAATTTATGAATCAAAGACATTCAGTCTTATAGTCGGCCTAACTGTGTCTCAATGTAAATACACTGTAACACAAACGGTTAGGTGTAAACGTTAAATTGAAAAACAGATGTCGTTATACCTTTGAAATACAGGTATGACATATATGGTAGTCCTGTGTACCTGTTTTGGTATAGGGTTTATTATCCTTACTTTCAAAAACAGGTATGGTGTATGTGTGAGTACAAGATACCTGTTTTGGTAGATATGTTACACTAACATTGTGACGTATTACCTATTTGTGAATAATAGATACATGTTTTGGAAGGACATGTTATCCTAACATTGAAATACAGGTATGATATATTTGTGAATAATAGATACCTGTTTTAGTAGGGCATGTTATCCTAACATTGAAATACAGGTCTGGTATGCAACAACTGATAAGTACAACCTTGGACATTGCTCCCCGTATATCTGTCAGTACAACTATGTAAATACCTATTTATATTATATGTTTGTATTTAGAGTTCGATAAAAGTTCATTCACCTTAAGGTCGCCAGCCAATGTCAGCTGGTCACTGTTACAGTATTACAAGTCTGGTCCAGGCGAGGCTTTGATCTAATGATGACAGATACTGGACGATAGACCTACATTGTACCTCCATTATATATCATAAATAATTTGTTTATTTTTACCCTCCTATTCACAACCAGTGTGGCTAATAAAGAGGGAAAATATTGATGTAGAAAAGATACTTTGATTTATGGTCTTTACGAATGTGGAAAAGAGGAGAAAGATTATAGTACATCATTGTTGAAAAGCTGGTGTAACTTGCAGAAAAGAGGATGTGTTGTGCGGCCATTGTTGAATCTTGACGTGGAGAATAGTGTGTAACATCTAGTAATATTATTGATTTCAGTATTAACTTGGATATTTTATGTTATGGCGATAGAACGAAAAGATCTGAGTGTTATTTAAATAAACGGCAAAATTTTGTGTTATATTTCCTTATATAACAAAAGAACTATTTTCAAGTTAGTCCTTATAATTTTATTTTTTACCTGCAATTCCACTTGAGTTGATGAACGCTTTTCTATTAGAACTATTACGTTTCAACCAATCAAATGCGACGTTACAAACGGTGACGTCATATTTAAGGTTTTCGGCTGACAACATCTTCGAAGCCAGTAAACATTGTAAACATTTGTTACAAGAGATAATTAAAAATGCAATATATATTTGGATATAGAGCATATATAGTTTTCAGTCGTTTTGCTAAAGAAAAGGTAAACTATAGTATGTTTTTGTAATTGCTCTTGTAAAAAGAAGATGATAATTATTGCAAAGATACCGATTTCTGATGCCATAACAATAAGCTGTTCGCAAATTAGAATGAAACATTATGAGGGTTTTAGTCCTTATTAGAAATGTGATAAAAGGATAAAAAATTTAAGTAATATTTTAGAAGAGGAGGCATGCTGACATTAGGTGATGTAGCAAAGGAACTGCATTATTGTATTGCTGAAATTAGAAGAGAGTGGGTTTGTTTATATTGCGGTAGGGAAATGGATACGGCTTCCAGTGGTAATTACAGTAGGAAATATGATGCAGGTTTTGGTCATTTTTGCTTTAGGAAATAAGATATAGGTCGCGTGCACTCAGAAAGACGATGCTGTTTTGGCGTCAATTTCTATAGAAAACATAGCTGTGTTAAAATTACATTGTAGGTCAAAAAGTTTTGGTTTCTTAGTCACTCTTCTAGAACAATAATGTACTGTTTTGATCACTAAGCATGTGGTGAAGCATTGGGTATGTGTGTATCGTTACTGAAGTAGAAATTGCATGTGGATGGAATAGCGTTATATAGAGTTTAAATCAGTATAGATATACAATGTATGGTATTAACTTGGTCGATGTCAATAGGCCAGAGTATGGGAAGCATTGTTGATGGCTGGGAAAGCGTGTCAATTTATGTCGTCTATAAATAACCAGGTAAGCATGAGAGGAAAGATGGACTGATCACTGTAGTACTCAGTTATAGACTTAACGTACGTCCTTCAGATAACCTCACAATTTTATTTATAGAAGCTTTTTATGTTTACCTTAATTTCAAAAATGCATTTTTCAATCAGTTGTCAAAAATTAATTATTGTATGGAAATAACCATATCAATGTGATTTCTACTCGAAAACGTACTTGTTCATTGACAATAAGTCTCTATACGTATTAGAGGAAATAGCATATTTCTAATCACTGACAGGGTATTCTGTGCGTTTGAAAACTTACCAGTCCAGTACGTTGCGATTATTATTTCAAATGAGAATTGAACGTAGGGACGCTTCTAGGTACATATATCCTTGATAGTCCAAGGGTTATCATCACTGTATATAACGACTGAGTATGATAGTAATTCATGGAATATCGAGGAAGCGTATAGGAACAGGTTATAGGTCTCAAGTAACACGATATCATGTCTTGTTGTTTTGTAGCCATCTTTGACATCAATCTTTCTGGGATTTTGGCTTTAAATAATTCCATATTTCTTCACCTCTTTCTAGCTCGACATTCCCAGCTCTGCAGGCAGGTAGGGCGTTAGAAATGCCGCCCATATTGCATATTCGTAAAAGGCGGCTAAATTTAGGATATGATCTGTTCTATTCTTCCTTATTGACTTGTTCTTTCTAACGTCTCCCTTGACACCGCCTCACATTTGGCCTTCAGTTGAGCGCTCGCCCCTTTGAGAAAAGTTCTGGGTTCTGTCCCCTGGACTAAGCACGCCATAATGTATTAAAGTTTCTACTCCGTCTTAGCGCTCAGCATAAAAAGGAGTCGATTTTTCCGTTGCCAACTTAATGTGGTTGTGCTTGTTTGGCGTCTTCTACGGCATGCTTCAGTGAAATGGCGCTATAAAAGGGGAAACTATTTCAACTATTACAAGAAGACACGGCACAAACATACTGCACCTTCCCAAAACATACAGATTTTCCACGGATTTGGACACAAATTACATCACTATCAATTAAAGTCATAATACATAACCATTAACGGTAAGTTTAAAACATACATAAGCTTTAATGGCGTTTGATTGGCCTTAAGATAGGTATTCTTGCCCTGTTCGGAAATATTTGATCTTCTAAAAGGGTGATATTAAATCCGATTTGTGACCAGCACGCAGAGAATAATTAATTCAATGTCATCAAAATAATATCTAAGTAACGTCACAACAACAAAATTATAGCGTCACGTGAGCGTCACAGCAGAATCCCAACAACAACACTCCATTGCATCACTTCGACCTTGTATTACATCTATGTTGCTACGCAGTAAATATATGCGGAAGTAAGTTGTGTAGAAAATACCATTGGCCCCCTCGGGAAGCAGGTAAGAATGGGTTTCTCCATGGGGTTGGAATTCATAAACTGTCAAACGCGAACCAGAAAGCCTCGTGTGTGACAACTTCTAGACATCAATTTCAAATTCTTTTATTGCATTAAGGTTTTCAACTCATTTGCACATATCTGCATATCATTCATAACTGTATATATAAAGGACATATTACTCATGCAGACGAGAATATAGAACATAAATGCATCATTGATTGAGTAGTTGTATTATACACAGATTTAATCAACAATTTCACTTTGTAATACTCGAAAGTTGACTTACTAAATACGGATGAGTTTTTCAATAATAATATTTATTTATAAACTTTCTAATATCTATAACCATACACCTCAGGGATTTAAATCACCTTCTTACTACGTGATAATAGAAAACTTTTGTGAAGTTTAATAACTGCACACATTTAACCAATACAGCCTTGGTGTTAAGATCCTAGTGTCTGGATCAGGCCGGAATCGATAGGACAGACCATGTTTCCAGGAATGCCTGATCATGCAGAGGAAGCGTGATGTTGAAGAACACCAGGATATATCTAGGTGACCAGGATTCAGCCAGTGTCTATATATCACCCTTTATAGCACGGCCGATTCCAAACCATAAACACCAAAGACAAACCGAAAATATCAAACTGCATACCATTATATCTCACACTCTATCGATTATAGCTGACGGAGTACAGGCAGAATAGCATCCACCGATTGGAATTTAGATTAGTTAACATATAAATAACAGACAAACTGCAATTCAATATATAATTCAAGTGTCAAACTCACAGCGTTGTCTAGAGGCTCAGAGATAGGTATAAGATACATCAGAAATATAAAATGGATGCACTGTTTGTATTGTCTATCTTTGATACTTCAGTGAAAATATTTGTCCTCTTTCGTCAAGAAGACTTTGTCATTTAAAGCAAGGAAAGCAGACTTACATGGATGGACGGCGTATGATAATTTATATCGTCTCTGTTTTACGTTGTAGTTGTTTCAATTCTATTTTTTTCTCTTTATTAAGAAAAGACAAAACAAAAACAAATAAAAAAAACCCACAAAATTGAGATAAAAGGAAAAAAGAAAACATATTTTCTATTCACCATTTTGAAATATAATATAGAAAAGAAGCAATACATTTTATCACACGCTACTATCTGGTTGTTGCTAGATAAAATTACACCATACAACGTTTTAGCTGTAAGTTTACTCCTTCTAATCACTACTCTGAAGGGAATTGTTAATTGCCATTGTAATATGTAACAATATGTGTAATAGTATCAATTAAAATTTCACGTTCAGATCACTATCTAATTTGTCTTGTTACACGTTCTAAGCGACGACAGACGACGAATTATGTACTATGTTGTACATTTTGTTACAACTCATATAATTCTCATATAAATACCTGTTGTTATCTAGTGCATAAGGTGCATTAATGTATGTCAGTGTTATCAGCCGGAGATTGTACCACACACATCCTATATACTGTAAATGGGGTCTATTGATAGAGATATTGATTCATAGTGACAATGAATTACACCCTCCTAGACAATTAATATATTTAATGTGTGTTTCTGAAATACCTTCCCAATCATTGCCTTTGTCACTCAAGTTGTTTTTTCGTGATAACTGTACACACGATAAATATGTTAAAGTATTATATTTCAAAATGCCAACCAATTACTATAAATTACATGTTTACGCCATCACTAGTATGTACATTTACTTCTTAACAACTTGAAATTATTTTCATATTTTGTTTGAGTATTTTGATGCTGCCTGGAGATCAGCCCACAGATGTAGTGTGGTATGACAAATCCAAGTTGAGATGTAGTATTTTAAGTCAGTCAGACAAGCTAGATCTATTTATACTTAATTAGACTCATGACTGATTTTAAAACAAAGGTTTCAAAGGTATAAACCATATTGAAGGTATTGATGGCGTCACTTCAGACTTTATATAGCAGCGAAGACAACACCCTATACACCACCGAGGGTGCGATAGTAACCAAGGATCTAACAGGTGTGTCATTGTTCTGATTACCAAGACACATATATACTGGACCGTATGTGATTATACCTATTTTGATGGCGTATTATTGTTGATCATGGCAGACCCTCTATTGCATGTGACCGGGTTTGCATACAAAGCCAGACAATTTGTATGATTATCTCATCGTGACCTCGTTTTTGGGTCACACCAGTCCTCTCGTAACTCAATACTGGGATAAATGTTTGTTTCTCCCCAAATCTGTCGCCATTATAAGAGTAGTTACCCCATTCCATCCTATATTTGACATAATACCCAGACGTATATACCAATTAGCCAAATTAAGTTTCAGTGTTCAATATTCAAGCCCGGTTTTATTAATATGAAAATGAATCTCAAGTTGACCATGGGGGCGTGTTGAACATTAAACGCATTGAAGACCCCAGCGAGAGATCAAGTAAACAAATTAACGTAGGATGATAATAGACTAAGTAAAACAGTAATTATATGATATTCTGAAGCGTGCAAACACACAAATTGTACCTAATGTCTCCCATAGTACATATTGTTACGGAATTTAGTGCGTATAATTTGCTGACATACGCATTGTGCAGCTTCATTGTGACAGTTTAGACCTCACGTTGCTCTACACGTTTCTTATAAAATGCCACGATCTAAAAATAGAAAGGGTATCCTCGTCTGGGGCATGCAGATTCCGGAACGCACGCCCCTATACACGCGGTTAAAACAATCCCATCTATTCGTGAATGCAGGTATTCTGTCCTTAGTTGTCTGGACGATTATCTCCTTTGCCAAAGAGAAGTAAGGCCTATACAGTGCAATTTCAGCTTTATGTTTTAATGGATGGTACCCCATGACTTTCCTGTTCAGTATGCGGTGAGGTCTATGTAGGTCATCTGAAGGTCGCTGCTAGCTAACTCAAGGTTTCGGTAGTAAAACACCCATGTAATCTCAAGTAGTGATGTATCTGACTCAGAGCCAGATTACTCAAAGTATTTGAGATTTTCAAAATATATTTGACAATGAAGTAAATTCCTATTCAACCATATCACGACATTTCGTTTGACCTACATGTTATCGGTATGGATGTGATGGTACATATGTATACTCTTTGCCAGATAGTGTGTTGACCCAGGTATGACCTAGAATCGTGTAGCGGGAGTTGTGATAGAGCAAAATTAAATTAACTACAAAGAAAGCATAAAGTTTATCTCTTCCAAGATAGAGATATAGAAAAAAAAGTTCACCATTTGTTGAGTGAAAAACAATGCAATACTATCGAAGCTAATGATTAATTGGCATTTCAATGTTCTTGAACACTATTATAAAAGCCTATATTGAGTAACTTTATAACCTTTAAATATTGTTCTTGATATGCAGTTTATAAAGAATTTCAACTTATTGCAAACCATGTAACATGTGCAGACAATTACACTGAAGAAGACAGACTTAAGATATCTTTAAATTCATTGATGTTTCTCGATTTCCTTGGGTAGAGATGATCTAAAATTTTATCTTATGATGCCATCTCTTTGTTGTTCTTAGTAACATTCAAATGAAGATATCTCCCAGACATGACACGTAAGGGTCAGATCCAGACGATGACTCGGAAATCGGACAAACTGTTCGTCCATCTCTATTTTGTTTGGATTACTACTTTTTATTCTGCCGGTACTTGTTCTGTTTTGTATGTGTTCCAAGATGAACTAGATCCTGTCTTTTTAAACGTCTATATGTAATTATAGGTTTGGTCTGCAAGTTGCTATTATTCTCTATTATTATTGACTGAATTCTGTGTATTGAATTAGAGTACCGATTGGCACCAGAGCCCGTGTCATTGTATTGTGTCCCCCTGTATATCTATACAACCTGACCGACCAAGGTCCACCGAGTGACTGGTGTATGGTTGTGACGCAGTGGTAAACTTTAATATTGGAATCAAACCTCTGATGTGTTTCCACTTCGGACTTTGGAATATGTGGGAGTGAAGGTGGAGCCAAAATATGATAAAAACTTTGGATAAACTTTTGGTTCTTTGTCATTGTGCTGGAACCAGATCATTATATGTTCTATGGATCAAAGTCCAACTTCGTTACATATGTGACACAAGATTAATTTATTTTGTAATTATCACCTCGCCTTATTTATGATAAAGTAATGTTATCAGTGGTAACGATTTGTCTCCACATAAAAACATTTCAAAGTACAGGTTTGGTAATAAATTGTGCGATAAATTGTAGGTTGTTTTTCGCGAACCATTTATAAAAGAGTCTGGACCTTGCCCACTATGTTTATAGGAAACCAGCTCCTTTTGGGGGGTAAAAAATTAAAGCACACAGTAAATAATAGTTCAATCTTGCTTGTGTAACGTGGGACGAGCGAAGACAGTCTTCAATTAGGGAAAAGAAAACACATTGACATTTATTAATATTATTTATCATTGACAAAATATTATGTGATTGTATCAATACGTACGAAAATACCGTCGCCGTTTGCAACGTCGCTTTTGATTGGATAATTCAGTGACTACAACTTTCAAAAGTAAAGGAATATGAAGATTGTATTTATCACTTGAATCCATTTGATGTTAGGGAGCTATAGCACACATATTAGAATGTGCTGTCATTCTGAACCACTTCGAGGTATTAGAATGTGCTGTCATTCTGAACCACTTCGAGGTATTAGAATGTGCTGTCATTCTAAACCACTTCGAGGTATTAAAATGTGCTGTCATTCTGAACAACTTCGAGGTATTAGAATGTGCTGTCATTCTGAACCACTTCGAGGTATTATAATGTGCTGTCATTCTGAACCACTTCGAGGTATTAGAATGTGCTGTCATTCTGAACCACTTCGAGGTTTCATTAGATTTTTATGTTATATCTCCATAACCTCGAATATATTCAATATTTATCCTTAGATAAATCAAACTCCATAATAATAATGAGATCCCCTTATCTCCCAGTCACAATGTCATTTGGATTTTAATAAATTTACTACACCAAGGACAAATTACACACACACGACGTCTTGACCTTTGTCCACTACGTTATATACACAGTATTGAAATATATGATAAACTGTACAGTCACCGGTTATTAAGTCAATGGTACACAAACAACCAAGGGCAGGGTTAAAACATAAAAACAATATAAACAAAGGCTATCACACGTTGTTGTTTTTAAGTGGGCAATAATGATGGGACAGGAAAACCATCTGAATAAATGAACGAGAAATGCGTTATCTACCGCGAACACATTGGAAAGTAAATTGAGCAAACAAGTTCACCACTGGTCTTGGTTTAATTAGTTAAACATCCTATTAACAGTCAGGGTCATGTAAGGACGGCCTCCCATGAATGCAGAGTGTAGCGTATGTAAAGTGAGAGGTGCGTGTTTTGGGAGACTGCGGTATGTTCGTGTTGTGTCTTCTTGTATAGTGAAACTGTTGCCCTTTTTATTGTGCTATATCACTGAAGCATGCCGCCGAAGACACCAAGCAACACTCCCAACCAGGTCACTGGCATTATACTGATAACAGGCGAATCAATCGTCCAGAAACTACCACTATTATAGACTTTGGTGTATCTCGGCCAGGGGATAGTACCCAGAGCCTTCCTCACAAGACCAAAAGTGAGGCGGTGCCAAGGGAGGCATTAGAAACATAAAGTCAGTTAGGAAGAGAAAAGATAATATCCTAAATTTAGTCGCCTTTTACGATCGTACAATAGGGCCAGCAGGTTCAATTCTAACGTCCTACCTGCAAGCCCTACTAGTGGAAGAAAACCGAGAATGAATACCCGCAGAGAAACCATCGAGAGCAGCAATTACCTGGCAACTACGTCAGATTGGATTCGAATTCGCAACCCAAAGGTGGTTGGACTTATGTCGGGTCATCTTAACATCGGCCACCACAGCCCTGAATTTCATCACACATTCATGCCTGTTTCTAGTGAATTCGTCCCCTCCCCCCCCCCAAATGCACGATATCGTAAAATCCGACTAAATTTGGAATCTTCTTCCTAACGTCTCTCTTAACACCGTCTTTGAGCTTTCAGAATGCGCTCGCTCCTGTTATGTCCCTGGCCGAGACACACCATAGTCTATAAAACTGGTAGTTTCTCCTCCTACTTAGCACTCAGCATTAATGGATTGGGACGACTGGTTCGCCTGTTGTAAGCATAGTTTGACCGGATGGAGTATGATTGTTCTGTGCCTTTAGCAGCATGCTTCAGTGACATAAAAAGAGCAAGAATTCATCTGACTATCACAAAGAGTTACAAAACGAATACGACAGTCACTCTTAAAAAACACTTACAGGAGATGTCGTCCTTATATGACCCTGGCTGTTAATAGGACGTAAATCTAGCAAACCAACTAACCGCCTGGGTAGACTTTGACTAATAGCCCACCCCTTGGTGTTGAAGCAGTCCTTTTGACTTCATCAGGTTATCTTTGATTAACAATGAACTTTAATACATTTATTTTGATTCACTATACTTTCTTTACCATATCATCACAATTGACGTCACAGGCCTACTATACTAGTGATACTTACATTTCTAAGGCCCGACCACGGCAAATCCTAATGCTTTTTTCTTTGTTTCTTCTTCTTGTTTATTAGACTGTTTTCTATTATTCTTTTATTTTATTGTTTCATAATTCGTGACTTTATTTTTGTATTTCCTTTTTAGTCTCTTCTTTTATCCGTCCTAAAATAACCTTGTCTGACGCCAATCTAATTCCAAAACAATGAAAATATATATTTACCGAATATATATACACCTCAAAGTAAACCATTTATACTATTTATATCTCCAATATTAAATCGCTTTACGTTGGTTACTTGTACCATAAAATATTTATAGTCGGTCAATGTTCCTGTTAAAAGACATAGTCAATAACCCATAATCCCACCGTATAATATCAGCTGATATCACGTCGCCGATGGCAAGGTTTAGTTACTAAAACGTGGTTTCCATAAACATGTTTTTGTTTTTTAGGGAAATAATTCTGAGTTAACATGGCGATTGAATACAGGTTATGCTGACTATTTTTAATATATCGTTTAAAAGGTAAGCATTCTGAATAAAGCACACTCGAATAATTTACGTGACCATTACCCAACAACAACACCAGCATGGCAGTCATTTCTAGATTTCCATCTCTAGCAAGAAACATAGTACATAGGTTAGCTGAAAACAAGGAGGTTAAAACTTGCATTTTATTTCTTTTTTTGTCGGATTCTTTGTTTGTTTGATTAATTAACGTCCTATGAACAGCCAGGGTCATGTTAGGACGGCCTCCCATGTATGCGATGTGTATGAAGTGTGTAATGCGTAGCTTGGGAGACTGTGGTATATTCGTGTTGTGTCTTCTTGTATGGTGGAACTCATGCCTTTTTGTAGTGCTATGCCACTGAAGCATGCTGCCGAAGACACTAAGAAAGACAGCCTACTCGGTCACATTATACTGACAACAGGCGAACCAGTTGTCCCACTCCCTTAATGCGGAGTGCTAAGCAGGAGCAGACGCTACCGAGTTTGTAGACTTTGGTGCGTCTCGGCCAGGGGACAGAACCCAGAGCCTAACTCACAGGGGCGAGCGCTCAACTGAAGGCCAAAAGTTAGGCGATGTCAATGGAGACGTTAGGAAGAAGAAAGTAAGTTAGGAGGGAGGGAAACGATAAGGTCCTAAATTCAGTCGCCTTTTACGATCATTTAAATGACATACATTTGTATATATATATACACAATATTAATATGACTTAAATATACAAAACTATATATTTATTAATTCAATATGGACTCATCAATGTATGCAAGAACAAATGAACCAGGTATTCAGGTAGGTTAAGCGATTTAACATAAAGACATCGATATTTCCACTTTGTTGTTGTCTTGGTAGCAGAATATTGTTTACAGTAACTTATCTACGCCTTAATCAAGAACTATGTTTTAGACAGAATCGTATGACGGAGTTTAAAGTTCTCTTGACCTTGGTTTATCTGGATTATTTATTAAGAGTGTTAGAATTAAACGTTCTTTGTTGGCCTGTAAGGTCAATGCCATATAGGACTTTGTTATGGGACCGAAATCCTGACCTTGAATACCGGAAGTACGTAGGCACGCGGACGCGTTATCTTCGTATAAAAATTTTTTTTTTTGTTACATTTTATTTTTTATGTGCAATGAACAGGGGTTTACCTGGATTGAAGCCAACTGGTATCTTTTGAAATATTTATTGCTTTGGAAATGGGCATTTAAAGTACATGTTATTGGCTCCAACTCGTCCGCCTGGTAGCGGTTAACATTTTCGTTAATTGCATAATATTCTACGACCAAATATCACTCACATGTAAGGAGATTCGTTTCAGTATTTATAAGTGCTTAGTTCACTTCGGCTTCCTATCTTATCTAATGCTCCACACGTTTTGTCGGCAACCTTTATATTATCATTCTGGCCAAACACCGTTCTAGAACAAATTCGACTTACATTCATAAGATTGGTTATTTTTTAATTTATAGACGGACATTATTTATTTATGATTAAAAACTGGTCACTTACAGAAACTAAGAATCAGTAACACACATTCCTTTTTACAAATATAAAGTCGTCCTAAACCTTGACTACCACTAAAAATTGGGCACTTACACAAAAACGAAAACGAGGCTAAAGCTAAAAAATAATCTCGACAAGACACTACATTACGTCAGAAAACATTTCAAACATGCGTACGGCTATCGTCTTTAGATAAGACATTCTATAAAACCGTAGTCCAAAGACTCACATAATTAACTTGATAATGTTTTATTAGATTCCGTTCTTTACCTACTTGATGATTTAAATGAAACTATTATAAAGAGGTTTGAAGTGAATGAGAAATGAACATTTCTCTCGTCAAGTGATTACGCTTATCATCTTTTGAACAACTAAGTCCTGCTTAATATATAGTCTTATATGGTAATCCTCGGATACCAGTAAACCATTTTATATATGGCCCCTGTATCAAT
This sequence comes from Argopecten irradians irradians, assembly GCA_004382745.1. Taxonomy (NCBI): domain Eukaryota; kingdom Metazoa; phylum Mollusca; class Bivalvia; order Pectinida; family Pectinidae; genus Argopecten; species Argopecten irradians. Next base: position 221,450 of record SAYR01014810.1, read on the forward strand.
TTTGACATGTTTTATTACCATCAAAATTTAATATGAATTTCTGGTTAAAAATCTAACATCAAAATTCAATATCTGGTTAAAAAATATTTCTGGTCAATTTTAAGTCGAAATTTCTTTACCTGAAATTCGAATTAGGACATTTGCCTGAACACTCGTGTAGTATTCTCAGTCTGCCGTGTCCTAGAATTCATAATATCACATCAGGGCTTTTTTAAGTGACATTCGGTATCACCTGCTGTGATTAAGCTGTGATTAATAACTGTCTTGTTTTCGGAGAAAACATTTGTTTTCGGACATTGTTATGAACTTTTAACCAACACCAGAACAACATTTTAATCGTACGACTCTAACGCATCACAAATGTGATTTATGTTGACACTCGTTCAAAACAAAAACTGCGCGGTATAAGCTGTTTAGTATGCGAGGCTGCACTTCGCTGTCAGCCTAAAGTTACCGCGCTGTACCAGCTGTACAGCACGTATTCAGCGTCATGTGTAAGCAACAATGTGTCAACATTTTTACTTTATTTTAGTGAGTCATATCTACTTTATTTTTGTATCAAATTGTGATGAATGTTGGATACAGAAAGAAACAAACACCATTTTATTGACATTATTTTCATAATTCCCATTTAAACCATTGTTTAAACATTGTGAATCAGCAATAACGTACACACATGTACACTGAATACTACAAAATGTCACATGGAAGTTCGGGCCGTTGGATTTATAAAAAAAATCTGAAACTACGAAGTCTATACAGCATATTGAAAATCACATAATAGTCTAAAATTTCATTACAATACGTCCGAAAACGAAACAAGAAAAATGCCAGACCTCTGTGGAAATAACGATTTTGTAACAAATCTTGAATGTTGGAACGCCTTGAGTTTATCCACCGAAATCTTAATTTATTTTATCAGTATTTGATCCTTTTTTAAAATGCCGTAATGTTTATGTATGATTGTTGGCTAAACCCATATATGTTATGCGTAAAACATTAAGCGACAAGTAACTGGGTAGATCAAACAATAAATCTAACTTTCCTTACAAATATAGTTTTCGACAATAACCCTAGTTTCTGTAATAAACAGGCCGATCCTGGCAAATTTACAACACCTTATCGCTGTAGTACCGAACAACATGTTTTTAGTGGCTGATTTACGAGGTCACGGGGCCACTAACTTAACCCCACCTACCATATAAGGTAGTCTAATTGATGTTAATTGCTTCATGGTATGTAATCAAGTCCCTTCTCCCTCTTTATACATACACCACAAATGCTTATTTTAGCTAATCAACATTAACGCGAATGCTATTAATGTATGAGAAATAAGATCAGGCCATACCTGTTTATTGTTCTCTATTGATATATTGTATTCTTTAGATCCACTTATATCACTTGTTTATTTCACCGAGTTTCGCGTCTGCCGATACACACACACAACAGTGTAGCCCAGGTGTCAAAACTTGACTGTAAATCATTGCAAAAAAACCCAAAAAACCACAGCATTTTAATTCAATATTTCATTGTTAATCAAATTTCTGACTGTTAGTAAACGGGATGATAGACTGATAACGGTAGAATGTGACACTGGTTTTAAAATGCGACTTCATATGGTGCAAATAGAGGACAATGATGCAAACGAGGATAATACTGAGAATAAATAATTATAATAGTAATGATGATGATGATGATGATGATGATGATGAATAGTAATGATGATGATGATGATGATGATGATTAATAGTAATGATGATGATGATGATGAATAGTAATGATGATAAATGATAATGATGATGATGATGATGATGATGATGAATAGTAATGATGATGATGATGATGATGATGATGATGATGATGATGATGATAAATAGTAATGATGATGATGATGATGATGATAAATAGTAATGATGATGATGATGATGATGATGAATAGTGATGATGATGATGATGATGATAAATAGTAATGATGATGATGATGATGATGATGATGACAAATAGTAATGATGATGATGATGATGATGATAAATAGTAATGAAGATGATGATGATGATGATAAATAGTAATGATGATGATGATGATGACAAATAGTAATGATGATGATGATAATGATGATGATGATGATGATGATGATAAATAGTAATGATGATGATGATGATGATAAATAGTAATGATGATGATGATGATAAATAGTAATGATGATGATGATAAATAGTAATGATGATGATGATGATGATAAATAGTAATGATGATGATGATGATGATAAATAGTAATGATGATAATGATGATGATAAATAGTAATGATGATGATGATGATGATGATGATAAATAGTAATGAAGATGATGATGATAATAAATAGTAATGAAGATGATGATGATAATAAATAGTAATGAAGATGATGATAAATAGTAATGATGATGATGATGATGATGATGATGATGATGATGATGATGATAAATAGTAATGATGATGATGATGATGATAAATAGTAATGATGATGATGATGATGATAAATAGTAATGATGATGTTGATGATGATGATAAATAGTAATGATGATGATGATGATGATGATAAACAGTAATGATGATGATGATAAATAGTAATAATGTTGTTGATGATGATGATAGATAGTAATAATGTTGATGATGATGATAAATAGTAATAATGTTGATGATGATAATAAATAGTAATAATGATGATGATGATAATAAATAGTAATAATGATGATGATGATGATGATGATGATGATGATGATGATGATGATGATGATGATGATGATGATGATGATGATGATGATAGATAGTAATAATGTTGATGATGATGATAAATAGTAATGATGATGATGATGATAATAAATAGTAATAATGATGATGATGATAATAAATAGTAATAATGTTGATGATGATGATGATAAATAGTAATAATGTTGATGATGATGATAAATAGTAATAATGTTGATGATGATGATAGATAGTAATAATGATGATGATGATGATAAATAGTAATAATGTTGATGATGATGATAAATAGTAATAATGTTGATGATGATGATAAATAGTAATAACCCTTATTAGCTTAACACTATCAAAACGATATCAGTATTTTCACACATTGACATTGATTTAGCTTAAACACTGTAATCCTTACACAACAACACAAGTAGTAATTATGCAATAGAGACATGTTCCTATCCGACCAATAGCTTTGTCATGATGATTTATAGTAAATCTCTTTATATTATCTGTCCTATTTCTTTCAGATTATGATATATACACGTATCTTGTTTCAATTTTTCGTTTGAACGTTAGGTTGTTATAACACCAACCCTTTGACCCTGACGAGTCTTATAAAAACATAAACTGTATATTGCCAATGTGGCGAGGAAAATATTTTCCTGATGACGTCTAATTGATATTTGCTCTACTGTATCTTTGTCACCATGCGATTCTCAATAAAAAGTTGACCTAGATTTCTATGGCTGGCGGACAACGTAATTTGGTCGTTGCATAGCAGCATCAGGCACTGTTTAATATCTATTGTTATCGCTTAAATTTTGCATTTTTAGTTTTACTTTTAAAAGCGCTACACCGCCCACGAATGGCAATATTTATCTTCCAATAATTTGAACAGACGAATAAGTATTTTTCTTCAGAAACAAACGTCACATTTTTACCCTATTAGCATTAGTGAAAAAAACCTGAAGTTCTTACTTTGCTCCAGAATACAAGTATTTAAAATGATTAATTGCACTCCGAAACGCATTGATGGCACTATGACCAATATGGAAAAAGGTACTGGCTTTGCAGGCACAACAAAAGCATAACAAATTATTTTGTATCATTTTGGTATTAATTAGATACATGTATGTATATAAACACCATTAAACATCAATTATTACCCAAATATTGGTAACATATAGATTAATCTTGTTTATGTTGCTATGTACTATTGGTTAAGTTACTCAAGACGCCATTGATACACTTCCTGTCCTTTCTGTTTTTTAATGATATATCCTCATTCAGCACCAAACGACTACATTCAGCCATCGATTTAGCGTTTTTCGGGATATTACATGAATCACTATAAATGTGATTTATTATATACTCATGGTACAGACAGCCGTGTAATGATCCTACACCGGGAGCGAATCTTAAACATAAATCTCGACAGAACGGATATAAGACTAGAACTGACCGCAATATTATCTTAATATTGGTCTGTAATAACGGATACCTCAGTGTAAATGTGGGAGGTAAGGACACGATCTATGTCTGTTGTAGATATTAATCAGGTAGCGAATAACTATCGACATATTCAGCTATAACCCAAGCTCAAACTCGGTCACTCGTGAGACAGGATATGTATAGAATAACAAGCTGACACGGAGACTGGTTGTTTATACGTAGGAACTAATCTTTTAGGATTGAAGGAAGCAGATGTTTTCTAAACTATGATGCCGTAACAAGATTGTGTTCAACTCAGAAATAGATACGAATTTCTACTTTCTTTTTGTGGTGATTTTTCTGTTTCTCAATGGCATCAACGTTTGTTTCCAATCCATCAAAGTTATTGAAGGTGACACTCATACATCACTATTACTGTACATCACTTTATTTTTTGCAATCGACCTTTGATTTTAATTTACTTATCGTTTCAGAAGCTATAGCGAATTTCTGTTATAACGAATTACTTCTTCTTGTCCCATTGGACTCGTTATTTCCAAGATTTCCTGTACTATATTTCGGATATTCGTTAATTTCAACAAACACAAATGTATTCGTGATCGAGGGATTTTCAGTACATTTCCATTTTACAATTACACGTTTTTCACAATTATAAGCGAAATCTTTGAATTCACGTTTGACCTCTCGCGAGATTACGCAAATATTTGTATCTAGCAAAAGTATCAAACAAAGACAATAAACAAAAATGACGCAATCGCGACAAATTCTTTTTTTTTTCTTTGTAGATGGATTATTTAGAATGATAATTACTTGCTGTATGCAAGATAATACGTTATAGGTGGACACACATTAGCATGCCTGATATGGAATCCTCAATAACATGTTAATCCTTCACATAACGTAACCATTCCCGCTTACTAGTAAACATTAAAATATGTATACCAATTTATATTTATTTTCTTTTAGAAATTGGCATATTGTGTGGTTCACATAACATTTCACATGCAATCAAAATTGTAAGAAACTTATTACACTCACACAAAAAAGCAATTCAAAAATGCATGTATCGAGAATATCTTGTGTTTTTATCACTGGCGCGCGTTTGTACATATCTCATAACGTTGTAGTCTATTCTGATACGCCATTATACACTTGTACAATGAACAACAACTGATCATGTTCATAACTGCCTATGGAATCAGAAGAAAAACACCTCGGGAGCAAAAAACACAAAGATAACAAAAGATAAATTCGGTCAAAACACTTCACATATTGATCTGTGTTCAATACAGTGGAAGCGATGACGTCACGATTGGCCTATTCCCGAGTGGTAAACAAGGTCGGGAGAGATCGGGCATCGCCTAGGACAATTGTAATGGCTCCAAGTGGATAGTCAGTATAATGTCAGTTTGTTGTGCGACAAAACATTTGAAGTGTGGCATATTTGATTAAATATTATTAGTTGTGGTACTGTTGAGATTTTTGCAAAACTGCGGAGATGATGATCGGTCGACCTGTTCCTTTGTCGTAAACAAGGTCGAGACAAACCATTATCTGGGATAGCTATAGGTTTTATCATCGTGCGTACAATATAATGTCAGTTGAGTATAGAACATTATTCCGTTACTTATGTATGATCTTTAACTGGAGGGCACAATATGATTTGGTATGGTTTCTTGGCCTTACGTCCTTTTCAATTAACAGCTATGTTTAATTAGGACGGGCCACCTTGTGTGCAATGTGCTGCGTGTGTAATTGTCTGTATGTATGTAATACTTTTGTGAATAAACGCAATTTTATTAAAAATATATGCAAACGACATTGTGGATAAACAAAAAAAATTTCGAAATTTGCGCAATATTTTGCGAATATATAAGCAGAACATATTGCGAATATACGCCATGCTTTGATCAATATGTGCAATGTTTTGCAAGCGAAGTACATTTCGAATTACTACACGCAAAACCTTTGCGAACATACACATCGCTCTTTATTATATTTCACTAAATTCTTCATAGTTTCATCATCGTGTTGCCCATGCGTGAATACGAAAGCATTGTATATATTCGCAAACGTATCGGGTTTCTTCACGATGATTTGCTGTTTACGTTGTGGAGTTGGAAGAGAGTGGTTAGGTAGTGAGTTAAAGGATCAACAAGGTTACCGCTAAGACAAACATCTTTGCATGGTTCTTTGTAATATATTTGGCCACTGCAGGATGTGCTTGTCCCGCACACTGACGTCATCAATGCCAATGCAGCGTTCATTAGCATATAATGGAGGACAGAGGGTCTAACCTGGATATTTTTTTATGTTCCGGCTTACGTTCGCTCCTGTGATATTTTATTGCTCTGCTATCTTTATAAATCCAGTTAACGAATTCAGTTCAAGTTTGCTGCTGACAGAAACCAGCAGTTCGTGCCAAGTTGGGACGTTATACAAACATCCGTCTACATCAATTAGAGCAGATAGTAAAAGGGAATGTTTTGGAGATAATTATACAATTTCCCGTCTGTGATTTTCAGTGACGACTCCCTCTGGATCTCTATAGACAACCTAAACAAATGATGTCCGATATAAAACAATATGCTGACATCAGCGACAATTTCCCTTGTCGTTATGACCTTAAACCTTAGTTGGTGACCTTTAAGAACCAACAATAACAAAAGATGACTCATTCCCCGGGAACAGTCTGCCCCACAATCCCGAAAATCGATGGACACTGATGTGTTTAGTTACATTGTAGGGATAGCATTGGTATGGCTTACAGAGCAATGGAGGGAGATTTCTGACAAAACATCACTAACATACATGAACATACAGATTTTCTACAGCTTTCTTGGATCGTATTTCTTGTGAAAGCTCGAGAGGTATGCCGAAAGCTGTCAGGTTTTTTGGTGTAAACAAGCCTACAGACATGCCTTTCCATGCATTGACCGAGATTTCAGCAGGGCATTAAATAAATAATAGAGTTACCCGTGACGTCCATCTCGAGTAATCCGTCACTAACACCAGATGTACTGTGTAGAATAGAAGGTACACATGTACGAAAAAACAATTACAAAACATGTATACAAACCATGTGTTGACTTAGTAAAAGTGAATCGATGATCCACTATTATCATGTACACAAGCGAATTAATGCAGTTACAAAAACATGTAAACACA
>SAYR01014810.1:229000-330736 GCA_004382745.1 Argopecten irradians irradians
TGTAGAATAGAAGGTACACATGTACGAAAAAACAATTACAAAACATGTATACAAACCATGTGTTGACTTAGTAAAAGTGAATCGATGATCCACTATTATCATGTACACAAGCGAATTAATGCAGTTACAAAAACATGTAAACACAGGAAATATTAAATAACAAAAACAAGAAAGAAGTACATTAAATATTGATCAACTAAAGATATTTACAAATACAATGTATGTATGTATGTATGTATGTATGTATGTATGTATGTATGTATGTATGTATGTATGTATGTGTGTATGTATAGGCCTAAATCTGTAATAACAATAACATGTAAACATTTTATTTGATTAAATTAACATCCTATTAACTGGCATGGCCATGTCAGGACGGCCTACCATGTATGCGGTGTGTAGAGTGTATGAAATGCGAGTGTATATTTTGGGAGACTGCGGTATGTTCGTGTTATGTCTTCTTGTATAGTGGAACTCTTGCCCTTTTTATAGTGCTAGATTACTGACGCATGCTGCCAAAGATACTAAGCAAAACACCTCACCCGGTCACACTGTACTAACAACGGACGAATCAGTTATCTCACTCCCTTAATCATGAGCGATAACTGGCCAGGGGACAGTACCCATAGCCTACCTGATAGAGGCGAGCGCTCAACCAAATGCCTTAAGTGAGGCGGAACCAAAGACGTTAGGAAGAAGAAAGTAAGATCGGGATAAGGAAAAGATAATATCCTCAATTTAGTCGCCTTTTATGAGCATGCAATAGGGGCAGCAGGTACAATTCTTACGCTCTACCTACAGGGTCATCATGCATGTAAACAAACTACAATAGCATGTAAATAAACTATAATAGCATATTAACAAACTACGATAGCATTTAAACAAACTACAATAGCATGTTAACAAACTACGATAGCATGTAAACAAACTACAATAGCATTTAAACAAACTACAATAGCATGTTAACAAACTACGATAGCATTTAAACAAACTACAATAGCATGTAAACAAACTACAATAGCAAATAAACAAACTACAATAGCATATAAACAAACTACGATAGCATTTAAGCAAACTACAATAGCATTTAAACAAACTACGATAGCATTTAAACAAACTACAATAGCATGTAAACAAACTACAATAGCATGTAAACAAACTACGATATCATTTAAACAAACTACAATGGCATGTAAACAAACTACAATGGCATGTAAACAAACTACAATAGCATATAAACAAACTACAATGGCATGTAAACAAACTACAATAGCATATAAACAAACTACAATAGCATGTAAACAAACTATGATAGTTTGTAAACAAACTACAATAGCATATAAACAAACTACAATAGCATATAAACAAACTACAATAGCATGTAAACAATCTACGATAGCATGTTAACAAACTACGATAGCATGTTAACAAACTACGATAGCATGTAAACAAACTACAATAGCATGTTAACAAACTACAATAGCATGTTAACAAACTACGGTAGCATTTAAACAAACTACAATAGCATGTTAACAAACTACGATAGCATTTAAACAAACTACAATAGCATGTAAACAAACTACAATAGCATGTTAACAAACTACGATATCATGTAAACAAACTACAATAGCATGTAAACAAACTACAATAGCATGTAAACAAACTACGATATCATGTAAACAAACTACAATAGCATATAAACAAACTACAATAGCATGTAAACAAACTACAATAGCATGTAAACAAACTACAATGGCATGTAAACAAACTACAATAGCATGTAAACACACTACAATAGCATTTAAACAAACTTTGATAGCATGTAAACAAACTACAATAGCATGTAAACAAACTACGATAGCATGTAAACAAACTACAATAGCATTTAAACAAACTACAATAGCATTTAAACAAACTACAATAGCATGTAAACAAAATACAATAGCATGTAAACAAACTACGATAGCATTTAAACAAACTACAATAGCATTTTAACAAACTACCATAGCATGTAAACAAACTACGATAGCATGTAAACAAACTACAATAGTATTTAAACAAACTACAATAGCATATAAACAAATTACGATAGCATGTAAACAAACTACAATAGCATGTAAACAAACTACAATAGCATATAAACAAACTACAATAGCATTTAAACAAACTACAGTAGCATGTAAACAAACTACGACAGCATGTAAACAAACTACAATAGCATGTAAACAAAAAATTAATGTGTAATGACAAAATACTAGGCTACATTGCTATAGAAAACAGAAAAGCAAAATGCATATTCCCAAAAGCAAAACAACAAACAGGACATGTGAAACACAGGCAAACACAACTCGGCTACAGAGCACTTACATCGAGGTTACATTTTGCTCGTTACATGATAAGGATACAATATTACCGCTGATGAAGCAAATGGTGGCATCATTAATTATAGCATGCTGAGTATTAGAGGTGATACACAAGACATTTTCCTAAATGATTTGTTCCCAGCCAACTCGTAGTTTCATGCGAATTGTGCGTATCCTTCAGAATGGCATTACAAACGATCAATAGCTACTAATATCCAATAATATATGTAAAATTATATCAGTCATTTCATATTTCTAACTGTTATCTTTGAGTAGTTCAGAACAGCTAAGCATTAAATGTAGGTCATTGATGGGAGTTTATATCAGGGCTACATTTAGAAACTGAAAATATCTATTATGAAAGGTGATACTTGTTTGTTTGTTCAAGGTCTTATTTAAGGACGGGCTCCCATGTGTGCAATGTGTTGCGGTGTGTGAATGTCTGTATGTTTGGGAGGCTGTGGTGTATTTGTGTTGTGTGTGTGTGTGTGTGTGAATGTCTGTATGTTTGGGAGACTGTGGTATATTTGTGTGTTGTGTGTGAATGTCTGTATGTTTGGGAGGCTGTGGTATATTTGTGTTGTGTGTGTGTGTGTGTGAATGTCTGTATGTTTTTGGAGGCTGTTGTATATTTGTGCTGTGTGTGTGTGTGAATGTCTGTATGTTTTATGAGACTGTGGTATTTTTGTGTGTGAATGTCTTTATGTTTGGGAGGCTGTGGTATATTTGTGTGTTGTATGTGAATGTCTGTATATTTGGGAGGCTGTGGTATATTTGTGTGTTGTGTGTGAATGTTTGTATGTTTTGGGAGGCTGTGGTATGTTCGTGTGTTGTATGTGACTTTCTGTGTGTTTTGAGAGGCTGTGGTATATTTGTGTGTTGTATGTGAATGTCTGTATGTTTGGGAGGCTGTGGTATGGTTATGTGTTGTATGTGAAGGTCTGTATGTTTGGGAGACTGGTATATTTGTGTGTTGTATGAGAATGTCTGTATGTTTTGGGAGGCTGTGGTATATTTGTGTGTTGTATGTGAATGTCTGTATGTTCTGGGAGGCTGTGGTATGGTTGTGTGTTGTATGTGAAGGTCTGTATGTTTGGGAGACTGGTATATTTGTGTGTTGTGTGTGAACTGTATGTTTTGGGAGGCTGTGATATATTCGTGTGTTGTATGTGAATGTCTGTATGTTTTGGGAGGCTGTGGTATATCCGTATTGTGTCTCCCTGTAATAGTGGGACTCTTTGTCCTTTTTATAGTACAATCTCCCTGGAGGATACCTTCTTCACAGAGGCAGACGACCAAATGAATGTCAAAAGTCAAGAGTTGTTAAGGGAACCACAAGAAAGAACAAAGGCAGACATGAGGAAGAGAATAGATAATATCCTAAATTTAGTCGCCTTTTACGATCATGCAATAGAGGCAGCATTATGATAAATATAGAATGTAGTTTACTAGAAGACAAACAAGAAGTTATAATCACTATCAACCAACCACTCAACAATATAATGTCGCGTATACAGCAAGCAATCAAGTATGATCCTAACCCGATTGTCATAGCGTTATGTAAGTGATTATGTGTCACTGAGATTTTACAAAACTACATGATCGGTTGAAAGGTTGTTTACTAGGGAGTGCAAAAGAGTCACCGAACTGACCCATCTACGGCAGGTGATGACCACTCGAGTTAATGGACAGACAGACAGACAGACCGAAAGCTGTCACACATGAAGACCATTAATGTAACTTATCTGATGTATTACTGCGGCATATTACCGTCAAAACAAACATTCCATTGCCCAGGGTCACCTTAAGCTTGTATAAACAAAAATATATGAGAAAGGTGAAGGTCAACAGTATGTAAGTGATATACTTCACGTAGATACTGTGAGGTATTCCTAAAACTTAAGTAAGTTGTCATCATTAAATAATCGAAAAATGGTTGCCAAAAACAGACTTTTCGATAGCATGGTTAAATCGAAATCACAAAACGCCAGGCGAAAAAAATGGTTGTAAAAAAAACAAACTTTTCAATAGCATGGTTAAATCGAAATCACAAAACGCCAGACGAATGTAACAGAAGGCACAGTGTCCAGAGATTTAGATAGTATCCATGTCCTTGATATCAAGAGGTCACATGGAGGAAACACACTTCAGCAAAACATGGCTATTAGTTTTACAAATATATCATGAAACATGTTATCACTTAACTAAATGTTTACTTTATAAAGGAGTCGGATTTAATGCCTAAGCCTATTAACATTTGCAAATTTCATGAGAGCAAATTAATATTTATGAAGTACAATGTGCTATTCTTTGTTAATTGTGCATAAGTAATGTATGTAGTAATGATTCAACATTTTGACAAAACACTAACATGAATTTAGTAAAATAAAAACATTTTGATTTAGAAGTAATACTATAGAGCATATTTTATCCCATTGGAGTCGTGCATGTATATACCAGGCAACTTAGATAAGGGATAGACTAAGTTGTCGTTTTTTACATATCGAGGTCAGAGTCTGCAGTCTCAGGGCACCTTTATGGGTCCCATGGTGATCTGTAAAGGATCTAACCCCTTATAGCACATTATGTAAGGGTATGTACCAATTATCTGGCCTAGGACAGTGAAAAGCATCAATAAATATTACACCACTGTACGGCCCCATGTTGTAAGTACGTGTTATATACTGTAAGCAGAACGAGAATATCATAAATTTTAGTATTGACACCCGAGAACATTAAAAACAAAATAGCTGACCTCATTACAGCCGAACGGATACCAATGTTTCATAGTGTAGGGAGGGACTCTAAGTAATCCGTGGCGACACATCGAGGTCATGGACGAACTAAATATAAAAACAGCTAGAGTGGCAGGGCGGCACAACAAGAGAGAAATATAACCTATAACAGACAAACACACCACTAGAACATTGACATTTATATTGGGGTGTTACAATAATCAGCATCTTTGAAATCTTTCTCCATAAATCTGTTTAATAATCAACTCCAACCCGAGTTCGTATAAGTATTATGACGGTACCTCGAAGGCATGTGTGAGTGTACTTAGGTCATGTCCTATAAGTCCTCATGTGTTCCCTGTTGTTTTGATTCAGTGCTAGCCTACTTTGGTACGGTTGATACGTCTAAAGTGTTTATGTTCTGTTCTGTTTTGTAATCGACGTTATTTGTGTGACTAAACTGCGCAATAAAGTTTATCAATATATAACGGTCATTGTAAACATGCTATATTCCTTGTATGATTTCTATTTTAAGAGCTCGGCAAACAGACCGGTGCTTCTTCTAGCCATAAAATTCGGATAGCGAAACAAATAGGACATATGTACCCACACAGGCTAGGTCATTCTTATGCATTATAAAGGAATAAGTCATCCATACTGGCGACATCATACCTTATAATGACAGGCAAGTAGTAAGGAATTCGGTTACGTTTATTATAAAATATGTTTAGGCGAATCATAAGACCCTGATGAATAGTATTGAAGGTCTCTTTGAGAGAAAGCGATGTCTCCTTCACAAATCAAAACAGATCATTACTTTCACCTCATTCCTATGACTGATACAGGCACGAAGTGGTGATTAGGATCTGTACTGAAATCAGATTGAACTAAAATGCGAATAAAATCCTGATGATCTAACCATCGTCATGAAATATTAATATTTTGCAATCGTCATTTCATCTTATTTCCAATGCTCTATGAGTGAATAAATATTGCGGTTGTATTTAATTCCCTTTCTTAGTTTTTGATGGACTGCCGTCTTACGTAAGGGTGTACATGTAGTCCGCTAAACCTAGCGATAATCTTGCCTCCAATTTCCAATAGAAAAATAACATCAACATTTATTTGCATAAACCACTGTTTTCTTACAATAAAAGCGAAACCAAAACTCCCCGAAGTTTTAGACAAAGAAACATTCATCACGCTCTGGCCTCCTGGGGAAACTTTGTTGTTGTTATTGTAATGTGAGTCTATTCGGTCAGATGCATACCAGACCGCTTCACCGGACAAGAAGTATTCAGGTCAAATAAATGTCATCCAGCAGTAAGATTCATGATTGCTAGAGCAAGCAAAATGGGGATTTAAATGAGTATTAGAGTATGAAAAGGGAAGCTTTCCTATATCTGCTCTTATAAATTTAAGGCCCCTTGTTATGTGCATGTTTTCCTGCTCTAAAACATCCTCTGTAATTTCAAACGCTCCCATATTTTATTCGCTCCAGTGAAGATTTGGATAAACACAAGCGCCACATCTGCATGAGGTGAAAATGAGGACACGAGGTCAACACTGACACAGACTTAGCAAGATAACCTCACGTTTAGGCTAGTCAAGGTGGATTTTATTGTGTGGACAGAAACATATGGTTGAACTGATGGTATTGACATTGTTTCACGAACAGCCCTTAAGATATTCATTAAATTGGAAGTCTCAATAGGAAAACATTATATAAAGCTAAAGAAAACTTCTGTAATGCTTCCCTGTGGAGAATCTAAGAAAATGAATTCCTTAACGTTATGGAATGTAAGTGAAATTGGGTTCAGATAAAGCCAACTATTTAATCATTATACATACAGTTCTACTTTCAATCATTATGTTATCTTAAATAGGTAATACAATGTAGGTCAAATTCTACCTTATAGTATCACAAAAAGATTTTTTTCCCTCAAACTGAAAATGACACCATCTTTATCAACAGTACCCTTGGTGGTAACAACTGCAACGTTCGTGTCAACATCGTTCTGAATGCCTTGTAAGCCAATGGCACGTTGATAACCTTTGGTACCAATGGTTACTGCGGTAAAACCATAATGATTGTACTATAAACAATTCACCTGAAGCTGGATGCTCATCTTAAAATAACTTTTTTATTCAAATGATGAAATAGTATAAATAAAGGAATTTTCGTAATTTTAGATAAATTACTGACTAGGCGTATATCATGGTAGTGCATGCCTTAATTAGGTCAAACAGACAAGCTATGATTTCATACAGTAGAAATATTGGTTATGGATGTGCTCATAAAATGTGTTCTAATTAGAATTTCAATCTTCGCGTGAATACTGGCAAGAAGCAGTTTTGAGGGATACAAGTTGGTAAAGACAGATGTCTTTGGTCGGCAGTATAATTATCTCATTTGAAAAACACTCAGATTAAATACAAATACTTATTATAACTCTGTTTCATACAGGAGCAGTATACATGTAATGTCATGTATATATTTTAATGAGATTGATGGAAAATATGTTAATTCAGTTTGCAATTTTAAGTCGTTTTCGACTAGTGTTTTCTATTGCACTGCGATACAGGTATCACCGCCCGACATCCATCATATATGAAACAGAGTTCGCGTTTTCCTATGGAACCCTTTATCCTCCTTTATGTCTTAAAGAGTCTCTATGCGAATGCAGGGGTTTTGTTTGCATTTTGTCGAATCCGTACTCATTCAATCATTGTAACTTTGCTTTTAAAAGATAAAAAATCGTCAAATAAAACATTCGATAAACTTGAAACAATCAAAGCAACGTTTGAATCTGCATACAGTAAAGCCCTGTAAAAAGACAGGGACAATTAAACCAGGAGATCCATAAGTATAAGCGTCTTTGCTTAATGGTCGACACCGCTGTATATCAAATCGGGTAATGTGATAATTGTCCTTGAGAACAAAGATAAACTAAGTTATATTCATAATAACCAAGACGTAACGGTGACACACCCTTTAATATCAGAAGATCCCAGGTCATATCGAAGTATCATAATGTGAACTGGTTACAGGATAAATTTACTTTAAATGACGAACACAAACTTACTATTACTTATACGACTGCATTATCCTTTTAAGCTGAATCTCTCTGATGAGTTGTCATTTTATGCCAGCGCAAATAACGCCATCACAAAATATATATATCCGTAATACTGTTGTTGAAAAAAACATTACAAACAATCCTAGTCGTGAATTATACATATAATCAGCTTTATGATTGTTTTGTAAGGCAGATTCTTTAGTTTGCTGAAGTTGTACAACTTATCGTAACATATAAACATATACATACATAGTAATACATAAGGGACATAAGGACATTGTTCACATTACAAAACTATATACACTTTCACACACATTAATCATATTCATCTTACACACATCTTAATTCTTCATTCACCTTACATTTTATAACGAAATGGAATCCATCTTCAATATCATCATTACAAAATGAATATATTCTCTGAATCCTAGCTATATTCCTGTATCCCCCTCTATATTCAAAATATGGGCAGATAACCGAAATTTAGATATGTTTCTCTCAACTTTAATGTCTAAATGTTTACTTAAAGATGCTCCGCCGCAGACAGAGCATAAATCATATTCATCACTTGAACAATCATTGGTGTTTAATCGTGTATATATATGTTTAATTAACACACAAAAAAATAAAATAAGAAAGATTATTTTGCCTTTGGTGCATGCGCAATCAGTACTTCATTCCATATAGGATATAGTGCCATGGAATTTTTTCGGGATGCAATTAATTATTTTTCATATCTTTAACTTGAAGTAAAATTAGAAGCTGAAACTTCTCAATGTTGGTAATGGTGTAAAGTAAGTAGCTTTTGCAACTGAAGAAAAATACTATATCGTTTGCTACTGTTTTGATAGTGAAAAAACCCACTATTTATCAGCGGTGGAGCATCTTTAAATAAGGCTGACAAAAATAAGTTGTAAGATGTTTGTATTCAGTACCTGTAGATGAATCATTTATCAAACGTATATATTCCTGTCTAAAAAGATCTTCTAATTTGATATAGCCCAACCGCAATTCCAATTTCAATTGTAAAATCAAGCTATGATTACTTTCTTCCATTCCTTTAAGACAATCCTTTAAAATGCAATTGTGAGTATTTTGTTAAGTTTCATCCAGTAATAGATAAAGAAACTCTTACAAGTTCAGATATATATACCATAGCATTAGTAGTGTTTTGTCTTCACACCAAGTTCTCTTTTTAAGTTACATTCAGGTAAGTAGTTAACAGTATAGTGTTAAATTAATGACTTATATCGTGTAAGGTACTTGTTAATTATAATGTTAATTACTAACATTCATCAGACCATATCGTTTGAATAAATTCTTGTGGTTGATGGCCAGACCAGAGACTTATTCACTATAGTATAAACCATAACTCCTCATATAATGTCTATGACCAGGGCGTTGACACGGTTCTGATCTGGCCATCGACACACTATACATTCACATTCTCATCACGCTCAGCCCAAATGAGAAAGGCATCCATTTCATCTCTCTGTGTTGTTGTATGAGGCCATTCGGTCAGATTTATTGTACTACACTCGCCAGTCAGTAAGCTTTATGCTTGTTTGAGGAATGTTTTCATGAAGATATTTCTTCAATATTAACAAAGGAAAAAAATTCTATCTCGCTCTCCTACTGCAGCCACAGTGACTAATTTGGTCCAGTAAATATCTGGGTCACCTATAGCTAATGCATCACTCACAGGTGCTGGGGTGAAATGAGGACAAAGGAAAGTCAATGACCCAGGCAGTAGTTAGCCGACTGGTCAAGCTGTACTGTTCGTAATGCAGACTACAACCTCTGTATCGAGAGGAGCCGGCTATAATGTTAAGATACAAGAGCAATCCATCTTATGATTTACCCAGATCAAACCCCCATAGCAAGTACATAATATCATTTTGGCGTGTAATAGGAATAAAAGCAATTATTGGTATATCGCATGAGACTGAAAGATTAATGAAAAAGGTACAACTAATAGAAAATCAAACTTATATAAATTGATATAGAGAGCATCGAATACCAAAATGATAGGAATAGGTGCTCAAGAAGGCAAATGTACATTACAACAATGTGAACATACAAAAATATATCGATTAATGTAGAGAGCATTTAATATGAATTCAATGTGAACAAACAAAAATATATCGATTAATGTAGAGAGCATTTAATATGAATTCAATGTGAACATACAAAAATATATCGATTAATGTAGAGAGTATTTAATATGAATTCAATGTAGCATACAAAAATATATCGATTAATGTAGAGAGCATTTAATATGAATTCAATGTGAACATACAAAAATATATCGATAAATGTAAAGAGCATTTAATATGAATTCAATATGAACATACAAAAATATATCGATTAATGTAGAGAGCATTTAATATGAATTCAATGTGAACATACAAAAATATATCGATTAATGTAGAGAGCATTTAATATGAATTCAATGTGAACATACAAAAATATATCGTTTAATGTAGAGAGCATTTAATATGAATTCAATGTGAACAAACAAAAATATATCGATTAATGTAGAGAGCATTTAATATGAATTCAGTGTGAACATACAAAAATATATCGATTAATGTAGAGAGTATTTAATATGAATTCAATGTGAGCATACAAAAATATATCGATTAATGTAGAGAGCATTTAATATGAATTCGATGTGAACATACAAAAATATATCGATTAATGTAGAGAGCATTTAATATGAATTCGATGTGAACATACAAAAATATATCGATTAATGTAGAGAGCATTTAATATGAATTCAATGTGAACAAACAAAAATATATCGATTAATATAGAGAGCATTTAATATGAATTCGATGTGAACATACAAAAATATATCGATTAATGTGGAGAGCATTTAATATGAATTCAATGTGAACATACAAAAATATATCGATTAATGTAGAGAGCATTTAATACCAAGAGAAGATAAATAGGTGCTCAAGAAGACAAAGCGTCTTTTTCGGCTTAGTGCAGGCCACATAACAACAGACACATTTGACGTCTTATATCGTACAAGAATGATAAAAGTTGATATTGATCAACTTTTTAAATAATTCTCCTCATTGTTGCCATGTCAATGGTACATATCCATCACGAAGGTTAGTAGAATGACAATTGGCAGGAGATATAGACAATGTATATGTAGAACCTTAAAATGGAGACTAGGAAATGTAGATCGAGAGCAATAATGCATGTAACGGTTTCATTTCTTGATCATCGACCTTCTTGTCCAATGATCCACAACAGCCGTTCTGGCAGATATGGCCAAGCGGAAGATTGACAATTCTTTAACTGGAGTAAAGTTAGCTGCAATATTGTAGCTCAAAAGACTTTTTGACAGAAAATGGTGTCGTCTTTAAAGGTATAGTAGGTCGGGTACGTATATTCGTTCTAGAGTAAAGTAGTTGCCAGGAAAGCAAAGTGACATTTTATGTTCGCAGGAGTTTTCAACTGTAATAAGCCTTGACAATTACTGCAAATATGTGTACATCAACATTTTACTATACAGTTCCATAACGAATGTTGTGAACCATTTCCTTGGTGGTATCCCCTTGGTCCAACGTTTAACATTTTTGTTTTACAGAGATAGCAGTTGAACTAAACAAATACAGGTAAAACTTCAGTATCCTCCTCCAAAGTTTCCAACCTAAGTGATCAATTATTAACGCACTAAGCCACATCACATGTTGTAAGCATGTTTTGTTCTATTGGTCTGTGGTATTTGAGGACGACAAAATTTAATTTATGCATAAGAATAATGGCGCAATGTTTCAAATCTCTCATTGTCATAAAGTATGATTTCCATGTTGTTGTCAGTAAATACGGGACTTTGTTGTCTATGGAATGGGTTCTAAAAGACGACAAATTCTCTAGCTTCCAAATCATTCCCAGTTATCGTGATTCGATGATTTTATGGTAGCAGGGGCATCAGTGGCTGCCGTAGTGAACGTAACCACTTGAGTCACTCGCATGCAATCATGTTTCTTATTATCATACCACGTTTTATGCCTTAGTAGTTTTTGCACTTATCTCTTTATGATAAGCCGTGTCATTTGCAGCTATTTCTGATGATTAATGAATAACTTGAAACAATTAGGCTACATCAAGTTTGAATAAAGTTAAGTCATTTACAAAGCATGACTCCTTATTCTGTCAGGTTTCCAAATTAAGTAGTATCAAGAGAGCTTCTGTTCAGATAAACAATGACACTTTGTATTCTGATAGCTTGATGGTGGTATCTCTAAGTATGTATGAGTAAATCATTACTAGATATGTATAGCTGCCGAGAATAACTAGTCGGTGAGAATAAAACCTTTTAATAGGCGTGTAAGCGATAAAAATCTAGTAACTTATAGTATGACTAAAATAAATTCATAAATAGAAACAGTTGTCAGTACTTAGGCTACATTGTAATCTGAGGTGATTTGCATGTCATCAGGCAGGAAGCTCAAACACTTTGTAGGAAATTCGGTTTTGTTCGTCATGTTTCCTTCACGTAATGCGCATATGATAAGTATAGTGACTAAAGACTGTCTAATAGCTGTAAA
Source organism: Argopecten irradians irradians (assembly GCA_004382745.1). Taxonomy (NCBI): domain Eukaryota; kingdom Metazoa; phylum Mollusca; class Bivalvia; order Pectinida; family Pectinidae; genus Argopecten; species Argopecten irradians. Next base: position 241,750 of record SAYR01014810.1, read on the forward strand.
TATTATAATACCTACAGTTAAATATAACGTTGTGCCTACGTGACACCGTACATGACCTAACCTTGTTGATCACAATCGGGTCAGGTTTAAATGTATAAACATATTTTCAAACATGTCTCTTGTTTTTTAGTTCCATGTTTGCGTCACATGCTCGATAGCTAGCTGAATGTTCCGTGACGTCACTATCAGGCACTCCTCGTCCATATGTGAATGGAGCTGTATTTACCATTCCGACTTTAGATATGAGAAGGCCTGGTCGGTCTGAGTAATGTACTTGTTTGTGAGGAATACTTACCTGATCAGTATTTATACAGTGACAGCTGTTACGTATTACACAATGCATTTTCCTCACAAACAAACGTGCGAGGGTGTATTAAATCATACCGGTACCCCAGTCACCAGGCTGCTAACCATACTAACGGGTTCACACCAAAGCATTTGCTAGTAGAGCTCTTTCCTTAATCCATTTTAGCATCATATCACAACTTCTATCCCTTCTTCTATTCAACCGATTAGAATGAAAAGTTAGTTTTTTGATATTGGAAGGTGCTGCACATCTGATTTTATTGTTCCACTTTTCTATATACACTTTTATCCCTCGTAAGTTCATTGACCTGTCCTCTTGTCAGACTACCCATGAATGGGGGAGTAGCCAGTTCTCATTGATCAAAAGTATAAAAACAGTATTACAAGTATACGATTAAGTAGTCATAAGTCAAATATAGAAAGTGGTAGGTTTCAAAATGTAGAACGACCTAATAGAATCTGTACAGTTTGTAATACCAATGGTATAGAAGATGAGTTTCACTTCATCCTTAAATGTCCTCTTTATACCCAACTACGAGTTAGATATCTGAAAGCTTATTATTTTTATCATCCAAGTGTGTTCAAACTTGTTCAATTACTCAGTGTAAATAATGTTAAAGTTTTAAATAATCTCGGAAAATTCTTAAAACTTGGATTCCAGAAACGTTCTCAGTCTCTTAATACACCGTAACTGTATAGTATATGATGCATAATAATTGTGTGCTAATGTTTGTGTTTTATTGTATACAATCACTCTCCTGTACATGTTTAAATTATTGAATATGTATTAAAATTGTACTTTGTGTCTTATAAGCCGCAAGGCTTACGGAAATAAACAAATTGAATTGAATTGAATTGAATTGAATTGAATTGAATCTCAGACAGAGTTGCCTTGCTTGAACATAACGCTTGTAAGGCTTTGAATGAATCGGTGAGACACTTCGTTGGACGTATGGTTCAGTGAGATAGAACTACGTCAGCAGAAGTCATGTGTTTTGTGGTCTACAAAGGGCTCAACATGTCAAACTTTTGCCGAATCATTACATTCATTATATCCCATGCCATAGTTTTTGTCAAATAACATTCTCTCCATTTCCAAAAATAATTCCTCTTCAGTGAAACAGCACTATATCGACAGAAGCCATTTTTCTATTAGGCCTATACAAGGAATTAAGCATGCCAAAGATTTCCAAATAATTCTCTTGGTACATAACATGAAATACATCCACTTCGAGTGTAACAATTGGTATTTACTGCCGCCTTTGGCATAGGCATGCATTATGTAGTAATAACTACTTAGTACTTGAGAGTAATTGTTTAGTGTATCATGAAGATCCACTCAGCCAGGTGGATTTGTAAGATCCACGAAGTAGGTGTAATTAACTGGTGATTTGGAGCTATAACACTACAAATGATCATAGCATCTAAACGGGTCAAGATATATGGAATTATTGGCATTGATTGTGCTACAACTTTTACAACCATTATACATGTATTTGTTGTTGGGTTTTTTTCTTCTTCAATATTTCATATTATTTCAAAAGCTACAATATGTTAATGCCATTTTCCTCCACCATTTAATATATTCCGTTCACCTGCTAAATTTTATCCATAGATATTGATACCAGACCATGACATTGAAGAATTTGTAAATGAATCCGTTAGCCTGGCGTTGACAGATCCATTCCGTTAGCCTGGCGTTGACAGATCCAAAAACTGGATGTAGTCAAACTGCGATCTGGTACTGCAGTGATCTTTGTAAAAAAATCTGGCAGCTGATGCCAAGATATACGGAATAAGTTAATGGTGATACAAGTCATAATAATAATCAAGTTTGATCGCATGTTTTGGGGTGTTCTGTGTAGATTAATACTTTGGTCCAAATATTAAAGCTGAAATTGACCAGAACCATCGTGTTAATGGCCAGAACTACGAGAATAATCATCCTAATGTCTGATAATACTCCATACGGAACCAAAACAATAGTCAGGGTGAAGTCATACTACGTAAACAACATTGACCGACTTCTAGTGGTCGTTAACGTAATTACGTCACTCTCGAGTTATTTATTGATCGAGGTGTTTCAAGCCAGTAACAAATATGTTTACAGCAAATTACGCGGTGATTCTCTTGTTTCTGCCCCTACTGGCGTTTGGCATAAATCATAGTTGTTTACCAGTCCCGCCTTTCTCACAGCCGCGTGAAGTATACGATATCAGGGTCACCTTCTACATATTACACCGTGAAGGAGACGTAAAAACAACTCTGAATTAGTGACAGGATATGTAAATAAGTACATGTATCCACTGATTTATCCGCGTTTATAAGCAAATATCTTAATGTGGTTGGTTGCCTGAAAGCGGTGACGACTCGATTAAGCCGAGGTCAATTGCCCGAGTGTCAGACAGCTCTTCATACGGCCCGTCACTTAAATCATGCCTAGTCGTGTTTCATAATAACACAACACAGTCGCCTTCCTTAATTATTATTCTCCTTTGCAAAATTTATACGAAGTGTCGTATTGCCAACCATTCCATCTGACACCATGGAACGAGTATAGCAATGTTTTTTCCCGCAGGTTCCACATATTATCTACCATAATGATAACGTCCACAGCCGTCTTAAAGTTTGTTTCATATTTTTTAATTTAAAAAATCAAAACAGTTTTAAATTTGTAACTTAATAATTGTACAAAACCTTTCTTCCCATTCAAACAAACACTTTTAACAATAAAACGTTACCAACATTCCTTACGCTCATTGCTCAACATTATATCACAAGTTTCTTGAAAATATTCCTCACTAGCACTTTATCCATAGCAACCATTCACCTGTCAGCCTAGCATTCATCAATCATGTAGGTATTCATGCGAAAACCACTCATTCACCATATGCTTCATCCTTAAGTCAACGTCCATCACATTCATATCGCCTCACCAATAAATAACGCCTTTGTACTTTTGCTCTCCTTTCTTCCAACTCGTATTCTACCGAACATTTGGTGGAATTGTATTCCCTTACACAAAATAATTAACACAATTGCCTAGTTTGTTAACATATAACGATTTGAAATGACTAAATGGAATATCCCTCAACGAGGGGCACACAACCTTTTTCATACACATGTTCATACATTTGATGCAATGAATGAGTATATATACCAGAATCACAATATTCAGATCTCTAAAGTCCTCTCGTGTCAGTCGAGATCGTTCATGTAAAGCAGTGCACCAAGTTATAGTTTTTGTCATGAATATTCACGACAATTACATAGTACACGAGAGTATAGATGAGTTTGTTCGCGCAAAGCAGTCAAATGGTTCAGGAACAGGTATCGGAATTGTTGATCAACTCCAACAGAACACATTACAAATGACGAAGACCGGTTGTACTATTATTGCCGTTCACCCATTGCTTTGACTTTTATGTCTTGGCGTCGCTAAATGGCGAGTGTTCAACAGTATCTACAAATGCAGCACCGTCTATAAGTAGTGTTACTTGGGACTATAAGTATGTCCATGGTACCCGCATTTTCCTACCAACTGAACAAGCCATCAGACGGCTTATCCGGACCGCCGGGACAAAATGTCCTGCTTCGCTGATGCACGCATGGCGGGGTCCGGGACTACACTGTTAAACCATGAGCAGGTAAGACCAGTGATTGAACACGCTTGTCGATAATGTGACCACATTTAGTTGTTGTTCGTTACAGGATGGTGGTCAGTTGTAAGGTTTCCAAAACACAAAATAGCCCTGCCGGTGATTCGGCATCTGGCCAAGTCATCAAACACCTGTGTAGCCTCCCCTGAAGGGTAAACAGTGTATGTGGGTGGGGTCACGAAGCCCTCGGACACGGCGGTAACAAGTTCCTGGAGCTGGGCGAGGGAACCTTTAGGGATCCCAACGATGGACTGCTGCTTGGCGGCTAACGTGTTCAGGTTGATGCTAACTTCTGACATTGTGTTTCCACCGACAAGGATTAGGCCCTCCTGTACCACAAACAACAATGCACAGATTAGATTCGTTTCGAGAGAAAAAATATTGGTATTTCTAGACGTCAACTAATTTTGATTTCTTTATCAAAAAGAAAGTGCAAACGTCTTGTAAAAATCGATCATACGTTATAAGATATAGAGAGACCGGAATGGTACGAAAGCAGAAAGTATTACAATTTTTCGCTTGAGAGACACTTACTCTGTTGAGAATCTTCATTGATCTTTGCATGGTTCGAGGTGAGCTAACGAAGTCCACGACTACGTCGACGCCGCCGCGACAGGCATCCAGCGTCCTCTCGATGATGTACTGTTCATGGTCCTCTTCGTTCCAGTGGATGATGTCAAAACAGCCATGATCCTGGGCCGTAAGCAACTTGTCAATACTGTTGTCGGCAACAAACAGACGAATGTCATTGGACATGTTTCCGACCAGGAACTGTGCCAATTTCACAGCCCAAAGACCCAATCCACCAGCTCCTACCACCAGAACGTTTACGCATGCTGCAAAGTAAGATATAACGTCAGTATAATGTATTTCATATTGCGTTTAATAAAATTGCGTCCTAATGTACAAACAATACTTCATTCACGAACACAAAGTTTTTATCAAAATGTCTTTCGCTTATTGGAACAAATAAAGCAAGGACACTTACATTTGACTTCTTTGAGCTTTTCGACGTGTGGTTTGGCTTTCAATAGAGCGCTGTATGCCGACAGGGCACCACCTGGAAGCATAGCAGCGACCTCTAACGGGATGTTTTCTGGAATCTGCAGACAATTCTGTACGTCGTCGACTGCAATGTATTCGGTGTAGCCAGAGTTTGCCATTTCTTCGTCGGGATAGAGGACTACTTTATCTCCTGTTGTGAAGTTGCTGTTTGGAAGTGAGGCGCAGACATCTTGTACCACACCTGAAACCTCTAATCCTGCAACACAAACAAACTAAAAGGTAAATTCAACCGTCATTACAGAGATCGGGTTTACAACAATTACACAGAATTTCACAGAACACGAAGAAAATATTACATAAAGACGTCACTTGAAGCAGCAACAATGCTCATAATTGGGCGCAGTATGATTCCAGTAAGTTATGGTCAAATATTTAATACAAGACAAATGTTATAATTCAAATTTGGATCTTTTGAGGAAATTTCAGCCAGAGGTAGGATTTTATGTTTTGAAACTTTGTAAAGAAAGCAAGATGTTGACCGAAACGTTAGTATGTATTTAATGATTTTTCTCTTGTTTCAGAATCAGCCCAATTGGTCGCCTTGATTATGTGCACACCTGGGTAGAGAGAAGTGTCGTGTATACCTGGTAGTGTGGGACGAATCTGTTTCTTTCTCAGAATACCCTCAGAGTAGCAAGCACCTGCATAGCACACCTGTTGGAAATTAAACAAAACCAGTTATAAAGCATCTATAGGGAAAATGTTGAAAGAGATAAAGTTAACAAAGAGCCAAAATTTCAGAGTCAATATTTAAACTTGATTCAAATAGAAAATGATTTAAAAATAACTTACCCTAACGAGAAGCCCTCCTTTGGGGATTTCGGGCATCATGGATGAGGAAGAAGCGTGTTCAAATGGCATGGCGAGAGAGTCGATGGCCCTGGGCACCAGCATTTCGTTTTGGTTGACCTCGTTGTCCAACATCTTTATTATCTGTGTAGAAGAAAGAAAATGACTACTTTGTCGAAGAGACGATGGAAAAGTATATTTTCTAGAAGGTTAAGTCAAAGTCATTGAGTGGACAGAAAGGCAGCACGTGTCTTTCTATTAATAGACCATAGTAGATAGACCACAGCGCGTGGCTGATCAGTCCCTGATCATGTAAGGCGCGCATGCGCGTGGGCGTCAAAATCAGCTGATTACTGCATGCACAAAGGATGACCCAGCTATATTCTGTTAGGATATAGCCTAGCTAGATTGTATCGATTTATTCTAAGCATAATATTTATCAATATGGCATTTAAATTTATAATAGATGAAATATCTACAAATAATATTTGACATCTAAACGACAAAAAATTAACTTTAAAAACAAAACAATTAAAATTATTAACACCTTTTTAATCTATAAACAATCATTAGGTGATAAAACTTAACCAATAAGGTTCTTCAAGTAATGTTTGATAATTAATGTATTAGATAATATGGGTCTTAGGACTTTATGTCCAAGATAGAGAGCGAAGAATCCTGGATGACCTAACGTATAATGTAAACAACGGCTGCAGCATGACCTCAATATTAAAAACAACCTAATATGCTTAGTAATTAACACTGTATCTTTAATAGAGTATGTTTCTCTCGTTACAAAGAACTTAGAAACAACCATAGTCTACAATCCTATTTGCAAACAATTGATATCAAATTCCATAAAATGGAACACCAAAAATGACAATTCAACAACAAAAGTAATAATATATCAGTGATATATTTCATTTTAAATCTAAAGTTAAAAAATAATGGAACCTTACCTTTGTGTGTCGGAATACAGTAAAACACTAAATACAATAGTAAATCCACCAAATTTATCACAGTGTTAAATACGTGCGCTCAGTTCAGAATCCAACATTGGTTATGATAATTTTCGGGGACGCCTTTCAGTTATAAACAACTTGGAAATCACCCTGTGTACACGTGAACACAACAAATCGGTCATGGCATTGAAATAAATATCCGAAGGGGTAGTTTGGCTCGCTTACAAATATGTCAACATGACCGAGATATACGATAATAAAAGAATTAATAAATATATTAAAATCACTTATCACATCTATAGAAGTAATGATATTGGTGGCGATTTTATATTTGATAGACTTACATTTAAAATGAGGTAACCAATATCAATGTAAAACTACGTTGTCGGAAGCGAGATTTCAAACCTTCCCTTTCGTGCCTTGCAGTCTATAAATAGTTGCTGAGGTGAGGGTTGCCCATGCCGTGATCAGCTGTAAGGCAGCGTGCTACCATGATATCATACCGTAAACATTTCATCGTCAACGTGCAATTTCCTGTATCTCCGTGGACACTGGATCAGATATTAACTAGTCGTTAGTGGATGATTTTAATCATATTTAAAACATGTTGGTTACAGTAAATTTAACAAATGTTCTATTTCTCCTACTGAGACCTCATGGACACTAACTTAGGCCTATCCCACCACATCCGTCCCAAACACCGTACCGTGCGTACGCTACCGATTCAAAATTCTTCGGCTTTAATATTATTATTTATAATTAAAAGTTGGATGTTGATGTTCTTGAAAATACTTACAACGAGATTGTTGTAAGCTATTAAGATTGTTAGAGATAGGCCTAGGGTAACTGTCTGATTATAATTTAAAAAAATGATAATGAAATGTCAGTGTCTTCAAACAGTAATAAAATCGGTCTATGATTACTGTATCGTAATTAACTATTAAAATGTTATTTAAATTGTCATATTGCTAATTTTTCTTCTTTTTGGCGAAAATTTTCTTCAAATGTCAAAACTGTGTGAAGAGGGAGACAACTCTTGTTTCCTGTGGCACTGTAGAGCTTTATCCGTTATGAACATTTACGTTTTAGTCCGTAATATGGAAGAGATAGGTTAGGGTTCAGTTTTGGCTTAAAATGAAATAAATTTGACTCTTTTTTTTACAATAATTAAGTTTAAATACCAATATCAGTAACGTCAACTCCGGTATAATCTAGTTCAATTAAAAATGTTTATGGTGCTATTTTATATAAAGTATTCTGGCCCTGATTTCTCGAAACAAAAATAAGTCCAAAACTGAATTAAATCTAAAGTTTTCATATAAGTTACATAAGGAGAAAAACTTGAGTTTTAACTTAAGTCTCTACTTTTGTTTTGAAAAATCAGAGCCTGGTGTGTTTGAATTCATTTGAAATGAAGTTTAATAACGACCATCTTACTAATTAATTCACTTGTAACATGAAGTAGACTGAAATTACTAAACTCTGGTATATTTGTTTCAATATGAAACCTAACAGACCCCGTCGTTTGTTTTGTATAATTTTTAATCTTCAATTACATTTGATGAAATTCTGTGCTTGATAAAGTATATATTATAACACACGTGTTCTTCAAAATGTAAAATGATGAAATTCATTTCGTCCCTCAACAAAGGGCGAGCTTGAAAACACGCGACGATCACGCATGATGTATGAAATGCAACGGCGTGACGTTGCTATAAATAGACAGAAAAGAACTTGGTGGGGAATTTCTGTGTATATAAATATTTGTCCTTATATATAGTTACGAAACCCCTACTAAAACTAACAATGACTAGCGTATCAATAAGGTAGGCGTTTTAAAGTTGCTTACGTCATTCAGGGCCTTAACTTGTACCTTTCAAGCGGAGTTTAAAAAGAGAAATTGCAACATATACCTGTAAAACTACATTAGTCAGTTATCGGATGATTTCATTTTTTTTAAATGGGGAAATTTTGAAACTAGCACTCACAACGAACATGTACAGTGCATGTATACACACATGTAGTGGCGATGCCGCTAAGCCTAGACGAGTTGTTTCCCTTGCTATAGGTTCCTTGTACGGAATGACCCCGTGAGGCCAGACAGTACAGCGAGTAGTCATATGTACACGTCATATTGAGGATGAATGGAACCTTGTATATATATAAATATCATAAGCGGACAAATAATAAACAATTCTTTATAAATGACGACCAGAAAACGGTTTTTTTTGTTAATTAGGTCTATCTTCTTTTATTAATTTCTTAAAGATGCTCCTCCGCCGACAGAGCGTAAGCGATACTTTGAAAAAATACTTTGAAAAATAATTGGTGTTGTGTATGTATGTCTGATTAACACAAAATATAATACAAAATAATGTATTTTACTTTTGGTGCATGCGGAATCAGCACTTCATTCCACAAAGGACACAGTGCCACGGGATGCAATTAATTATTTTTAATGTTTTAACCTTGAAGTAAAATTAGAAGCTCAAACTTTTTAATGGTGGTAATGGTGTAAAGAAAGTAACTTTTGTAACCGAAGAAAAATAATTAATCGCCGGCTCCTGTATTTGATAGAGAAAAAATACCATTCGTCAGTGATGGAGCATCTTAAAATAATTTCTGTCGTCGTCGTCTTGTGTGCCTATATAACTGATATTAATACACCAAAAAAACTTTGAGAAATAATTCTTTTTGTCCGATAACATCTAGTCATGTTTCCCCTATACAGCATTTTCAGCATATATTTGACATAAAGTTTAATAATTCTAGGTTATGTCGGTGGCCCGGGCCTTATAGTCACCCATGTTAGAGTGGAAACGTTTAGGTACCCTTGACCTTTCGAACCATGACCAAATGAAATGCAAGCGACCTTATAACCACTACACATTTAATTACAATTTTCACTTGTGGTTCTTCGATTCCAGAAAGTAAACGCTGACTTTCTGATGATCACACACTTTGTCATCCATTGTCATCTAATGAACCACAACTTCTGCAGGATTTGGGCCTCTTTATTAAAAAGTCGTTTTCAAGAGGAAAGCGGGGTTGCTGAATGCATTAGTTGTTCTTGTTTTATTATTATTGTGTTATACATGTAATGTTATCTTTGTAATTTGCTATCGATCCTTGTTTGTGGATATAAAAATGCAAATAAATAAATTGAATTTGAGAGTATTTATAGTTTTGTTGAAATGCCACTGTTCATGTAGTACAATATGACGAATTATCTTCTCATGCATTCACAACCTCATTATTAGCTTAAAGCGATTTGATTAGCTAACTATTTTTATTCGATACTTTTTTAGACGGCTGTCGGGAATAGGTTTCAATTCTACGCATTTTTTAAAATCTTTATGACAATATGCGACGGATGACATTCATTATTACGTTTCTGTCTATAATTATATAACTAACGCCATGTATCAGACAATCTTTGATCTTTGCATCTGTGATTTTGCTACCGCAGACGGATTTATTATACTTGTGTCCGAATCCTATTTATATTACAATTGTAATGTATGATCTCTTGATTTTAATGTTTAAAGAGAAATGAATTTGATATTAACGACAAAACGACATCAAATATGCGTGACGTCTAATGCTCCTTTCCCATGGTCATCGATATCGTTTATTTATGTATATATATATAAAACCTATACGTATTATCGCACATTATATATCCCTTAAAATGATATTATGATAATTACATGTAAATTTTATGTATTATAATCATAAGAGTGAGATAATGATGAAGATGATGATGATGATGATGATGATGATGATGATGGTGATGATGATGATGATGGTGATGATGATGATGATGATGGTGATGGTGATGATGATGATGATGATGATGATGATGATGATGATGATGATGATGATGATGATCTGTTATGATGACGATAACTTGATGATGATGATGATGATGATGACGACGATGATGATGATGACGATGATGATGATGACGATGGTGATGATAATGAAGATGATGATGATGATTGATGATTGATGATGATGATGATGATGATGATGATGATGATGATGATGATGATGATGATGATTTGATGATGCTGATTTGATGATGCTGATGGTGACTGGCGGACAAGGAGGTGGAAAGGAAAGGAAAAAACCAACAAGAAGAAATCACAAACGAGAGGAAATAAGAAGTCTATAGGGTATAGGTAATGTTTATCGTAGATCGTAGATGGTAGATCGTTTGCAACAATCCACAGATAATTCACAGAACAGTTTCCGACTGGGTCTAATGATACTTTGTTCTGACGTTACGTTTGAAGTATAACGTCGTTCTTCGTAACGAAGGCGACTGTTACGTCGTTGACGTATCGGATACGACATAACGACAATGTTTGCCCCGTCGTCTCGCTCTGTATTTGCAGAGTCATCTCGCTGCCCCTTGCGGGTAGGTATTGATTGTGACGTCATGTGTTTGCCAGTGAGACGTCATACTTTTCAGTGAAAACGACGTGAATTTCGCTAACCTGAATGGATACCCATCCGTAATGTAAATACACTGAGAGGTATAGTAAGCAGAGTCCGTGATATTCGTTCTTGGAATGTAGAGCGATAATCAAGTTGTCATCTGGCAGTGTCAACTATTGTTTAGAAATGTGTAAAGATAAAAAAAAGAAGAAGAAAAAAAGCATCTCGATAAAATGCTGATGTTTATTTAATGCTACAGATTAGCTTTGACTCTACTGACTCATGTCAGTAGTACAGATAAACAAACTGACATATGATAAAGTCAAAATGTTCAAACATGTCAATAAACATAAGTATTGATAAGACATAATTAATATTGATGCAAATGAAAATCAAACTCACCATTATAAACACCTGTTTCCGTCGACTCGGCCGTAAAGCTGTGGGTGATGTGACGGTTTTGGCGACCTTCATACTGCAGGTAATACATGTTTTATGGATACACACAGATACTTGGATGTGCTACGCTACAAACGTATGGAGCCGATAGGATCATCCGATCGGCAATTCCAGTTCTCTCCATACGGAGCTGTTCCGCGCGTGAACACCTCGTGATCGCTTTGGCGTGAACACTCTATCCAGACACATCCTGAGTAGACTCGCTAAGTCCTAATTAACTCTTATATTGAAACAAAACCAGGCGGTACCAACAGCTGCCGACATCTTATTGTTAAGTAAGAACAAAGATGTTCTCAAACGACCGTATGGTCTTCTGATTCTTTTGCTTCATACTACATAATACATGAAATGAGAAAGAGACTTGGCATGACTTCCAAATCTTAGATCGATACAAATATATCACATTGTACACGTGTGTATCGGGGACAATATGATATAGCGATGACGTGTGACATTGATGATGTGTGACATGTGACATTGATGATGTGTGACGTCTAACATTGCGATATGTGACGTGTGACATTTATAATGTTTGACGTTTAACTTTGATGATATGTGACGTAACATTGAGGATATGACGTAGCATTGATGATATGTGACGTATAACGTTGATGATGTGTGACGTAACATTGATGATGTGTGACGTGTAACATTGATGATGTGTGACGTTTAAAATTGATAATGTATGACGTAACATTGATGATATGTGACGTGTAGCATTGATGATGTGTGACGTGTAACATTGATGATGTATGACGTTTAAAATTGATAATTTATGATGTAAAATTGATAATATTTGACGTGTAACATTGATGATGTGTGACGTGTAACATTTTTGATGTGTGACGTGTTACATCGATGATGTGTGACTTTTACATTGATGATGCGCGACGTGTAAAATTGATGTGTGATATGTAACATTGATAATTTGTGACGTGTAACATTGATGATGTGTGACGTATAACATTGATGATGTGTGACGTAACATTGATGATGTATGACGTATAACACTAATGATGTGTGACGTTAAAGTTTGATGATTTGTGACGTAACATTGATGATGTGTGACGTGTAACATTGATGATGTGTGACTTGTAACATTGATGATGTGTGACGTGTAACATTGATGATGTGTGACGTGTAACATTGATGATGTGTGACTTGTAACATTGAAGATGTTTGACGTATAACATTGATGATGTGTGACGTGTAACATTGATGAAATGTGATGTAACATTGATGATGTGTGACGTGTAACATTGATGATGTGTGACATGTAACATTGATGATGTGTGACGTGTAACATTGATGATGTGTGACTTGTGACACTGATGATGTGTGACGTGTAACATTATTGATGTGTGACATGTGACATTGATGATGTGTGACGTGTAACATTGATGATGTGTGACTTGTGACATTGATGATGTGTGACGTGTAACATTATTGATGTGTGACGCGTTACATTGATGATGTGTGACGTGTAACATTATTGATGTGTGACGCGTTACATTGATGATGTGTGACTTGTGACATTGATGATGTGTGACGTGTAACATTATTGATGTGTGACGCGTTACATTGATGATTTGTGACGTAACATTGCTGATGTTTAACGTATAACATTGATGATGTGTGATGTAACATTGATGATGTGTGACGTATAACATTGATGATGTGTGACGTGTTACATTGATGATGTGTGACGTATAACATTGATGATGTTTGACGTATAACATTGATGATGTTTGATGTAACATTGATGATGTGTGACGTGTAACATTGATGATGTGTGACGTATAACATTGATGATGTGTGATGTAACATTGATGATGTTTAACGTATAACATTGATGATGTGTGATGTAACATTGATGATGTTTAACGTATAACATTGAAGATGTTTGACGTATAACATTGATGATGTGTGATGTATCATTGATGATGTGTGACGTAACATTGCTGATGTTTGACGTATAACATTGATGATGTTTGACGTATAACATTGATGATGTGTTATGTAACATTGATGATGTTTAACGTATAACATTGAAGATGTTTGACGTATAACATTGAAGATGTTTGACGTATAACATTGATGATGTGTGATGTAACATTGATGATGTGTGACGTAACATTGATGATGTTTGACGTATAACATTGAAGATATTTGACGTATAACATTGAAGATGTTTGACGTATAACATTGATGATGTGTGATGTAACATTGATGATGTGTGACGTATAACATTGATGATGTGTGATGTAACATTGATGATGTTTGACGTATAACATTGATGATGTATGACGTATAACATTGATGAAATGTGATGTAACATTGATGATTTTTGACGTATAACATTGAAGATGTTTGACGTATAACATTGAAGATGTTTGACGTATAACATTGATGATGTGTGACGTAACATTGATGATGTTTGACGTATAACATTGATGATGTTTGATATAACATTGAAGATGTTTGACGTATAACATTGATGATGTGTGATATAACATTGATGATGTGTGACGTATAACATTGAAGATGTTTGACGTATAACATTGAAGATGTTTGGCGTATAACATTGATGATGTGTGATGTAACATTGATGATGTTTGACGTATAACATTGAAGATGTTTGACGTATAACATTGAAGATGTTTGACGTATAACATTGATGATGTGTGACGTGTAACATTGATGAAATGTGATGTAACATTGATGATGTGTGACGTATAACATTGATGATGTTTGACGTATAACATTGATGATGTTTGACGTATAACATTGATGATGTGTGACGTATAACATTGATGATGTGTTATGTAACATTGATGATGTGTGACGTAACATTGCTGATGTTTGACGTATAACATTGATGATGTTGACGTATAACATTGATGATGTGTTATGTAACATTGATGATGTTTAACGTATAACATTGAATATGTTTGACGTATAACATTGATGATGTGTGACGTATAACATTGATGATGTGTGACGTAACATTGATGATGTGTGACGTATAACATTGATGATGTGTGACGTGTAACATTGATGATGTGTGATGTAACATTGATGATGTGTGACGCGTTACATTGATGATGTGTGATGTAACATTGATGATGTGTGACGTGTTACATTGATGATGTGTGACGTATAACATTGATGATGTGTGACGTATAACATTGATGATGTGTGACGTGTAACATTGATGATGTTTGACGTATAACATTGATGATGTGTGACGTATAACATTGATGATGTGTGACGTATAACATTGATGATGTGTGACGTGTAACATTGAATATGTTTGACGTATAACATTGATGATGTGTGACGTATAACATTGATGATGTGTGACGTATAACATTATTGATGTGTGACATGTTACATCGATGATGCGTGACGTGTACATTGATGATGCGAGACGTGTAAAATTGATGAGTGACGTGTAACATTGATGATGTGTGACGTGTGACATTGATGATGTGTGACGTGTTACATTGATGATGTGTGATGTCACATTGTTGGTGCGTTATGTAACATAGCTAATGTGTTATGTAACATTGATGATGTGTGATGTGTAACATTGATAATTTGTAACGTGTAACATTGATGATGTGTGACGTGTGACATTGATGATGTGTGATGTCACATTGTTGGTGCGTTATGTAACATTGCTAATGTGTTATATAACGTTGATGATGTGTGACGTGTAACATTGATGATGTGTGATTTGTAACATTGATGATGTGTGACGTGTAACATTGATGATGTGTGACGTGTAACATTGATGATGTGTGATGTCACATTGTTGGTGCGTTATGTAACATTGCTAATGTGTTATGTAACATTGATGATGTGTGACGTGTAACATTGCTAATGTGTTATGTAACATTGTTGATGTGTGACGTGTAACATTGATGATGTGTGACGTAACATTGATGATGTGTGATTTGTAACGTTGATGATGTGTGACGTGTAACATTGATGATGTGTGACGTGTAACATTGATGATGTGTGACGTAACATTGATGATGTGTGACGTGTTACATTGATGATGTGTGATGTCACATTGTTGGTGTGTTATGTAACATTGCTAATGTGTTATGTAACATTGCTAATGTGTGACGTGTAACATTGATGATGTGTGACGTAACATTGATGATGTGTGATTTGTAACATTGATGATTTGTGACGTAACATTGATGATGTGTGACGTAACATTGATGATGTGTGATTTGTAACATTGATGATGTGTGACGTGTAACATTGATGATGTGTGACGTGTAACATTGATGATGTGTGATTTGTAACATTGATGATTTGTGACTTGCTATTTTTTCCTTCAGTAGTTTCTTTAAGATAATAAGGTTTGATGAATTAAACTGTGAAAATCATTCAAATGGACAGATAAACATGGATGATGCCTTATAAACATTATTTGCAAAACAAATTTATGTACTGGAAAACATTTTTTGGTGCTTATGTGTCATTGAAATGAAGTTGTAGTCCACAACTTGGCTTCTTTGTCTGAAGGTATACATAAACGCGTACTCATTTTACTGCACTCTATATGTACTGCCAAAAATCATTTTCAGCTTTTCTTTTTACTCGTAAAATAAAAATATGCGCTTTGTAAGTATGTATTAAGTTGGTACTTATTGGTGGTGAATAAAACAATAAAAGCACTTTTTGAGTTTTGAGTATGAAAGTTTCATGTATGTTACTAAATGATATATATATAACAGTATTTGATTTATTATCGACTTTTTGGTGATATCGTCAGTTTTTCTGTGTAACATGCATTTTATGTCAAATATCATCATGTATATTCTTTATTAGTATCTTTATTATCAAAGTATACACAAAACTGATCTGTATCGCTTTAATATGTAAGACGTTAGTTTCCGGATCACGGCGCCACACTCCCTCTTAGTTTCCCCTCAGTCGTTAAAACTGATGAAATATTCCAAGACATGCTCCCTGACCTTGACCTGCCCAGCACGTGAGAGGCAGCAGAAGTGATCACGCTTTCAACATGGATGAAGCACAGAGGGATTTTCCGTCAGACGTTTTGACGCTATAAATAATTCAACCGCGACCCAGTGCTGGATGTATACACGCATGACTGATTAATCAGCGCTTCTATAGAGCAATTCACAGTTTCCCCTTCAAATATTTTCAATATATAATCCGATGAACAATTCAATTAAAATTATGAAAATTATTGTGTATCGATGAATAGCAGAATAATGATTTCCTAAGATTTAATACATCGAACGTAAAGTCGCGACGGGTTTGATACACATGTACACTGAGTGACACCAAGGACGAAAATTCAATACTTTTTTCTTTACTGGATGAATCTTTATAATACAAATTACATGCACGCTAAATAAAACAAAACCAATTTACTAGCGACGCGCGAGGAATTCCCTACATCACATGCATGTAAAGTTTGGACTGAACAGGAAACTGATTTCATGACTGAAAAAAAAGGTAGACCTGTTTTTATTTTCGGGGTTTTTTCCCTTTCATTTTCTACTAATGAGGGGTGGGGGCGTGAAAGGAATAAGAAAAAGAAATGGCACTGTATAGTCCGATGGCTTTTGTAAATCTGCGGGCTTTTCGTGATGAATGTATCAAAATGTTTAGTAGGCCACCCTCTTTCAAAAAAATGAGGGTCTCAATTTTTTTGACCATGAAGAGGGGGCAAGGTTAAGGGTCAAATGTCAAGTGGTTTATTAGCTGAAAAACGTCTAAAAACTGGCGGGAGTGAGATTACATTTTGACTTTCAGAGGATCTTTGATTTTGATTCTATTCACTTATTTTTTTCTCTTCGTAATGGGAAATTTAATGAAAAGGTGAGATGGAGTTTAGGTCAGAGGTTGATTGATTGATTGATTGATTGATTGATTGATTGATTGATTGATTGATTGATTGATTGATTGTGCTTAACGTCCTTGTTTCGGTTAAAACCGAGCCTAGGATACTAAGGTCAAAGGTGATACTAGCTTCTGCCTAGAACGAATAATCATACCCTGTCTCCAATCCGTTCCCGGCAGGCCACGACCATCTGTCAGAAATCTTCGTCCGTCGTTCAGAGCTACGTCATCGCAGCTAGCTTCTGCCTTGTATGTACCGAAGTAAAATACACAACTTGTAGCTTATATAATTCCGTGGACTAATAGCTTAGATCATGACTGTTATTTAACTTGCAATCAGTTTTCCCTAATATGACCAAAATTGATTTTATTTTTATGGATGTTTGACAAAATATCTGTCTAAAACTATTTTAAAGCATTCCGCTATACATAAACAGTGTATTTAACGCTAAAATAAGAGGAATTAAAAGACAATCTATCTTAAAACTTGAATTATGGCTGCCAAAGGAGGTATTATTGCATGTGATCTTTGAGCCCTAACTTTGATCCCACCGCATTGTCAAAAAATCGACACACATTATTTTTCCGAAAGAGGATGACCAAGCCACCGGACGAGTCAATCAGAGAAGATAGAATAAGGGGCGTAACTCGTATCTCCTTCTCGCTCTTCTCACGGTTTACGCTTGTGGAAACGCTTTTTACATAAAATATGTCGTCTGGGGAAGGGTTCGTGATAGATATTTGCTTGATGCTCAAATCACGGTCAAGAATCCAAATATCCAAGTTGCCCACAGAAAAGTAATTAAGAGCGTTCGGGTAGAAGCAAAATTGATGTTTTCGATTTCATGCATAATACTTTGTGCTGTATTTCGCGCACAGTATAGACGGTTATGTCATATCGTGGTTAAAAAGTGTGATTTTCGTCATATATTCACAATTATTATATGACTGCTGCTTTTGCTGTCTTTTGATTGGCCGATACGCTTCTCAGAAGTATTCATCAAATGCGATATCAACCCCGAAATCGGCGGCGAAAAGCACGCGAGGTTACTGGACTCAGTCCAGATACCTCTCGCGAGTCCAGTAACCTGTGTCAAAAATAGATCGAGGAAAACTCCCTTGAGATGTGACGTCATAATCACTTTTGACGTCGAGTCGTACCCAAATATAGCGTAACGGGAGTTTCCCTCATTCAATGACGTCGGGACAGTCTATTGTGACGTCATTATTATGGCGGACGGAAGCAAGTTTACTGCGATCAACGGTTATCAACAGAAATGAACTGCAAACTTCAATTTATGGGAAACGTTCAAGAATGCCAGACGGACTGCAGTTGATACAATACTCCGGTTCTACCAGTCAGTGAGTCTACACCGTGAGCAAGAAGCATTTGGATATTTACCATTAATACTAGACATGTAACTACTTTTGTAAACAGAAAGTTTGCAAATACCATCCTGTTTTTGTAGTTAATTCTTTTTGAAGAGCCGGGTAAATATATGTATGTTTCATATAATAAAACAGTTATCGAACTATTTTCAGGTGGATACGGTGAGTTATCAACCCTCGTAAATGATATAACCCTCGGCCTCCGGCCTCGGGATATATCACTTACTCGGGTTGATAACTCACCGTATCCACCTGAAAATAGGTTGATAATTATATATTATTATATGACTGCTGCTTTTGCTGTCTTTTGATTGGCCGATACGCTTCTCAGAAGTATTCATCAACTGCGATATCAACCCCGAAATCGGCGGCGAAAAGCACGCGAGGTTACTGGACTCAGTCCAGATACCTCTCGCGAGTCCAGTAACCTGTGTCAAAAATAGATCGAGGAAAACTCCCTTGAGATGTGACGTCATAATCACTTTTGACGTCGAGTCGTACCCAAATATAGCGTAACGGGAGTTTCCCTCATTCAATGACGTCGGGACAGTCTATTGTGACGTCATTATTATGGCGGACGGCAGCAAGTTTACTGCGATCAACGGTTATCAACAGAAATGAACTGCAAACTTCAATTTATGGGAAACGTTCAAGAATGCCAGACGGGCTGCAGTTGATACAATATTCCGGTTCTACCAGTCAGTGAGTCTACACCGTTAGCAAGGAGCATTTGGATATTTACCATTATTACTACATGTAACTACTTTTGTAAACAGAAAGTTTGCATATACCATCCTGTTTTTGTAGTTAATTCTTTTTGAAGAGCCGGGTAAATATGTGTAAGTTTCATATAATAAAACAGTTATCGACCTATTTCCAGGTGGATACGGTGAGTTATCAACCCTCGTAAATGATATAACCCTCGGCCTCCGGCCTCGGGATATATCACTTACTCGGGTTGATAACTCACCGTATCCACCTGGAAATAGGTCGATAATTGTATAATATTTCCATTCTACTTTCAGTTTCCCGTTTAATCTTTGTTAAATCAGATGGGCAATATCTGGCTATGAACTCCAATCTGGTCAAGCGTATGAATATCTAACGTTTCCGCCGCGTCACTGACAATGTATTCAATGTATACTTACGCCTATACATAACGGTCAAATAATTTCAAAAGTGGTTTTAAAGTTGTTTAGTCTATGAAATCTAATAGTATTATCGTGTTGACAAAATCACTTGTATCAAAAAAAACGTCATCGCATAATTTTCATTTGTTCGCTTGTTTCAAACCGTTTTGTGTTGAACTATATTCAGAAGTTGATGCTATTGCTGTTCCGTCTATTGAACTTGGCGTCGTCAACACTAGCGCAAGCGGGAAATTTAAAGGATATATGTGTGTAGTTTTGAATTCGAAGGATCGTAATGGAAATATAAGTAATAAACTGTTACCAGATTGGACATACAGTTGATATAGAATGGCGCCCGTTCGCCATGAATATTTATCTTTCGGACGGATGGGCTTCATATCAACTGTATGTCCAATCTGGTAACAGTTTATTGCTTAAATATACATCTAAATAAGAGACAGAGCTAAAACTGGATTCAGTTCATAAAATTTTCACAGATTTCAATGATTAGGTTACCATTTCTTGTTGAAAATTACACATGCGAAAACGCTGACTGGTATAGCTGTACGAATATGGAATACTTGCTTCAATTGTGATAGGCGGTTATTATTCATAGTAAATATGTAAGTAATCTACTTCACACGAATGTTTAGCAATCTCGTGTAGTGTCCGGTTATTAATACTTGTAAATGTATATGCTCATAAAATATCCATTAGCCAGTCACGCGATGAGATTTTGGCTGGCAATGCATACATCATCGGAGGGTAGAAATTGTGAAAAACGGTCGTGAACATGTTTTTAATTGTGTTAGCTCACAAGATAGATGTTTTTAATAAGAAACGGTAACATGGCGATGTTATGGCTAAGGGATGTGTTCTCCCTTCTAGAAACATTACGGAACGGTATCGTTTGTATTAATCGCATATTCATCAACTCTCATAAATGCCCGAAAAGGTTCTAGATTGATTTAGTATAAATGTATGTCCCAATACAGTGACATTCGTTATAACTATTATTGAGTCCTGTGAAGAGGAGACAGTCTTTTCTTCCGAAGCACCTGGGTTTATCTCCCTTCTCAATGTCCAGGAGTCTCTGTGGTTGATTGGTTTTGGTTAGTTGACGACCTACTATATATAATCATTAGAACCGACATCCCCTGCATACAATGTGTCAGGAGGCTGCTGTATATTTCGTGTCCTTTCTCACTGTCCCTGTAAAAGTGGAACTCGTGTCGCCAAAGACAAAGAACAGCACACCCAACCGGGTACACCGATCAGTTTTTCTAATTTTACTGTTGTGGCCGTATTTGTTAATTTCGTAAGGATTGAGTGGTCATGTCACTTGTATAGCATATAATCAAAACGTTTAACTAGTACTCTATAAGAACTCAAAACTTCATTAGTCTGTCCTCGAATACGAACCCATGAATATGAACATATGTATACTTAGTTTGTAAGTTCACTTATGAAGAAATCTCCATTTACAGTAGGTACAACTTTTAATGTTCGTAACCTCAGAGTGGATACATTACCGTAACAGTACTGTACGTATTGTAAATCTCACTTTTGTTAATTTTGTTTGCAAACGTAGATACGTGTACTTTTATTTTTTTATACATACAATTGTATGTCATTACAATTTATCATGGTTTATCAGTGAAACCCCGGACATTCCACGATTTATCACCCAAATGAGGGCTGATAAGTAGAGTTTTTACTCGTACGTTTATAAAAAAAAACATTTAACATTCAGCGAAGCCAAATCACCAATGAGAAACGAGAATTTGTTGGAAATACCACGTATAGAGGCAGCTTTCTGTGGGAATACGTTATATACAGTATGTGCCAAACACTTGGTGCAGTATAATTACAGTATGTTTTAGATGTCATTTACTCACGGACGACAAGTAATGTATTGTACATATACATGTAGGTACACAATATATCGTTGTTGAAAAACGACATACGCGAGCCTGACGTCCAGTCGGACATGCACGTGCGAAATTGGAAAACACGTACATGTTCGTATGTGATGTGTTTCCAGGTCAGTGGTTGACCTCGGCAGTCCCTGGTTTATTGTATACTGAAGTCACTGAAGCGAAACCGATTTTTTCGGTTGAGTGATCACCCACTTAAGACCAACTCACTGCTCCAGACTCGATTTGTTGTGGACCTATGTATAGATTTTGAAGGCGTTCTCAACTTAAACATTCCAATATGGACCGAAGCCGCAGCAAAAGTACCCGAGTGACAAGTAAGTAAACAAAGCATTTAGTTGGACAGGTAAAATTCCCACAGGTACAGATAGATAGTCGATGTCTGATTTTAGAGAGGCTTTCTCGAACTACAACTTAGTACAAGGCCTTGCTTACTCAGTAAATAAAAGGGTCCCTGGTCCCCCTTTCTACCTACATAGTATTGTCATATTTTCATTATTGTTAAATAGCTTCGTGTGCTTTAACTTAAAACAAACACTTGGGTCCCGTACCTGGGTAAGGGTAGTATACATGTATATTTATATATGTACAGAGGGGCACACATGTGTAGGCGTGATCGTACGTACGGTACAGTGGGGGATATTGGGCCATTCTGATAACGATAATGAGAAACTGATGTGGAATAATTATATACTCACCGGATTAGCTGACTGACCTCACACAAGTAAGTGTACTATACAGTAGTTATAACAGGAACGCCTAGAATTATCATAATTTCTGCTGACAGTAAGGAACTAATAAAACTGATAAAACGTACTATATAGATTATAACGTTAATTACCATAATTACTCTGATCAAGCACTTAATTGTCAGCAGTGGCATATCGTACATACATGTACAGTATTGGGGTATATGGTGATGAGAAAATGTTAATTGTTTTTAACTTGGCTGTGATTACTAGGCCCAAGGATTTATAAGTGAGAAGGATTCGTGTCTGTCTCTTTACATTACTAAACACCACACGAGACGCCTATGAACCGGGAATAAAAACCGTTTTTCTCAACAAATACTTGTCTTATCGAGTCAAACGAAACACCATTGTAAAGTTTATTAAATTTCACGACGTTTATAACTTGCTTTAAAGACGGAATGTTTAGGGGATATGTCTTAAATTTTCGTTAAAAAAAATCGACAGGTCATGAAATGACAGCACCGCTTCAGAAAGTAAGACGGTAACCCTCCCACCCGCAAGCTACATCAAAGGCTGCGCCGGCGGATATCACAGGAAAATCAGTCGTCGCCCAACGTCACGGTCAGTGCACAAACACAAAAGCGCCTGCCTTGGACTTCCCCAAAACCCAGTGTGACTTATCCTTCTCATATACGTCCTTGCTAGGCCCTATCACCTACCCACTCCAACAGGTGTAGCTTGATGACCAGAGGGGCCTATAATATCTATAAGTAATTACATGTATATTACCCTACAATTACCCTGGGTATCACCATATGTATATATTATATGTATAACCTTAATGACCCCAGGTATCTCTAGCCTGTGTGTATATTAAATACCTTTGATGTAATAGGGTTACCTGTAGCTTATGACAAAGGTATACATACAATGTACCTCATATATCCCTCAATGTGCACATATTACGTGTATGTGAATTGTGAAACGTCCTTAAGATAGATTGATACCAACATCCACTAACTGGAGGTGGGGTGGGGGTGTGTGTGTGTCTTATTTAAAGATGCTCCACCACTTACAAATGGTATTTTTTCACTATCAAAAACAGGAGCAGACGACTTAGACTTAGTATTTTTCATCAGTCCCAAAAGTTACTTACTTTATAACGTTACCACCATTGAAAAGTTTGAGCTTCTAATTTAACTTTAAGTTAAAAATATAAAAAATAATTAATTGCATCCCGAAAAAATTCCTTGGCACTACATCCTATATGGAATGAAGTACTGATTGCGCATACACCAAAGGCAACATGAATTATTTTATAGTATATTTTTGTTAATTAGACATATAAATACACGATTAAACACCAATTATTGTTCAAATGATGAATATCTTTTAATGCTTTGTCGGCGATGGAGCATCTTTAAGGATGATTATGGTACTTTATATTTTCTTCATTTTATTTCAAGTTCTGTAAAATGTTGTATGATTTTTTGTTACAGAGTAATTACGTCTGAAACTTCTCTCAAAATTTGCAAAAGTGAGTCTGGTTGCTAGAAGAGTGTATTTTGTTTAGCACATCAGATCTGCTTGACTAAATTCATGTCCATTATGGTGCAGCATCCGTCTTCTCCGTTGTACAGCATTGTTGTCTTAAACTATCTGGTAATCTTATCCAAATCTCCCCGAGAAATTTCTTAACTTAAAAGCAACAACTATGACATGAATCACAACAAAAAAATTAATGAATTAATGAACAGTAAAGATTTTCATCAAATTGATTGACCTTGATCTGTTTAATTTGACTTATTTCTAATGTAGCATGGATGCTGAAAGATGTTCTGTAGAAAAAGAGACCATGCAGTATCTAGTATTTGATAGTAACCTCTCTGATCTATCAGGGTTCTGTCCCTTTGTTTTATTCAGCAACATGATAGAAGCCAACCATTGATGATGTTGACCTTGTTTCAAGGTCATTTAAGGATCATGTTTTATGAATTATCATTGGATTCTCTATAACCCAGAAATCTTAAGTTGATGACAGAACCCTAGCTAGGCTGTATACTATGTTTAACCAAAAATCATCAATTATTGAAGACCCTTAGATTGAGTCATTTGATAGTTACTGCACAGGATGTGGTAAACTGTTCTGTTTTGAGAAGCATTCAAGTCATAATTAAAAAAGAAGTCTTACAATGAACTTTGCTGAATTTGTTCAATCAATGACCTTTAGGTATGTCATGGTCATCACATCGGCTATACAAATCAGGTGAGCGATACAGGCCCATCGGACCTCTTCTTACTATTAGCTTTACATTTGATGCACATTTGATTTTGCTTTGTTTGTTGTGTGTAATATGTGCTTTGTTTGATAGTCTGGATACCAGACACATTTTTAGTACTGTGTCAACAATGTATCATAACATTTCTAAACAACTTTGATTTGTATACCAGTACGTACAACAGTAACACAGTTGTGAATCATTATTGAATCATGCTGTCCACATTCATACATACTGTTTTGTTTGTGTGAACTTTTGACTTTCATACTCAGTATAATACCACTGAAGGAAATATATAACTTTTAACCAGAACTAGAATAATGAACCAAGAGCATCTGGACATATTTGTAGACTATATTTCATTACAGGCGATGATTTTAAATAAATTCTATAAATATACATTGATGAAGTTCAAAATACATTCTGTCTATCCAGTAAGCTAACAGATGCTTCACTTTGTCAATATTTATAAATCAATTATGTGAAATCAATTGCCTGTGATGTGATAGGCCCCCTTGCCTCGGTCATCTTCAATCTTTGGTGGCCGGGTGGTTAAGATGTCTCAACATATTACCACATGATCTCCACCTCTGGGTCGCGAGTTCGAATCCCATGTGGGGCAGTTGCCAGGTACAGACCGCCGGTCGGTGATTTTTCTCCAGTAACTCCAGCTTTCCTCCACCATCAAACCTGGAACATCCTTACATGACCATGACTGTTAATAGGCCGTTAAACTAATAAAACGCATCATTTTATAGAAACAGAAATCCTATTTATAATTACCAGGTAGATTAGCTACATCCATTGTACTATTATGACTGCTACTGTTTTTAGTCTGAGAGAAAGTTCGGTCCCTATAGCTTATTATCTTATGTATTGAACTATATTATATAGATATCTTTTTGTTTTACTTTCTCTTTTTGATATTGTTACAAGTAATAGGTAGTTTATAACCTTTTTTCGTATCATTTGTCTTTTTTATTTCTATTGTTGCAGAGGAAAGGTTTTTTTCTTTATTAGTTTTAATAATAACACTAACTGCCTTAGAAATTATCTCCCCTTAACTACTTTGGATGTGTCATTTTAAAAATTAATTTCTATTGATAATATTAATCTTTTATTTGAAAATCAAAATACACAAAGTATCAATTATTTACTACATTTAAATGAGAATTCACGATGCCAATTTGTTTTGATGATATTCGTTCCAATATATGTTGATTTGATTTTTAGACTGCAATTGTGCTATTATATAATTAATAGCAATAGATATTGATCACTCACTTGTATTATATACGATTTACACAGTGATTTAACATTGAATGGAGTTACAAGATTACTTATTTTACATCAACAATGAACGGTATAATTATGATGGTTATAGTTTATATATGATGGTTTGTTTGACAATACATTTGATTTGTGTTAACACGCCTACATAATTATGTGCTAGTTTTAGAGGTTCGTGTTCTACACCCATACAGCTACGTTTTTATTAAAAAGCCTCACTCTATTGGAATGCCTATACTTGAGATACATAATTTAAGACGTTCATATGTGGATAGGAAAGATAGGGATATTTTACCCGCGGGTCACAGATGTAGTAAAACCCAAGACTTGCCGATGATTTTACATTTTGTGATCCTGAGAGTAGAATATCCTATCTCTTGTCTGTACATCTGTGAAATGGTATTTTTCTCTCAAACCTCAAAGTTATTAGTTCAGACTGTGCTGTCATTTTGATTTTTTTTCGGTTAACATATAGATAAGATTACCACCACTGCAAATCATGATAATTACACAATATTTTGAAGGGAAAGCCCATTGTTTGTGTCCTGTACAATAATACCAGCCTGGTTTCTGAATTTGATGCTCAAATTTTACTGAGAATTAAAGAAACATTTTTGTTGATGCCGTGGTGTCACACGGTTGTATTGCATGAGTAGCCATGTAATACAGCTTCAATCAGACGACATGAGCAAATTGCATGAGACCAGCCAGTATTACTCAGTAGACTTGAGAGAAATTGTTTTATATGTGTTTATAAACGCACATATATCATAGTCAAGATGTTAATCAGGACATCTCCCAATGTTATTTAGATTTAGGGTTAAATGTCAATGTATTATGTTGATTTACATGGAGTCAGGGAGTGAATTATTGATATAAAGTATTTATGTACCATTACAATCTTATCAACAACAGCTTCAGTTTACAATGCATATCTGTCAAATATCATGATATTTATGTACACATGCGTCTATGTAAATGCTGGGCCTAAAAAACAGTCAATGTTTACAAGATTGATGATATTATTACAGAATGATTAGGAATCCAGTGTTTTGTGTTGTGGTTTTAAAAAGTGATGATTATGTTTACATTGTTTTGGTATGGAATCAATTACAGTACTTGTAAAATTATTAAAGCATCCTTAGTTTTGATTCATATCCAATGCTTGAACTTCTTTGACAAACTTATATTTTTTATATCACACTTGTACCTTTGTCATACATCATTAGACAGAGATACAGATGTGTCATATCATCATACGCATGTACACAGTATATTTATCAGCTCATTTCAATACTTCTCTGAAATTCTTGTCAAAAACAAAATATTTGGAGATGAAACTCGGATCACCCAATTAAAAAAGAAACTTTTCGAAAGATGAAAACAAAGTGGCTGTATATTTGACTATACCAGCTGTAAACAAACTGGCTGTATATCGGTGACTATATATAGTTATTCCAGCTGTAAACAAACTGGCTGTATATCGGTGACTATATATAGTTATACCAGCTGTAAACAAACCGACTGTATATCTGACTTTATCCCGCCTCAGACAAGAATCTTGTATTCCTATTGGTTAAAATGACGTCACGTGATATCCAAGATATAGTCGTATCAGGTAAGTAGAAATTGTATCAGGTTTGGACGATAGTTATCGTTCTTTGCCCTAATGTCATTAGCAACAAGATGGTGGCCAAGTAACGCTTCGCAACGACAGCACTCAAAGAGATGGAGACAAAATGTTTGAATGATAGCGCTGATGACCACTGTCAAGGCAAACCAAAATCGGCAATACTTATTTCACAGAAATGGACCTTGACAACACATTCGAGTCGTTCAATGAGGTGAAAATCGCTCAAGTTTTGAGTCGTTTTGGTGTGGTTTCCAGACATAATGCATTTTGCATTTGTTCATTGAAAGGGTCTTCGATGGGATACATTTGTTACACAGTTTGTTATTGACCTAATACGGACAAAAATATTGGGTCTAAAATAAACATGCTGTATCAGGCTTGGCTTCGTCTCGCCCAATACAAGTTTATTTTATACCCAATATTTTTCCATATTAGGTCACTAACAGACTGTGTAACTAATAAAACTAGCTGTATATCTGACTATTTATCTATTATGGCCTGGTTGAGAGGGCACTTTTGCCTCATATTATTGTCGAGGGATGGAATAGTGCCCGAGCCGAAAGCGAGGGCACTATCCCATCACGAGACAATACTATGAGGCAATACTGCCCTCTCAACCAGGCCATAATGGGTTTAGTACATCACCCCCGCATAAGAACCGTTTTCATGTCATCGTAGCAGAAGCTCATCAGGTGACACCTCGCAACGCTATTTTCATTTCCACAAAACATTAAATTACAACATATGAATTGTAGCAGAAATCTGTGATTCTATAAAATGGGATTCAGCTTCACGAAGATTTCGAAGTAGATCGATACGGTGAACTGTCTTTTGTAGAAAAGCAACATTTGCTTCCATCCCCACACACAACAGCCTGTCTGCCATCTTGGCGTCTTGGTCGAAGCGCAACGTTATAATGACGTCGTGTAATGGTGAAGTAACAATACATTCATGTTCACTTTCGCACCACTTCAATATATAGTGCCCGCTTGCCCGGGCACTATTGCAAATAGTTGCCATGTATGTAGCCAATTAGAATCCATTATTCTGTCACGTGATGTACTAATATTCTATTGTAGCCCTTTCCAGAGAAAACTGTTCTCCTATAGTGTTGTCTGGTGAGGTATAGTCCCCGAGTCGAAGACGTGGGGACTATACCTCGCCAGACAATACTATAGGAGAACTGTTCCCTAGAGAAAGGGCCATAACAGATTTAGTACGTCACATGACATTCATTATGACGTCATATATTTGACCATATGCTCATTCCCGAGGGAATATACTTTAGTATAGTTCCCGTAGTCAGGTATAGTCTCCTGTAGTCAAGAAGGACAGGGAACTGTCGCAAAATAGATCATGGCTTTTATCCAATCGCATTCCTAGTAATTATCATGTGATGTACTAAATATAGTTATACCACAGGTGGTAGCCTACCACCTGTGAGTTATATATACCAGCTGTAAACAAACTGACTGTATATCTGACTATACCAGCTGTAAACAAACTGACTGTATATCTGACTATATATAGTAATACCAGCTGTAAACAAACTGGCTGCATATCTGACCATACCAGCTGTAAACAAACTAACTGTATATCTGACTATACCAGCTGTAAACAAACTGACTGTAAATCTGACTATACCAGCTGTAAAAAAACTGGCTGTATATTGGACTATATATTGTTATACCAGCTGTAAACAAACTGACTATATCTGACTATACCATCTGTAAACAAACTGACTGTATATCTGACTATACCAGCTTTAAACAAACTGGCTGTATATCTGACTATATATAGTTATACCAGCTGTAAACAAATTGACTGTATATCTGACTATATATAGTTATACCAGCTGTAAACAAACTGACTGTATATCTGACTATATATAGTTATACCAGCTGTAAACAAACTGACTGTATATCTGACTATACCAGCTGTAAACAATTTGACTGTATATCTGACTATACCAGCTGTAAACAAACTGACTGTATATCTGACTATACCAGCTGTAAAAAAACTGGCTGTATATCTGACTATATATAGTTATACCAGCTGTAAACCAACTGGCTGTATATCTGACTATATATAGTTATACCAGCTGTTAACAAACTTACTGTATATCTGACTATATCATCTGTAAACAAACTGACTGTATATCTGACTATATATAGTTATACCAGTTGTTAACAAACAGGCTGTATATCTGACTATATATAGTTTTACCAGCTGTAAACAAACTGGCTGTATATCTGACTATATCTGACTATACCAGCTGTAAACAAACTGACTATATCTGACCATACCATCTGTAAAAAACTGACTGTATATCTGACTATACCAGCTGTAAACAAACTGGCTGTATATCTGACTATACCATCTGTAAACAAACTGACTATATCTGACTATACCATCTGTAAACAACTGACTGTATATCTGACTATACCAGCTGTAAACAAACTGTCTGTATATCGGACTATATAAAGTTTTACCAGCTGTAAACAAACTGGCTGTATATCGGACTATATATAGTTATACCTGCTGTAAACAAACTGGCTGTATATCTGACTATATCTGACTATACCAGCTGTAAACAAACTGACTATATCTGACCATACCATCTGTAAAAAACTGACTGTATATCTGACTATACCAGCTGTAAACAAACTGGCTGTATATCTGACTATACCATCTGTAAACAAACTGACTATATCTGACTATACCATCTGTAAACAACTGACTGTATATCTGACTATACCAGCTGTAAACAAACTGTCTGTATATCGGACTATATAAAGTTTTACCAGCTGTAAACAAACTGGCTGTATATCGGACTATATATAGTTATACCTGCTGTAAACAAACTGGCTGTATATCTGACTATATCTGACTATACCAGCTGTAAACAAACTGACTATATCTGACTTTACCATCTGTAAAAAACTGACTGTATATCTGACTATACCAGCTGTAAACAAACTGGCTGTATATCTGACTATATATAGTTTTACCAGCTGTAAACAAACTGGCTGTATATCGGACTATACCATCTGTAAACAAACTGACTATATCTGACTATACCATCTGTAAAAAACTGACTGTATATCTGACTATACCAGCTGTAAACAAACTGGCTGTATATCGGACTATATAAAGTTTTACCAGCTGTAAACAAACTGGCTATATATCGGACTATATATAGTAATACCTGCTGTAAACAAACTAGCTGTATATCGGACTATACCAGCTGTAAACAAACTGACTGTGTATCTAAGTATATATAGTTTTACCCGAACTATCTCTATGATTAGCTACACCGCTCATATCTTGGGGTTAATATATAGGTCAAGTAAACGTTATCTCGATTTGATATGATATTTATACATTAAGTTTTTATTGTGGATATGACTAGTACATGGAGTAAAAAAGATGAGCTTTTACATGAAGCCAGGCTAGCTGAAAACCAGATAAGTATGTACCTGGATAATGCAACCTCCGTACCTGTGGAGGTAACACAAACACCTGTTACTAAAGCAATCTGATTGGTGGAAGGGATAAACTCATAATCAGTTGGCCTGATTGATGATGTATACTTTATTTCTGAGAAGTGTCTTGTTATTTGCCACTAAATGGTTATAATGATACATGAGTTTCACTATACATGTCACAATGGTATTGGTCACTAACAATGCATGGAAATAAAACAATACAATGTCAATGTGCAATCACTCAAGATGCTGGACATTCATGGAGATCTTCCTTGATATAAGTGATTGGTTGGACATTTTTTTTTCAGGTCTAAAGGCCAAATGTCTGTTGCTATAGATAGAAATATGCCTCCGTTCTTTTCAACTCTGCTCCTTTGCCCAAAGGGTCAAAATTTCAATTATGAAGTGATGATTGAATGATGTATGTTTTGCTGTTTGACATCAAATAAGATCTTCGAAACCATAGATTCTGGCTAAGAACCATGTTTACCAGTATTGTCATTACATACAAAGATAACAGAGATCTTTACCTGCTCTCTGTTTATATAACAGAGTACATCAATACAGTAACCTGGTAGTGTTGCTGACCCCCCCCCCCCCATTCCAAGTCTAAAGTCTCCAGTCCCCCCAGTTTAAAGTCCTCCAAGTCTAAAATCTCCCCCCATCCCTCACCAGTCTAAAATCTCCCCCCATCCCTCACCAGTCTAAAATCTCCTCCTTCCCTCATCAGTCTAAAGTCTCCCCCGAACCCTCACCAGTCTAAAATCCCCCTTCCCTCATCAGTCTAAAGTCTCCCCCCCCCCACCCCTCACCAGTTTAAAGTCTATCCCTCCATCCCTCACCAGTTTAAAGTGCCCCCACCCCTCACCAGTTTAAAGTCTATACCTCCATCCCTCACCAGTTTAAAGTGCCCCCACCCCTCACCAGTTTAAAGTCTATCCCTCCATCCCTCACCAGTTTAAAGTCTATCCCTTAATCCCTCACCAGTTTAAAGTCCCCCCACCCCTCACCAGTCTAAAGTCTCCCCCACCCCTCACCAGTCTAAAGTCCACCCCCCACCCCTCACCAGTCTAAAGTCCACCCCCAGTCTTCTCCATCCAGAGTGTGCCCTAGCTTATCTAGCCATTGGGATGTGTCATATCAATAACAGAAACAGGTTGTCAACTTGGGTGTAATATAGGCCAATGGACTTCATTGATCATTCATAAAAATAACTAGTTAACAGTGTTGGTCTATAGATTTCCTGGATTTCTCGAGAGTCTGGTGTTTTACCGACTTTCCAGCGATACTGTTATTATAAGACCCCGGTATATAATCCCCTGGGTAATGATAACCTAGAAAATTATAGGTTTCTTTGACTAAATTATTGGGTTGATAGGTAGCGAGATATTGCCCCCATTGTTCTACTGTGACACATTATTGATTCTTCATTAGTCTTATTTACATCAGTTAATGTGTCGATTGGACATCTCTGTAAACACATCTGTAAGCTTTTTACTAGTCTTATTACCGATCAATATCTCAGACAGGTTCTGCTGTTTCCGAACTTTCCTGACAGATTTTGCTATTCTCTAACCTTGGATTCTCTGACAGATTGTAGTGTTTTCCAACAGGTTCTGCTGTTTTCGTACTTTCCTGACAGATTTTGCTATTCTCTTACCTTGGATTCTCTGACAGATTGCAGTGCTTTCCAACAGGTTCTGGTGTTCCCCTGTCGGAATCTGTTGCTCTGTGAGCAGTTCTGATTTTCTACATTAATTAAAGTGTAAAAGTGTATAGTATTCTGTCACAGATTTAATGAAAATGCTTCCCAAAATGTTAGTGTTCCCTGATAAGTTCTGCTGTTCCCTGATGGGTTCTGATGTTCTTTGACAGATGTAACAGTGTTCTCTGACAAGTGTTCTTAGATATAGGTTTTTGCCTCCTCCAACATTCAAATATATGACTTAGCATTCTAATGCAGGGTCTGATGTTCTCCAACAGGGTTCTCTTTTAGGATTTGTTGTTCTCTGACAAGTTACAGTGTTCTTTGAGAGGGCGGGGTGTTCTCTGACAGGGCCGAGTGTTCTCTGACAAGTTGTGGTGTCCTTTGACAGGCCGGGTGTTCTCTGACAAGTTGTGGTGTTCTGCGACAAATTGGGGTGTTCTCTGACAGGGCCAGGTGTTTTCTGAGATATTGTGGTATTTTCAATTATTACTTTTGGTGTGTCAGTGACATAAGACATCCTGTAGTGTGCATGTGTTTGTGGTATCGTATATGTGTTTGTGATATATGTTGTCCCAATGATGTTGTCCCCACACTGTTTCAGTGTTACAATAGGTGACGTTTGTAATCAATACTTCAGTATAGATATAAGTCACATCGCTGTATTACTTCTATCTTATTGATAAGGAGATTGAAATCATATCATTAAGCTCACTGAGGTGTAAAACATTGTTATAGATATACTGTATCACCTCGTCCTGTACAGAGTCTGGTAACAACTATTGCTGTACCGATCTGGAGATCGAAGCTACCAGCTTTATAAATAATCTAAACACTGCTGTGTATAGGTAAATCTAAGAGATTGTATGTAGGAACATCGACTGTTCCCTCGACATTTAAACACAGTTATACATGTCTATTGACTAAGCCCTTCTCATTGTACAGTATTTGCTAATGCTTTATGGCATATTGACTATTTAATTGTACTGTTATAGATTTGACAGCTATCATGTATACAGTATACATTCTATTGTTATTGAATGCACATTCTATGTCCCAAGGATGGGAAAGAGGATTTCAAACTCATTGTACTGGTATACTTTTTTTTCATGAAATGATAAGAAAAAATGCATTGCATTGTTTCTTGATATCATAAAATTTTCAATACAGAACTACAGAACTACGGGTAAGCAGTACTGGGCCACGAGGACTAGGTAGTAGTGTACGTAGAATCAGACCACCATACAGAGCTTGAGTTTTCCTTAAAGGGATGAAAACTGTCATGTTTATGTTTCATTTGAGATATATCACATACACTAAGTTACGATACATGTGTTGGTATACACACCGACAGATACACATGTACGTAACGTGTTATTCTGTTTTCTATAACACAGGTAACGTGCAGATGGCCTCAGGTCGTTAACTTAACCTGTGTACCTTTAGGATTGAAGAATGTATATATATACATAGGGCCATTAAATACAGGTAACCTGGACAGGTTATGACTCCACAGGTATATATATACCTAGTATGGCTGACAAAATGCACAGACAATAAGCTGACACCAAAGGTTCTAACGGCACTTTATTAGCGTCTGTTGGATAACCAGCCCTTGGCCTAGCTAAAGAAGCCCAGACCTTCTTATGTATCTGTTTGTAATAGTGTCCATTTAGGGTTAGGGGACTGCAATTTTGTATGATGAAGCAAAGAGTACTGACAAAATTCAGTAGAACAAAACTAGAGCATTTCATAATAAAATAAAAAGGCAAGGGTGGTAGCTCTGTATGATAGGGGCATTGTATTAATTCAAAATGGACCTAGGGCAGTAACTCTGTATGATAGTGGCATTGTATTTATTCAAAGTGGACTAAGGGTGGTAACTCTGTATGATAGGGGCATTGTATTTATTCAAAACGGACCAAGGGTGGTAACTCTGTATGATAGGGGCATTGTATATATTCAAAATGGACCAAGGGCAGTAACTCTGTATGATAGGGGCATTGTATTTATTCAAAATGGACCTAGGGAAGTAACTCTGTATGATAGTGGCATTGTATATATTCAAAATGGACCTAGGGCAGTAACTCTGTATGATAGGGGCATTGTATATATTCAAAATGGACCAAGGGTGGTAACTCTGTATGATAGGGGCATTGTATTTATCCAACATGGACCAAGGGTGGTAACTCTGTATGATAGGGGCATTGTATTTATTCAACATGGACCAAGGGCAGTAACTCTGTATGATAGGGGCATTGTATTTATTCAAAATGGACTAAGAGCGGTAACTCTGTATGATAGGGGCATTGTATTTATTCAAAATGGACCAAGGGCAGTAACTCTGTATGATAGTGGCATTGTATATATTCAAAATGGACCAAGGGTGGTAACTCTGTATGATAGGGGCATTGTATTTATTCAAAATGGACCAAGGACGGTAACTCTGTATGGTAGGGGCATTGATTTAATTCAAAATGGACCAAGGGCAGTAACTCTGTATGATAGGGGCATTGTATATATTAAAAATGGACCAAGGGTGGTAGCTCTGTATGATAGGGGCATTGTATTTATTCAAAATGGACCAAGGGCAGTAACTCTGTATGATAGGGCATTGTATATATTCAAAATGGACCAAGGGCAGTAATTCTGTATGATAGGGCATTGTATATATTCAAAATGGACCAAGGGCAGTAACTCTGTATGATAGATGCATTGTATTTATTCAAAATGGACCAAGGACACAGTAAATCTGTATGATAGGGGCATTGTGTTAATTCAAAATGCACCAAGGGCTGTAACTCTGTATGATAGGGACATTGTATGAATTCAAAATGCACCAATTAAAGGGCAGTAATTCTGTAGGATAGGGGCATTATATTAATTCAAAATGGACCAAGGGCAGTAAATCTGTATGATAGGGGCACTGTATTCATTCAAAATGCACCAAGGGCAGTAAATCTGTATATTGGGGGCACCAGATATATTCAAAAGAAACCATGCAAGGGCAGTAACTCTGTCCAATGACGCATTAAATTTATTTATAAATGAACCAAGGGCAGTAACTCTGTATATTGAATGATTTGAATTCTATAGTAAATATAACAAGAAATATATTTCTAAAACATATATTTTATATGTTTCTGATGCAAAAGTCAGTATTATTTCCTTGAGAGCATATATAGGGAACCTCCCTATAGAATACCTTCTACACAAGAGTTATTGTGATGTTTGTATAAGGTGTGGAAGTTCATCAGAAAATTGACATTATATTTATAATATGGAGACTATATATAATTATATCAATTTTAAAGGAATCATCTGATTTACTGTTACACTTGTTTTATAAAATGCATTATAATACAGGTATATTCCTAAATGTTCAACTCTTCATTCTCTTAGATATCCCACAAACTCTATATTCCAATACTTTTATTTCATGCATACCAGCTTGTTTGCTGTACTTCTTAAGCTTTTCTCCTGTGTTGCAAAATTTTTATTTTTTGACACATTTTTCCAGACATCTTTCCTGCAGGCTATTTTCATATTGATTAGAATTTCTGCATTACTTCTATTGAAAGAATAACAACATTCCCTGATGATATCACAAAGTAATCTATACTGGAATTTGTCAGTTTAAAGCACACAATTTTGTATACATCATTGATCTTCATGCTTCAGTTAACACAGGAAAGCCAGGGGGAGATTAAGTGTGATACAGAGGACCTAATGATAAAATCAAAAGTGGTAAAAAGTTGGATGATTGTGTTGTACAAGTTAGTACCTAACCCGGTTTATCATGCTTATCACAGTACATTAGAAGGTATTGATTTGTTTTTTATTTGTTCAGTAGTAGTTGTGATGACTATGGTTGATTGTGGTACAGTTCGTTATTTTATTGAAGTTCAAATATTGGCAACAGGCTGTGAGAATTAGATTTCAGTATTTGATACTTTCATTTTGCATCTTTAACATACAAATCTTCTTTTCAAATTTTTGAGATTAGAGCGATAGAGCACCTTTAGTTAAATGCATACAAACGGTTCTAAGATCATATAGTCCAAAATCCAATATGGCCACCATATCCGAGTAATCCTCAAGTTCAACCACTGCCATTATATGGCATGGTGTTCAGATTATTATCATTAAGGCCTTTGCTATGAACCTCGAGTAGATTTTGTTTCGTACATTATTAAATGTGAAATATAAAAAAGACCCTCAGCTGTGTATTCTTAGAAATTAAAAGGAAATTAACACAAAATAAGTTGTTCTGTATGTTTAGATATGATTTTCAGATATTTATTGATGATTTTATTACAATGATTTCAATGATTAGTTAGCTGTTTCACAATAACCAGTTTAAGATCAGTGAATTAAAAACATCTTTTATACCTTCAGACTTAAAATGATGATTTCAAAGATGTGTACATAAATTTTATATTTGTAGTAGCTAACTGTTTTGATAATCACTAGACTGTAATTGTACATTCTGGATTGGCATTCTGTTTTGGATTTTGTTAGAGAGACTTTGTTCAGATATGTAAACTCTGTTTTCGTTACTTTTTTGGTACCTATATCGTTAGTGATGCTATTTTAGGTGTGAGTGTATGTACAATACAGCGTACTATAAATGTTGTGGCCAACGTGACGAGAAGCCTCCTAGTAAATTGTTTGGGGTCTATACTGGAAATTAAGTTAGACAAACACAACAAACCTCTGGTGATAGCTATATTGGTCTACAGATGATTCAATATATGTACCAATAAGTTGATTTATGTCACATTAATTATTAAACATACAAAAATGTGATTAGTTTAATGTTATCACTGAGGAAGCATTGTAAGCCTGTAGGTACCGCCCTCGGGGGACTTGATCAAACATTAAACAATGTTTAATTGAGGCTGCTATATATATGTAGTGAGATAGGTAGTGAAGTCGGGGCGTCACGGGGCACTGACGACACATGTATACAGGTACATTGGTAGATTGTCTTCAGACCTTTACTGGATTTCTGTCCGTGCAGTGAGAAAGTGATGTTCAGCAGATAGTGTTATACATAGTTTAACATGGATGTACATTCCTCTGGAGGATACTTTTTATGATATTTCCAAAAAAGAGTGTTTAATTTTTGTGAAATCATTCAACATGGCAGTTGTCATGTCTCATGTGAAATTATCTGCCAAGGAACCACAGCCCCCAGTGGTGGAGAGTCATAGACAGCAAGGTGAGACTAAATCTGATCCGAGGGTCAGCGGGGAATAGGGGTCAAGGGGGACTACAGTTCAGGGGTGACGAGGGGTCAGGGGGGACTAGGGGTCAGGGGGGACTAAAGGTCAGAAGATCGAAGATCAGGGGGAGCTACATGTCAGATCAGAAAATACATGTAGGGGATAATCTAGGAGAAAACTTTTTGATTTGTTAGTACCTGTTCTGGCATTCAATCATTCATACACATATATGTACAACTTATAAACTTGTAGCATCAATCCGCACGCAGATAAGACAAAGTTTATTGGATGATTCAAATTCTTTATTATTGTTAATAGGATTGTTTTTATATTAATACATGCGCGAAGAAGAAAATAT
Organism: Argopecten irradians irradians; assembly: GCA_004382745.1. Classification (NCBI taxonomy): domain Eukaryota; kingdom Metazoa; phylum Mollusca; class Bivalvia; order Pectinida; family Pectinidae; genus Argopecten; species Argopecten irradians. The sequence goes on from SAYR01014810.1 coordinate 280,454, forward strand.
GATACATGGAGAAAAAGCAAAAGTAGATGGAGAGAATGTTGTAAAAAAGCAGTATATTTGATAATATAGTTATATTACATGATGTTCAATGTTTTGATATGAATGTTTTATTATCTACATTGAGATAGTAAAGTCAGACCACCGCTAGTAAAGATTTAACACCTTAACGATGTATTAAAGAATGGTCGCCGCCACTCATTATATTAAAACAGTACTAGTGCTATATCATAATAGAGAATGTTGCATGAGTGAATAACTATGTAAAATAAGTGACTTATATATGAGAGTGACTTATATCATATATACTTCTCATATCGATTGGAACTTTACATAACCACAAAAGTAAGATTCTAATTGTCATATATGTTACTCATATCAATTGAAGCATTAAGAATATAATTTGTGTAAAGACTTTTATCTTAATTAGTTAGCTCTTACTACAATGATGCAGACTGCAGTGTCACAGATCCTGTTTCTAAAGTAGTCACAGCTGTTATGATGCATGTACATTATGATATTTATGACATGGCAGATCAGGCATGACTTAATATATATACATATACCAGTACATTTACCCCTTTAAGACATTAGTACAACGTCATTGTTATCATCGATTGAAGGCCTAAGGGAGATATTTTTTTGTTTTGTTCAAAAAAGCAAATTTTGAATACTCTTATAATAAAGCGATTTGATAAAAGCGCTTTGGTAAAATGCACTTAAAGTATATATCATATCATTATATTGACCAAATTAGGTTTAAGAAAAATAAAGATGAACAATGAAACATTTGGTTTTGATATAAGGCGGATGTCCTTGCCTTTAGATGGATGGGGGTGGAGTGAGGGGGGTGGATGTTCTTGCCTTTAGATGGGTGGGGATGGAGTGAGGGGGTGGATGGAGTGAGGGGGTGAATGGAGTGAGGGGGTGGATGTCCCCACCATCAGATGGGTGGGGATGGAGTGAGGGGGTGGATGGAGTGAGGGGGCTGATGTCCTTGCTTTTAGATAGGTGGGGGTGGAGTGAGGGAGTGGATGTCCTTGCCTTTAGATAGGTGGGGATGGAGTGAGGGGATGGATGTCCTTGTCTTTAGATAGGTGGGGATGGAGTGAGGGGGTGGATGTCCTTGCCTTTAGATAGGTAGGGGTGGAGTGAGGGGGTGGATGTCATTGCCTTAAGATAGGTGGGGATGGAGTGAGGGATGTGGATGTCCTTGCCTTTAGATGGGTGGGGATGGAGTGAGGGGGTGAATGGAGTGAGGGGGTGGATGTCCTTGCCTTTAGATGAGTGGGGATGGAGTGAGGGGGTGGATGTCATTGTCTTAAGATGGGTGGGGATGGAGTGAGGGGGGGGGGGGTTGGATGTCCTTGCCATTAGATGGGTAGGGATGGAGTGAGGGGGGGTAGATGTCCCTGCCATCAGATGGGTGGGGATGGAGTGAGGGGTAAGATGTTCCTGCCATCAGATGGGTGGGGATTGAGTTGGGGGGGGTGGGGGGTGGGGGGTGGATGTTCCTGCCATCAGATGGGTGGGGATTGAGTGAGGGGGATGTTCCTGCCATCAGATGGGTTGGGATGGAGTGAGGGGGGTGGTAACATACAATTACAATGTAACTAATGTCTTGTCCCATCGCTGCTCTCTGAGATACGGAGGTGGTAACATTTATGTCTAGCTTACAGACATTTCTAGCTTATCCACTAATCATGTTTATTTTTGTGTGTGGATGAGCAACACTGAGGCACTGTTTACAAACATTGTATTGATAATAGTATTTCGCTAAATTTCGTTGACTATAATGTTTCCCTTTTGTTTTCCAGTGGACAGAGTCCTGCAGGAGCTGGCCCGTGGCACACTGCTACACAAGGTTAAGGGCGGGGGCATGTTGTACCCCCGCACCTTCTACCTAGACACCAAGGACATGGTGCTCCGATACTCAGGCTCGGAGAAACGCTTCCGAAAGAAAAAACTCTCATGTGAGTATACCTGCAGTAGCAAACTATACTTCATAGGAATCTTATATATAGCTGAGCTGAATTTGTTGAATTTTTCATACCAATAATTCCTACCAGGTATATTGTTTTGTCCTTTCGACAGTGTGAAGCTGTATTATAAATAAATGGATTGTAATATAGTATGCTATATCTTACAAATTGAAGTTTGGAACGCTGTTCTGGTCAGCATGTTTTACTAATTTGTCAATTTAGACATTGATCAACCTTGGTATGGTGGCAGGGCATTTTTATGTAATGTCATTTTCAAAATATGTCACCAGATCAAATATCATATCTCTGTAGCTATATTGGCTGTAGAACTTATTTGATACTGCCCATATACTAATTCAACAAGAATATTTGTTTTAAAGAAACCATTAAATTGACCATTACACTTGTTTGTGACTTTATCGATAATGGACGGTAATGTACGGGTGTTGACCTTTACTGGAGTTGTACAGAGAGATAATGTGTCTTTGTATAAGACTGTTGGAGTATATTTACGTAGCTGTGATATTTACATTCCTTGCTGTCACACTACAACCCTGTGAGATCCTGCTGATGTGACAGCCACACTCTGTAATGTGTATGTAAGGTCTGTGAAGGCGTGGGATGCAGGTTGTTCTCAGGAAAAATACATAGGAGTGTAGGTTTACAACATTACAACCTGTATAAGATGTTGGTTTAGACCTTCTTAGGATTTTATAGATCATTGATTCATTTTAAAGAGATGTAGCAGATTTTAAATTTTAAAGAACCATGATACAATTTTATTTTTTATTTTAAGTTCCACCATTAAAATGGTTTGTAGGGGTGGTTGAAGAGAAGTCTGACCATCAGATAAGGAGGTGGGGGAAGAGTGTTGTGTTGTCAGCAAATCATAGGTGGCATAGCTATATAGGCTCATATCAATAAAGGATTAGGCGTGGTTTTCTCTGTCACAATCAACAGAAGAAGTGAAAAAGAGTTCATTGTGATTGAACTTTGTATAAGATCATTATAGGAAGAGAATGAACTTGAATCAAATATTTAAAGAAATAATTGATAAACCCGCTCTACTTGGTTTCTGAAAACCTGGCGAGGCACATATGAACAAATCTATGGTCAACGCTTTTATGAATACCTTGTGTTCAAGTCTTCTATATTGTGAATGAAAATGTTTGTCAAGTTTCTATAATGTGTAAAGGAAATAAGAACTACAGTTAATCCTGTAAGAGGAACTTTACAGGGATTGGAATGATTCGTGATGAATGTGGAAAGTGTAAATGTTATGAATAAGGACATTAAGATATTTATAATACATTAGTATGTTATAGGTATAAGTTTAATGGTTCCCATACTATAGACGACAGGTAAAACTCATTTCCATATTCTGTGTGGGAAGATCAATATGTCATCGTAGGTAAAATTGAAATTCTTTACTCTGTTTGGTGATAATATTTGTAGAAAATCTAAATTGAATTCTGACCAAGTTCAATACTGGCCACTTTGATTTTACGATATATTATATATGACGTGGTATCTGATTTAGTATATGTCCACTGAATTGTGGTAGATTTATATAAGTCTGAGCAACAACAAGATTTGTGTCAATGCTGTGCCAGTAAGAATAATACAGAAATGTGCTATGGATTTTGTATGTCTATAGTGTAGACACTCTATTCTTGCTATGCCCAAAATGTTACCTTTCTGTATATACCCCAGGTTTAAGCCAGATAGAAGATATACTCAGGTTATCTTGGCCTAAAACAGGTGCTTCAAACACTTTAAATAATCACTTAAAGCTGAGAGCATGCTGCATATTCTGTAGAGGCATGTCTCGAATATGTGGCACACTTAAACAAAAAACATTGATCTAACGCCAAACTATTCCAGCTCAGAATCCTAATGGTAAAATTTGTATTAAGAATCACGATTCTATTCCCATTTCTGACTAACAAACTGACTTTTGTTCATAATTACTGTAAATAAAATGCATCTGCAGGTGCTTTATATTAAATGCTAAAATATAGACGAATGATGGGTATTAAACCTGGCCCTGTGGACCTACACCTGTGTTTTAGGGGAATTAGAACATGATTAGATGTCTAATCTTTATGCAGAGGTAAAAGCACGGTTTTAAATCAGGACCACCTGGTTGTGGGGAACCATACATAGCCTATGGGATAAAACTCAAATGAATTTTAATAACTGGTATAAAATGGCATTCCTACAGCAAATAAATCTCTGACACTTGTCTGTAAATATAGTAGAGACTCATTCCCGGGAGCTCTCCGGAGATGCTAATCATTAGACTGACCCCCAGGGGCGTGGAGATCTCACGAGATGTTAATGATCAGATAGTAAATAGATCTACATTTAGTATAAAACCTTTAAATTTGAGAACATCATACTGAGTATTTGTGTGTAAGGGTTGTTAAAGAGGTTGTTTTGTGTGCGACGACAGAAGTACAGTATCTATTCAGATACGGGCAATATAATGGCTAATAGAGTGCTATAAAACCTAAATTGTTAGAAACACAATTCTGGACTGATTATCACTACCATCTATGGAATTCGGCCCAGAGCAGCTAGAGCCTGGTCAAGGCCACAACATACAATATCGGTGTCAGACATCTTGTATTTTATACCTTATATAGAATGTTCATGAATTGAATTCTGGGGGATGTTTAATTTTGTCCTAAATAACTCACAATATTCTCACATTGGTACCAATGTATTTTTGCTAATTACTCACTTAGAAGCTATTGTGCTTCAAGAGTTACTGGAATATATACTGTTTACACAAATGTAGACTTCATGATTCAGGATCAAGTACCGTACATAAGATAGATATTAGTGTATTTACATGTAAAGCTATTTCAAAATATCACTGAGAAACTAAGAAATCAGTTAAATATAATTTTTTTACCCGGATCTTTTGCCCACACAGTTTTGTGAAAAGCAAATTGAAAATACAGCTCAATCTTATGGCGTGACACGGTTTGTAGAATCCATTATAACAGCCCCATATTAGAACCGGAATTGCTTGGTTCAGCTGTAAAAACCTACATGATTGTCATTACAGTGATAAGAGGGTGTAGTTTAAATGAACACTCCTATAAAAGGTTTAAGTTAAATGTGCTATATACGACAGGTAAACACTCGATATAGGGCTCAGTCATATGATTGGCACATCACAGACTGTTCTATAATCCTCAATTACCTTATTTCATTCTCTGAAACATTTGAAAAATATGTTTTTATTCAAAAATGAAATGGAAAAAAAAGAGAGATACACTGTTCTATTTTTAGATCTTGGTGTTTTACTAGGTGTGGCTATCAACACGATTCAGATTAAATGTACATATTGACCTATCCCAGACAGAAAGGTCACAGGTTAAAAGTTACAGGTAAAAATGTTTGAACATGAAAACTGGTATGAATCACTTTTAATGTGTTAACTACCTACACAAGTACTCATTGGTCTGTCTTATTTAGGTAGAAAATTTAACCTTTTATTGCAAGAAACAAACCTGCATGGTAATTAAGAAGGATAAGGTCCGCCCTCCAACTTTAATCACCCTCCATTTCTTGTCTCTGTCTTTCAAAATGACTTCCCCATCCTCTTTTCAATTCTCTGTGATTTGTGTCCCTTCATCTATTCCTCTCCTGCCCCTTCAACATGTGCCCCTCCACCCCTCACTTGGCCTTCCCTTCACGCCTCCCCCATCCCTCCACTGTCAGTCTGCCCCTATAATATGAACCTCTCAGACCCCTGTCACCCCAACATGTACCCCTCCAACCCACCCCTGCCCTTCCCTTCGTCCCCTCCCCATCCCTCCTCTATCAGCCTGCCCTGGTTTGTCACCCTAACATATATCCCTCTTTGTCCCTCCCCATCCCTCCTCTATCAGCCTGCCCTAGTTTGTCACCCTAACATATATCCCTCTTTGTCCCTCCCCATCCCTCCTCTATCAGCCTGCCCTCGTTTGTCACCCTAACATATATCCCTCTTTGTCCCTCCCCATCCCTCCTCTATCAGCCTGCCCTGGTTTGTCACCCTAACATATATCCCTCTCAGTCCCTCCCCATCCCTCCTCTATCAGCCTGCCCTGGTTTGTCACCCTAACATATATCCCTCTTTGTCCCTCCCCATCCCTCCTCTATCAGCCTAGCCTGGTTTGTCACCCTAACATGTAATAATCTATCCCTTTACAACTTCTCCATGGTTTGAGTCACATGATCGGACCTGTAGATTCCACATGTAGATAACTATATATTCAACAAGATAACAGTTATGTAGGATGTTAATTAGTTATCATGTGATTTATAAATCTGAATGGAGATGATTAAGTGAAATGAATCACCATTACTTATGAATTAGAATGGTGGGGGTGACTGAATCAATTACCTTCAGACTTTTGTTCTCAAGTGCTACTTCATGACAACACCGTTAATTTACAAGATTTGAATATTTTTGTTTATGTCAAATTATGTAATTGATTTTGCATGTGAATTAAAATACATTTTTTGTTTGATGTTTGTTACAGGGCAGATTTCCAAGATTCGAGAAGTACGAGACGGAGAGAAGGATTACTCCAAAAGATTGGATCCGTTTGATGTAAGTATTACATACTGTATTTAACATAATAAGCACCCAGGGCACTAAAACATATAAAAAATAAGTAGATGATAGAATGAAATATTGGCTTGTCATCTGTAAAAAAAAATTTGCACAATGTAAGCTATAAATCATATTGAAAAAGAAATCAAATAAAGAAACCTTTCCAGTCTGCATCTAATTCGTAGTAAAAGAATTTTAAGCTTGAAAAAGAGAGAAGGGTGCTTATAGTGATCAGGATACTTATCAGGTCGAATTCGGTAAGTTTAACTTAAAATTGAGTTCCAAGTGGCATTTATGTTTGTCTTCCAACTCTGGGATGTGATGATCAAGTCAGCTAATTTAGCCTCAGAGATGCTCTACTACTGGTCAGTTTACTAAACATTGGTGGTCAAGTGGTCAAGTTGTATGATATTCTCCAGCCTTTTTACTCCGATTGAGAACCAATTGTGAGATGGTTGCCAGTGTACATGCTGTATAGAGATTGTCCTTTAGAGTTGTTTCTGTAGCTAATCACTAATCAATCATTCCTTCATCACAAGCTCACAATCTCTTTAATGACTTTTACTGTTAAAATCAGACAATAACAAACCAAACAATAGATGTACAATGGATGATAAACTTATCACAAAGATATTCCCCCAGGATTGATATGAGTACATGTAATACAAACAAACTGTCTTTCGCATTTGATTTATTTATGTGAATTTTACAATCACCATAAATTTGTGAAAGTTTATATCCATAAAAATCAATATCTTCCACAATTCTTGCACAACTATATTGAATTGAAAGGTAATTTCATGAAATATTTAATCTCTGTAAAAATGCTTTGAATAGGAAAGCGCTAAGTTTAGTAGCCTCGAGTTTGTTTACAGTAATTAGTAGTACCTATTGCATGATGCCTGAACTCACATGTCATATACCATCGTCTTTACGTATACTTTGACTGTTTAATATTAGCTTTTTATCTTATAACTTCTGTTTTTATTTAGATGATTTTATTTTAGAATGTTCACAATATTGTTTCATTAGTACATTCTTAAAGCAAGTAATTAGCTTTGATCTATCACATGTTGCTGTGCCTTATAATTAATCATTATTTTAGGCAATGGAAGTTTTAAAATTAAAAAAAAGGTATTTTTTAAAGAATATTGATATTTTAAGACATGTATGTTCAGATAAGCAGGAAAAAAACAATAAAAAGACTCACAAGATTTAAAAAAAATACTCTTACCGGGTAATAAAAAAGAATAAGAGTAAAAACAGTTATAAATGTTAGGTCTTAAACTCTATAGGCTAAGTATAAAACAGAAGATTGATATTTGTGTTGTATAGACTCCGAAGCTGGTAAGTATGAATGCCTGTCAACACCTGGCTTTGTAGGACTATGATAATCTACAGCTCTGATAAACTAACTTCACTATCTATACAAACAAGGGTCATATCTTGGTATTGTTTATCTGGAGCCTTAAAAACAGTATTGTACCTAATCAATATAACTTATTGATATCATTTATTACTCACCTCCTCCCACCCCTAAAGTAATATTCATGTAAAATATAGAAGATAATACGTTAATGACAGTTCAGAGGGGGGACATCAGCCGCGGTGGCCAAGTGGTTAAGATGTCCCAACATATAACCACAAACTCTCCACTTCTATACCACGGTGACAGAGTGGTTAAGATGTCCCGACATATTACCACAAGCCCTCCACCTCTGTACCACGGTGACAGAGTGGTTCCTGACATATTACCACAAACCCTCCACTTCTGTACTAGGGTGACAGAGTGGTTAAGATGTCCTGACATATTACCACAAACTATCCACCTCTGTACCACGGTGACAGAGTGGTAAAGATGTCCCAACATATTACTACAAGCCCTCCACCTCTGTATCCCGATGGCTGAGTGAGGATGTCCCAATATATTACCACAAACCTTCCACCTCTATATCGCAATGGCTGAATGAGGATGTCCCAATATATTACTACAAGCCCTCCACCTCTATATCACAATGGCTGAGTGAGGATGTCCCAATATATTACCACAAACCCTCCACCTCTGTACCACGGTGGCTGAGTGCTTAGGATGTCCCAATATATTACCACAAGCCCTCCACCTCTATATCGCAATGGCTGAGTGAGGATCCCAATATATTACCACAAACCCTCCACCTCTGTATCGCGTTGGCTGAGTGGTTAAGATGTTCCAATATATTACCACAAACCCTCCATCTCTGTATCGCGATGGCTGAGTGAGGATGTCCCAATATATTACCACAAACCCTCCACCTCTATACCGCGTTGGCTGAGTGAGGATGTCCCAATATATTACTACAAGCCCTCCACCTCTATATCACGTTGGCTGAGTGAGGATGTCCCAATATATTACCACAAACCCTCCTCCTCTGTACCACAGTGACTGAGTGAGGATGTCCCAATATATTACCACAAGCCTTCCACCTCTGTACCACGGTGGCTGAGTGCTTAGGATGTCCCAATATATTACCACAAACCCTCCACTTCTGTACCACGATGGCTGAGTGGTTAAGATGTCCTGACATATTACCACAAACTCTCCACTTTTGTACCACGATGGCTGAGTGGTTAAGATGTCCTGACATATTACCACAAGCCCTCCATCTCTGTGCCACGGTGGCAGAGTGGGTAAGATGTCCTGACATATTACCACAAGCCCTCCATTTCTGTGCCACCGTGGCGGAGTGGTTAGGATGTCCCAACATATTACCACAAGCTCTCTACCTCTGTGCCGCAGTGGCCAAGTGGTAACGATGTCCCAAGATATTACCACCAGCCTTCCACCCTTCTCCAGATACTTGCCGCTGGTCGGTGATATTCTCTGTGTACTCTGGCTTTCTTTTAACCTGGCATGTCTTTAAATGACCCTGTCATAGGACATTAAACTAATCAATCAGCTGATCCGTAGACAAAAAAAGAAATTTTATCCATTTTTTTTATATATGTCTTCCATATTTTGATATTTGTATAGACTTGAACATGAAAATAAATGTCTTCAGGTTCATTTGTATATCAGTTAAAATAAGTTACTTTATTTTCCCTATCCCAAACTTTTTAATCACATCTTTCTCATTAGTGCACATTTTATTTTTGCATTATCAAAATTACAAATACTGCTTTTGTTATAAATGCTTTATATGGTACTTTTTAAAAATCTTAATTAATACTCTTATTATTAACAATTATATATATGACGAGGACTTAATTAGGAAACGGATGATTTTATAATATTAGGTAGGGTACAAATCATGTACAGAGTTCATGTCCCATCGCCGACTGAGTTACATATAAATAGTAATTCCACACTTGTAGCTGTAAATGGCTACCTGAAAGGCTGTACATTTGTTGCACTGTAAAGTGCTCTGAGTACACATACAGGTATTGTGTCATATCCTGATGTTTTAGTGAGATGGTAATTTAAGTAATTAAAAGATAATACCTCAATACCATGGTAACATCTTTGTCTTTTGATACATTATAGTTGTAAGGTTGTACATTGATATTGTATTTGTTAGTATATTCCATGGTACATTTCAGCGAGATTGTACTAGATAAATAACAACTGCCTTACTGTGGTGACAGTATTTTCTGCTGGTCAATAAGCTGATCTGATGTTTTAGGTACAGACCTTGGCTCTAAGGTTTCAGTGAATTTGTACTATGTACTTTGACAGATAGAATTTGAGGATGCAGGTTGTCAGCTGTTTGTCTGTAAACAAAATGATAGACTCATTACTCCTCCTAAAATGCATGAGGGATTGCAACAAAATTTGGTGATTATTATCCTTATACAAGTGTAGAGATGTAGTTAATCAATATCAAAACAAAATGATTTATAAAGTTATGCCCCTTTGTTACAGTGTGATAAACAGCTACTCCTCCTTAACTACTGGAGAGAATTCAATGAAATTTGGTGGTTTTAATTTGATGTGTCATTTATATCCGAACAAAATACCTCAAATGTTTTCAGAGTTATGCTCCTTTATGACAAAGGGAGAAGGGGGGTGTATAAATTGGCCGTTTGGATGATAGTTCTAGTTACACAATAATTCAATGATGCTTTAATATATAGAATGGTTGTACTGTTTTTGTGCTGTACATTGATGTAGAGTACAAACCAATGTTTATGTACTGATAATGCTGATCTGTCACTCTTCTGCTAATTATTTACTGTTATACCTGTCTGTCTGTCATAGTCAATTCCTCAGAGAAAGGTCAAAAGGTCAAGGTTTGTTGGCTGTTCTCCATCTTGCCTTGGCCTTGTGACATAGTAGCTATGAAGAGTTTGTTTGTATACACATATATGTCTTTATACATGTATACTTGATGTGATTAGAGCACTATATTATCTGTAATATGGTTATGATATTATTATATCAAAACATAACATGTGTTACAACACATTGTTGTTATTTCATGAATAATTAAGCATACCATGATAAATACAGGCAGCATACAGATGTCCCTAGACTGACCACCAGACCCTAAGTTGTTGATACTAGATTACCTCCCACTAGAATGGCTACTAGACCCTAAGTTATTGATACTGATTATCTCCCCCTGACTTGGCCACAAGACCTCAAATTATTGATACTAGATTATCTCCCCCTAGACTGACCACCAAACCCTAAGTTATTGATACTAGATTATCTCCCCCTAGACTGACCACCAAACCCTAAGTTATTGATTCTAGATTATCTCCCCCTAGACTGGCCACCAGAACCTTAATTGTTAATAAGATTTTCTCAGTAGAATTCTAATACTAGATTATCTCCCCTTGGATTGAAACTTAATATGGTGGACATGTTACAGATGTAAATATTATGAAACCAATTTTGAGTGATGTTTTTAATATACTAGAGAGTGGTGACCAGGGTAAGATGTCCCTTGTTACAGACAAAATCACTGTCTGAGTCTTGATTTAGGATTATCTAGACATGTAAAAAACAGTCAGTTTATATGACGTATGTGTCAAGCAGAACTTAATTAAACAGTGTAACACCTCTTAATTTGTAAGGTTCATTGCTTTGATATCACAGTCTATTAATACTCTGTCTTACTCCTATGATCTGATATGTAGACTGTATGTGTATGTATGGTATTAATTAGTGTGAAGACACACAGGTAGGCCTATATACAAAATATATTATAACATCGGATGACTTAATCTTGAGGGATGTGTATGCGTAGGTTTGAATGAATAGTGATGTTTAATTCATTGGCATATTACACAAATGAATTATGGTATGGGGTAATCCTAATCTAGCATGATGTCATAAAACAGCAGGGACCCATCTCGTGATAACTGTTCAGTATGACAGTTAAAAATGGTGCATGATGTAGGCAGGGTAACATATAGCATTACAAATAACATATAGTTTACAGTAAAAAATATTACCTTTATAAAGTTCATAAAAATTACCCTTCAGTAACACATTTTTGTGTTGTCATATTCATTTATTAACCTTGTGTTATCCTATCTATAGTTACTAAGTTATATTGACCTTGACATTGATTTGTATAATACTAAGTTATCTTGACCTTGATATTGATTTGTATAATGGCCCTGACATTGGATGGTGGTGACAACAATATTTTGCCATATTTAAGATAGAGAGGATGTTCCAAACTCATTTTTTGTTAAAAGAGTGTATTGTTATGACCTTGTTATCTACCACTATTTCTCAGAAAGTACTGAAGGGATCTGTCTCAAATTTCATATATAGGTTCCACTTGGACCCTAGTTGTACTGCATATTGCATTGTGGGATTGAGGGGTCATCCAGATGGCCGACAGACTACTCATCTTGAATTTTGATAGTTGAAGGTTGAAAAGGAAAGAAAAGATGTCTCTTTTTATTGTAAGACATAGAACATTCTAAGTGGATGCCAAGATCCCTCAGGGATCTCTTGTCTATATTTTACAGAGTTACATAGCCCTGATATAACATTGATGTTTTTATACAGAGAGGGCTTTGCTTTGCTTTGCTGTGATATTTAATTTTTTTTTGTATTTTACAGAGATGATGTTGCTTTGCTGTGATATTTAATTTTTTTTTGTATTTTACAGAGAGGGCGTTGCTTTGCTGTGATATTTGGTGCGAACCATGAGGTACTCTATCTCTACAGTAACTCTATATACGAGAGGGACATGTGGGTCAAGGGCATCCAGTTCGCCATTCACATGGAACAGTACATGGACCAAAAACAACAGGCCGATAGATATCCTTTTATTTGATTGGTCATCCATCAGGATGTAAGGGTCAAAGGTCATATGTATAATCATGTCTCAGACAAGACTGTGTACTGAGATAGGTGCAATATTGCCTTGTGTAATTCTGTTGTAATTTGTGGACCATTTTAGCACTTGTAATACACTTCCTGTCATCAAAATTCACTTTTAGCGTCCCTTCAATCTAAAGACAACATTGTTGTAATTATGTCACTGTGCGAATTTGACACTTTTAAGTGTTCCTGTCAAAATGTCAGGTGTACGCTCATTATAAGTTTGGCCACTTTGGGAAATTGTTGCATTTCAAGTGAACTGATGAGGTAATTATTGGCTATTATAATCCATGTCCTCTTCTAGAGCTACTTGTTGTTAGTGATATCGTGTGCTCTGTTCATAAATTTTAATGATCTTTGTTTTTTTACTGCCTTTTAAAAAAGATTTCCCCTTTTTCCATGGAAATGTCTGTATGGTTTCCTGTAATTAACTCAACGTGTAGCCCAATTTGGCTTCTACCCTAGTGCTTAAGTTCAGGTTTTATCATAAAACTACGTAAATTAAATGTTAATATGCGTTACTGATGTTTGAATGATGTATACCAGTGTGCTTTATAGAAACCTGTTACTACTACATCTTCTGTGTTTTGAAGGTTTTGGATGCTGAAATGATAGGATTTTGATTTCAAATGACATTTTAAAACTATTTCAGCAGTTAGTGTTTGCTACATTTGTGGTATGGTGGTGTACATATGCCCTTTCAGTAGGCCAGTTAATATCTTATCTAGATTTGAACCATATGACCATAGATATAACAATAAGATATATTTATATTGTTTTAGTGGTTTTTTTTAAAAATCATTCCTTTTTATTGGTCAAGTTTTGCCGAAGATAAACATGAGAATTTCTGCACATGATTATTTGGGATGATAACCCTGAGTACTCATTGAACTGTTTACCATGTCACTTTGTATATTTATATTTTAGAATGCTTTCACAAAATCTTATCTATTTGTACCTGGATGTTGATATTCCTTAACAAAATTCAAATGGATCAAAGATGCCTTCAATATGGCCGACAAAAACAACGATGGCAGTCTGGACTTTGAAGAAGTGATGAAACTTCTGAAACAGTTAAATGCCGACATGGACAAGAAATATGTGAAAGCCTTATTTGATGTAAGAACACTTTCTTGTACAAAATTAATTTCTCTTTATAAAAATTTAGATTTCCTAATAATTACCACCTACCCATGGGAAAGTTTGTAACAATTACCTCCCCATTATAACTAAGGAATGTTAAATCATAATGGTAATATGTGTCTCTCCTTTAAAAAGTAACTACCAGTATCTTCTGTTTCAATGCGACTGATTTTGTGATTGTTATCTCCCCTTTGAAAATAACAGACTTTGTGATAGTTACCTCCCCTTGGTCTGCACATTCTGCTTCTGTTGCTGTTTATTTACTTCTGAAATGTTAATGTAATAAGAGGTTGTACCATATTATTGTCCAGCTGGGAGTTATATTTGCGTAAGTCCTTATTGCAATTCATATATATATATATATAATTAATTACATGTATATTTTTATGGCTGCAGTCATATTACCATGAACTTGCCGGGCCAATATTGACTTGCCACTGATCAAGTGTAGTTATGGGTAACATGGCTATATAATTGACCTAATTCTACCAGGACTTGCCACACTATCATCATTACTCTTTCAATCTGTGTTGTAACAATTTCTGCACCAATACCCCTCCTCAATGCACCAGAATTGATTGTCGATTATTGTCTCTAAACCTTCCACAAACAACTGATATTGACATGAAAATTGATGTGGAAAATCTGATTTCAAGTTCTGTACACATACTTAACCATTATGTGTAGAACAGAATGTATATAAGCTTAAGAGGAATAGAAACTAGCTGATAGATAGAATTTAAATTTAGGTGAAATCAAAATTATTTTTATGACATTGATGATGTTTTGTGTAATCTGATAAATATTTGATTTGTTATGCATGGAATAGCAGAAGATTAAAACATGATCAAAATGTCAGTTCTCAAGGACAGACATCAGTCTTTGAATTTGGAGATACCACTCCATTATCCCCGATAGTCCTATTTCAATATGTCATCGTGTTGTGTTGACTGCATCAGTGTTTTATTTATACAGAATAAGGTTTCTGTCCCATGACTGAAGATCCTTTTGGATAATCATACTGAAACTTCAAGAACACCTTCCTTAGGGACAATACTTGCTTGGAATTGTTTTGTAGGATCAAATGGCAAAGGTCAAGGTCTATGATACTAAAAATAAAATTACCGTATTCAAGAGAAAAATAATCCTTTTTGGTGATAAAATTTAAATTTCATGGCCGCCTATATAGCATAGGGAAAATGGTCATTTGGTATTGATTACCTTGTGCAAGGTGAAGGTCACCATTACTATCAGTAGAAACCATGTTTCCATGCAGGCAAAATTTCTCTTGTTCCTGGTTCCTTTCCTTCTAGAACGTATGCAGCTTTACAGAATTCTGAAACCTATCATTGTCAGGGATTTGTAAATCAGTATTAAGGGTGATAATCAATGGTGTGTATATCTATGTTAGGAGAGAAGTAAGGAAACTTCCATATTCATGAAAGGGTTCCCTAGGCAGTTTTATGTCCCCAAGTGGTGTTTTGTCACTTACGCTAAAGTGCTAAAATCTGGAGTATGGTAATATAGGACGGTCATCAGACACTCCTAGAAAGTCAGCAATCTGACATACTCATCATCAGCCAAATAAATATCCTTTATCTCAATTAGATAGGAAGCATTAGGTACATCAGGAACCATTAGGTACATCAGGAACCATTAGGTACATCAAGAACCAATGGGTACATCAGGAACAATTATATACTATATAAGATATCTTATATTTCAGTGAAGATATCTTATATATATGCAGTGAAATTAAGGATCGACATTGCTCTTTGAATAAATGTCATGTTGGCTTGCCGTAATATGAAGACTTTTGGAAGGCCAATGAATGCATTTAGACTGGTTTTCATTGCCCGACTATTCACTTTAGAAATTAATCTAATGGTTTTATGAGATCAGTGGTAGTTGGTCCAGTGACGATTCACTATCAATCACTATTCTTAATAAAAAGATAAAATTTACAGGTCTTGCATTAAGGCAATATTTCTCTGAAAATTTCATTTCACAAAAGTGAAAAACAACAGAGAAATTAAAGCTAGAGTTAGATATAGCCTTTGGCTGTATGAATCACATAGTAAACAACTTTGGCCTTTGAAGTTCCACCAGGGAGGTTATCACAAAGATTTGGTTGTGATAGGCCTGGAGGGTATGGAATTCTGTATACTTTTTGAATTAACACAGAATGCTGATGGCAATGATTTAAATAATTCAGGTTATGTAACGTAAACAGCTCTGATGAAGAAGTGTTATATTGTCTGAGAGGCTGAGTCAAGGATGACTGAAAACAAGCTGTACACATCAAACATACGTTTGACAGTCCTAGCTACAGTATTTGAACATACAGACGACCTGTGAAACACCTTCACAATTGGGTGGAGCTGTCGGTTCATATATACATGTAGACTTAAACAGATACTTGTGTGAAGTCTTGTGAGGCTGTTCTAAGTGAATGGTATAAAAAAATACTTACTTATTTTTATATCCCCAACATATAAATTGTACATATCTATAAAGACCCAGTACATTACTACAATTGTCCTGTCCCGTCCCACACTATCTCATCCTGCCCTTATTGTACAAGGAGGCTGACATTATGTCTCAATTTTTAGATTATTTCATACTATCCCTAGTCCATCCTCGATATTCCAGGGGTTCCGATCACTTACGATCTCTACACCCCTGGACTATCTCATAGTAAAACTGGAGGCAACTGGAAAGAACAGGTAATTTAGTCCTTTGATGTACATCAAAAGAACCGTATAACGGTACACTGTGGTTGACTGTGTGACTCTGATGTTAGGCGTCGCTCTCTCTGTAGTCTTCAAAGGAAATCTTTGCTGGCCTGTGATTGGTCAAATGTTTTCAGCTGAGCTGCCTTCAATTTCACTATGAGATAGTCCAGGGGTGTAGAGATCGTAAGTGATCGGAAGCCCTGGAGTATCGAGGATGTCCCTAGTCAAGGTTAAAACAAATCTATATAGACTTCCATTACAATGCCAGTTGTGTTCCCACTAAAACACAAGTCACATTTACATGATGTATACGTTATATATAGTTAATATAATCATATGATGATCAATCAAAGTATGAATGAATCAAAAAACTAAATATTGAATTAGATTGAAACTGTTTATATGTTACTAGAAAGCAGACACAGAGAAGTCAGCCAAGGGAAAGTCGCGCCTGGACAGAAATGAGTTTGTGGAGTTCTACCACCTTCTTACAGAGAGAGCAGAAATTGAGGAAATATTCCTCAGGTAAACAAAACTTACCTTAGTTTAATACATGTACTTTGATATGACCATTACATCTAAGTTTTGACCTTTACACCTTGAAGTTAACATTTCAACTTTGACCATTACACATATTCTTTGACCTTTAACACTTGACCTTTGAATGTATTCTTGGACCAATATTTATGTTTCTTTAGCTTTTAGCTTACCATGCCCATCTTGAACTTTACATGTATACCTTTACATTAAGACCTTGACAATTAAATGTAAACCTTGACCTCTGACCTTTATACATTAACCTTTACACATTTTTTTATCTTTATACCTTATCCTTTAGATATGTACTATGGTTTATTATCCCCCGCCCAACGAAGTTGGCAGGGGATATACAAATGGGTTCCGTCCGACCGTCTGTCCGTCCGTCCTTCCGTCCATTAACAATTCTTGTTACCGCTATTTTTCAGAAAGTACTGAAGGGATGTTTCTCAAATTTCATATGTAGGTTTCCCTAGGGCCCTAGTTGTGCATATTGTATTTTGGGACCAATCGATCAACAAAATGGGTGCCAGGCAGCCATCTTGGATTGTGATAGTTAAAGTTTGTTACCGCTATTTCTCAGAATGAACTGAAGGGATCTTTCTCAAATTTCACATGTAAGTTCCCCTAGAGGCCTAGTTGTGCATATTGCATTTTTGGACCGATTGATTAACAAGATGGCTGCCGGGCCGCCATCTTGGATTTTGATAGTTAAGGCTTGTTACCACTATTTGTCAGAAAGTACTCTAGGGATCTGTATCAAATTGCATGTGCAGGTTCCCCTAGGGGTCTAGTTGTGCATATTGCATTTTCAGACCCATCGGTGAACAAGACGCCATCTTGGATTTTGATAATTGAAGCTTGTTACCACTATTTCTTAGAAAGTACTGAAGGGATCTGTCTCAAATTTCATGTGCAGGTTCCCCTAGGTCCCTGGTTATGCATATTGCATTTTGGTACTGATCAGTGAACAAGATGGCCGACAGAACGCCATCTTGGATTTTGACAATTGAAGTTTTTTTCCGCTATGTCTAAGAATGTACTGAAGGGATCTGTCTCAAATTGTATGTGCAGGTTCTTCTAGGGGTCTAGTTGTGCATATTGCATTTTAGGACCAATCGGTGAACAAGATGGCCGACAGGTAGCCATCAAGTATTTTGATAATTAAAGTTTGTTACCGTTATATATCTCAGAAAGCAGCCAAAGGATCTTTCTGAAATTTCATGTGTAGTAATATGTAGTAAAAGCTTGAAAAGCAGAGAAAAGATCCCTCTTTCCTTTGTCAGACAAAGATCGTTCTTAGGTGGGCGCCAAGATCCCTCTGGGATCTCTTGTTAGGTTTTCATTTTTTGCATTTTTTCCGTAACCATGGAAACATTGCTGAAAATATCATTTTTTTGTACCAGGTTCGTTTCCGGAGCATAACTCTAAAACCAGAAGAGATATTTCCACGAAACTTCATAGACACATTAGTCTTATGGTCTAGTAGTGCCTTTTTCTATTTTAAGGTTTTCACTTTTTGTACTTTTTTCTGTAACCATGGAAACATTGCTGAAAATGGCAGATTTTTGTGCAAAAATCGTTTCCGGAGCACAACTCTAAAACCAGCAGAGATATTTCCATGAAACTTCATAGACACATTGTTCTTATGGTCTAGTAGTGCCTTTTGCTATTTTTAGGTTTTCACTTTTTGTGCTTTTTTCTGTAACCATGGAAACATTGCTGAAAATATCATATTTTTGTAGCAGGCTCATTTCCAGAGCATAACTCTAAAACCAGCAGAGATATTTCCACGAAACTTCATAGACACATTCTTTTTAGGCCCTTTATGACACTGTCATTGTACTAGTTATAAACAGGTTAATAGTTTTTTCACCTATATGCTTCACATTCATAAAACTATTCACCTTGCTGTATCTGCCCTTACCAGAAAAGAAAGAAAAAACATTTGGATTATATTCGTGGCAGTGTTATTTGGTGAATGAAAGAAAATATGAATTTAAAACTGCGGTCAAATATGAATGATATATGTATCTTAAGACATAAGACAACACAGACCTTGAATTTAATACTGCGTGGAGTAAAATATTTAAAAAAACGGGAAAATTATCGCCAACAAATGTCAAGGCTGTATACCTGATTCAACAATTGCAGCCCCGCTCTACTTGAATTATACTCCATCTTTCTTTAGCTCAACTTCCTTTTTCCTGTTTTTTTTCATACACATAAGTCTCCACAATCAAACTTACTTCAGCTTTGATATCTCCATTGGCGGGGGATCTGAATGACTATGTCCTTGTTTACTTTGACCTCTGACCTTAACAAAACTATTGTGATCTTTACATATATTCCGTGTCTTTAAAATCTGGTCATCTAGATGTAAACCCTGACCTTTACATGTAAACTCTGAACTGTGTACTTTGACCTTTACAGGTATGATGGAGGCAAAGGTTACATGGATTGCCAGGACCTTCAACGCTTCTTAAGAAATGACCAAAAGGTAGAGTTACTTCCCATTATGTGGAAATTAATCTCTATTTTGAAAAGCAAAATTATTTCCTGTGTTGTGATATTATGTATTTAATACTTTGTTACTTACAGTTAGCCATGCAGGACGATGATGTCAACGAGATTATCGCTGCATATGAGCCGCAGAAACAGCTACAGTTAGATGACCATATGAGCCTTATAGGTACAGATATTTCTTACCATCCTAAGGGAGATAATCCCTTTAAATTGTGATCTCAGTTGAGTTCTCATATAGTTTTATAGTTTCTGGCTTCTGTCTTCATTTATAATACAATGTCAGGTTGTTTGTTTTACACAAGTTTCTTTAATTTATCAAACTATCTGATGTTCTCTTAGATACAGTGTTTATATCTTTCCTTCTTGAGTAATTAAAAACTGGTGTGATTGCAATTATAGGTTTCCGAACATTCCTTACAAGTCGAGACCAACAAATGTTTAACCCATCGTGTCGTCGTGTGTACCAAGACATGACACAACCCATCACAAATTATTATATATCGTCATCACATAACACGTAAGTACAAACAGGGAGGCCACAGTGGCTTAGTGGTTAAGGTGTTCCAACATCACAAGCCCTCAACATCTGACTTTTGAGCTTGAATCACATGTGGGTGAGTGGTGGATTTTCTCCGGGTTCTCTGGTTTTCCTCCATCTCCATTTTTTGCACATCCTTAAATGACCCTGGCAGCATGTGAATAGAATGTAAAGCCAAAAGAAAGCATATAAGATGTATGGTAAATAATCTGTACCGACAAATACGGTTGCTATTAAAAATCGGATGTAATGTTTTATTGATATTTTGCGAATATCTGCTCTAAAATTACGATAAAGATTACAGATAAAATGTTTCATAAATCAGTACAATACTGGGTTTTATTTGACATGTATTCAGGTCTATATAAATGACATACTTATTTTACAGGTATTTAGTTGAAGACCAGCTGAAAGGCCCTAGCCGTGTCGAGGCCTACATTACCGCCCTGTCACGAGGCTGTCGATGTGTCGAACGTAAGTTATTTTGTCATCGGATACAACAACTTGAAATATTTGAAATACAGGTAACATCAGTAATCATTCAAACTTGTCTATAAAGGCCATCAATAGAAAAGTGTGTTTAGGGAAAATAAGTATACAAAGGTTAAATTGTGTTGAAATTAAGCGTTTGAGACCACAAAACATTGGTCTTATTACACAGGTAGAATTTATGCAGGGATGGTCGCTAAGACAGATTTTACCATTACTACTGCATTGGCAATAAGTTATTGGACCGGTATTATAGGAACAACAAGATTGATTTGTTTTAGTTATGAGAGTAAATGTGTTTATTATGGTAGGTATAAGGATCATCAAACACATGTTTTTGTTTACAGTTGATTGTTGGGACGGTCCAGATGATGAGCCTGTTATTTACCACGGTTACACGCTCACTTCTAAGATTCTGTTCCGTGATGTGATAGGTGCCATAAAAGACTATGCCTTCCACTCGTCACCGTAAGTAAAATCCTCAGGTTTTAGGGGGATGATAATATTATTGATACTCGGAACTCCATGGCAACAAGTTTCCATGGTAACCTGGTATCAGAACTGTGACATTATTGTACTCAAGGTCACTGAAGGTCAGAATTCACAATTGTCTATATACTAACATAGAGCATGTACATTTATATATATTCAGCAAGCCTCTTTTAACTGTTCACTGTGGGAAATATTTCTTAAGATTCACCATATATATTTTAGCTGTAGTATTTCTATCTATATGATCAGTATATGTCACTTTGGAGTATATATATATCTATGTAATTTAGTTCCCTAGAGTTACACTGTGGAAGCTGTAATTAATAACAATAAGGCATGCTTTAATCTTGTGAATAACATCTTGCTGTATACAAAATGCATGGCCTACCTGTAGTTATACTAACACTCCCGCGACCACCAACACAGAGACCATCCTTATATCAGACTAGGACAGGTTACAATTGTCATTGGAGTACATTCCTTTGGATAGCATATATTATCTTGTGATTTATAAAACTGTAATCAGAGTCTTACATATATTGTAATTTTATGACCCCTGACCTATATGTGGCCCCTGAACTATAGTATAACCTGAAACTTGATTGGTTGATTCATTTGGGAATCAATTTCCTTTAAGTGACCCCTGATCTATAGATGACCTATGACCTAATGGTAACACCTGACTTATAAGTGAACCTTGAACTCTAAGAAAACTTGGAAATTGTAATCTACTAAGGTGCCTAGGTCTATCACTCTATCTTTGTAATTGACATTTGAGGGTGAGTGAGTTACTCTATTTGGCATGGTAATCGGTGACTTCTTCTGTATCAACATATCTAGGACTTTTATAAACAGTTACCATATATCAATTCTCTTACTCTCATTTAGCCAGCATTGCACTTGACAATGTACTGAAAAACACCTTTGATTTTACTCTTAGAAAGACATTTATGGTTTATATATTATTCTCATTCTGTATACATAAGCGTTTGTCTCTTTTGATACTTTCTGAAGCACCATCTGAAGTAAAAGGACAATACACCTTTTTAATGTATTCAGCGTTAAACTTATTGATTCCTTAACTCCATATAAAATCATTATATATAATCAGAATTCTACTAGAACCCCATATATAGTGATTATATATAATTAGAATTCTACTAGAACCCCATATATAGTGATTTTATATAATCAGAATTCTACTAGAACCCCATATATAGTGATTATATATGATCAGAATTCTGCTAGAACCCCATATATCGTTCATTCTCCACTAAATGTACAAATTCCATTATTAAGTGTCCTCTATCAATATCGGGACTTAAAAACCATGTTTGTATATCATGTTTGTTTCACACGTAAAACATATTGATTGATCTTCGAAAATAATCAAGTGTTGTTCCTCTGACCAATTAAGATTTTTCTCAACATCACATTAAATATGGCTCTCGTGACGAATTTCGACTGTCCTCTTAAGCTATAGTGTATTATATAAATCATCTGTGACTAAGGAAATGGGTAAATGTTACATTTTTTTCGATCATATCATAGATATTAGCATACGCAATGAGAATAGACAAGTATTGGCACACAAAATGCTTAGATATTTTTTATATAACTTATTTTATCATTGTCACAAACTATGCTGGCAGATACGTTACAAACAAATAAAATCATGTACACAATTGATGTATTTTCAAATGTCCACGTTTTTTTCGTGATAATGAACTTTATTATGTATACTTACTTTTACCTTAATGACAAGGACACATCCATTAACAATTAAATGGACAGGTGCGATCTAATCTTGAAAATATACATGTTACGCAACGACATCAACAGATACGTTACTACTATGTACTTAATTACCTAAGATGCCACTTTCCCACAGAGATAAATTCACATCACAGTTTGAAAAGTATATAATACTAAGTGTTACAATGTTTGTGGTTTGGTCGACAAGTCACACGGTGTCATTTAAATGATGAGAGGGGTTAGTGTCGGTCAGTACGTTACAGACAGATACGTAATGGAAAAATGCCCATATCGACAGAAATTCTCACGCTTGTCATAAAACATTCGAAATTAGCTTAACCACGTGGCAAGTGTCCGAGAGTTTGTCAATAGTTTACAAGCGAGAAGATTCGTTGTGTTGCCAGTGTTGGGAAACTCGAAATAAGAAAAACCTTTACTTTCCTTTAGTAATTACCTGTACATAGTAACATATATATTAATTTCTGATAATAATCACGTGATTTCTAACACTAGTTAGCTGTATTGATTAAGCTATTAGGTATATAATTAATTGTTAAATGTATAAATCACATATCAAAATAGTAACGTATCTGGTATAAAAGATCACGTATCTGTTTGATGAAAGATGTACCTTTAACTCTAATATTTAGTGTAAAACCCTTAAAAATAGTGTTACATCGACTAATTCAAATACATTTTATAGCCAGATATTGTTAGAATGTTTGTTATACTAATGATACGGTAATGCGATATATAAACTTAAAATAACGTATCTGTTTATTTGGTAACGTACCTGTCATATTTGGTAACGGATCTGTACTTTTGTACGTAAACCATAACTTGAGTGAACTTGGTTTCATTTGTAGCAATTTGTTTCAGACTAGATATGGTCAGAAAATGTAAGTGTAGGGTTGTTTGTGGCAATCAAGTATGACGGAGACTGATACGTTTCTCAGGTGAAGGAAGGCGAGGACAATGAGAATGAATTATTCCTTTTCTTCATGTCAAAAAACATCAACAAAGAACGAGTGAGGTTTCGTTGGCCAATAATATCAGACGAACTGTTTATCCTGAGTTATCACATCTACCTGTCAGTCGTGCGAGTCGTTTTTCCCCAATTAAATGACCGCTGAAACCATCCGCAGTCAATGGGAATCGGTGTAGACAGATACGATACCAATATGGTACAAACATAATCATCCCTTCATCGACGCCGCTTTCAATAGTTTTGATCTATCGTTTGATGTGGTAGTTTTGACTACAAGTTTTGAAGCAGATTCGTGTTATTGAATTGGTTTATTTTCTAATACTTCATAAAGACATATACCAAGAGAACAGATACGTTACCGCTGCTAATTTAGGCAAAAATTATCTAAAGTATTGAAGAGAAGTGAAACCGCTGAAAAGTACGTTTTCTTTGATGCATTTTAATGAATTTATGAAACAGAAAAACATAATAATCCTGTCAGATTTCTACAGTCATATATTAAGTATGTTGTAACATATACGTTACTGTTTAAAGCAGGATTTTAATATCCTATACAGTAATTTGTGATTTATACAAATACAAAATTACTGACATGTACTAATGCAGATAAAGGTAAAGTTTGATAATGAGGACAAATATAGAAACAAAATACTTTGGT
Source organism: Argopecten irradians irradians (assembly GCA_004382745.1). Taxonomy (NCBI): domain Eukaryota; kingdom Metazoa; phylum Mollusca; class Bivalvia; order Pectinida; family Pectinidae; genus Argopecten; species Argopecten irradians. The sequence goes on from SAYR01014810.1 coordinate 305,231, forward strand.
ACTATTTTTATATGAAACTATTCGAACAGACTTATGAATCATACAAACCAATATTCACAAATGAACTTTTCATAACTGCAATTGATAAAGACAAGTTGCTTTCGAGACAGACAAATGGCTTTGAATGGAAAGAAAAGTCCAAAACCAAAGCAAAAATTCAGTTGAAGTGTATATTTTGTGGCATTTCTAATGACAAATCTCAATTTAGTTCATTTTAACAAAGTCACGTATCTCTTCTTTACCAAAATATGATGGTTGAATGTAACAATTATAACTTTTCTTTGAGTAAAGATAGGAGCCAGCCCTTTTGGATTTAAAAAGCAGAGATATTTGCCAAACAAATGACAATACATAAGAACTTTGTTTTCAATTTTCATATTTTATGTTTTCATATCTGAAAACATGCAAATTAGTGGAGAATGAACGATATAGTGATTATATATAATCAGAATTCTACTAGAACCCCATATATAGTCATTATATATAATTAGAATTCTACTAAAACCCCATATATAGTCATTATATTTAATAAGCATTCTTCTACAACCTCGTCCTGTTGCCTTGTAAAGGTTTACAACTTACTGATGTAACGTGACACACACGAGATATTACACCTATTTATAACGCCTCGTGTTTTGTGCATGCTTTTTACTTAACAGAAGGGATCACAGTGATAAAAGGTAATTGCTGCCAGGTTTATTTTTCAGCCATTTTTTCTATCACTTACATGTGTGGTTTATTTTCTACTCACGTGTGTGAGTCTTCTGTCTTTCTGTTTAACACATCATATGATTTCTGTAGCTATTAAACACTTGATACATAGATTGTTGTAACATGGTTTTAAATGTGTTTCCATTAAAATTAGTCTTAATATGATGTCAAGTTTTAATTTGCTGTTTTTAATTTTGCCGTAGAGCCACAATGGCTAGCATAGCCTTGACCTATTATATTTCTGTTTTGGGCTAGGATCACAGACGCACTGTAACCTAAAGCCTGAAGGAACATTAATAAATTGAAAGAAAGTTGTTTGATCTTGTAAATTCCTGTTATTTTTTTGTAACTATTCCTACATCATGTTGCTAAAATGCTAGATATATAAATATACAAATGCATTGAATATTGTTGAAATGAATTAAGTAGATGAAATTTGAAATCTTCGCTTCAGTTTTTGGGAGATCAATTTTTAACAGGCCTCCAAATCCTTCAGTTTTTCCGCTGAAGTGAAATCCCAAATTATCTCCCTTAAGTTTTACCTCAGCTGAAGTTTACCCCCACTCACCCCAGCCCACCCTACCCCTAGTTTGGAACCTGGTGTTAGATTGATCACAGACAACGCTACTACACTGTGTATAACTCAGTAATGAATTTATATTGTAGTCATAGCCAATACACAAACAGATCAGGATTGATTAAGGGGAGATAATTGGTCAAATGTAAGATTTTTATTAACAGCTAGAAATTACTTGTACAATAATGATTATATCATTTATGCTCTAGTGACCAGTGTGTTTAAATAATTTTATTGATGTATCCAACCACTAGTAACAACAAATACCTTGCATTAAAAAATAATAAAAGTATCATTGGCTGCGACAACAGCTTGAAACCTTCATGCAATCATATTAAAATTAATCAATTATTTATATAATGTAAATGATATTATGATTCATCTTCTTTCATGTTTTTGGAAATTAGGCTTTGTCCATGCTTGCTTTTCTTCACTTCCCTTTATTAAGATTATTTTTATTTCACCTCTTAAATGTTTAATATATGAGCAAATTATATCAGTAATACACGGTGTTTTCGTTGTTACTAAATGTAACAAATATTATAATCTTGGAAATTTTTGAATTAAGTTATGTGAGATATTCTTTTATCCGTTCATTTGTATCAGCTTGTTTAAACTTGTGATTGAACATATTCATATTTCTACATATATAAAAGATGTATATCTTACCATAATTAGCCAGCTATGTATGATTGGAAATAATATAAACATTCTGAAGACTCTGAATATTCCGTAAAGGTTGAAAGTTCAAGGTAAAAATAAAGACCAAAAAAAAGGTTTGTCTGTTCATCCAAACGTCTTATTAAATATTTAATCTTATTGACTAAAATTTAGACTTGTAGACTAAATATTTAGACTTATCATATAATTACATAATAATACGTCTGCAAATAATGTTGACATAAATGGAGGATATCAGCAGAGCAGAAGGAAATGACCAGGAGTCTATAGATATTTCATTAAAACCATTAAACATTTGTGTGTTATAGGTACCCCGTGATCTTGTCTATTGAGAACCATTGTTCTATAAAACAGCAGACTATCATGGCCAGACACATACGCAGCATTTTAGGAGGTGAGTAGCGCTTTTCTGAATGTTCAAAGTATAATTAAATCAGCTATGATTTGTTGTGATAGTAAATTGATATGTATTATTATAATACTAATCTGCTGTTACCTAGCGCTGCTTTTCTGTGTGTTTAAACAAGCAAATTTACATGTTGAACACCTTGATATGTGTTTTAAGTGTATTGTATATGAAAACATTTGTTTGTCGATTGGCTGAAAACCCAAGGCTAATAATGAATGGATTTTGAAAAATATACTACCCATTATTCTAAAGTGAGGTTCTTTTTTTTCACTGAGTTACACATGCCCAAATATACAGCATTATTAATTTATGGAACTTAATCAATTATTTTGGTTCAATTATTTTTCAGATTTAGTGTATGCTCCTACTGAACTACCAGACAAGATTCCATCTCCTGCTGACCTGATGGGCAAGATTATACTAAAGGTAAATGATGTGTTCAAGGTGGCCGAGTGGTTAAGGTGTCAAGACATATTACCACTAGCCCTCCATCTCTTGGTTCCGAGTTTGATCAGATGTGGGGCAGTTATTAGCTACTGACCACTGGTCGGTGGTTTTTCTCCGGGTACTCAGGCTTTCCTCCACCGACAAACCTGGCACAAGCTTAAATGACCCTGGCTTCTAATAAGACATTAAACTAATAAAACGAAAACCAAGTTAAAATTGGGTAAGAAGTTAAGAAGTTAGCATTGTATTGTCTTGTGTCCAACAGGGTAAGAATTTAGCATTGTATTACATGTCTCCTGTCTTGTGCCCCACAGGGTAAGAATTTAGCATTGTATTACACGTCTCCTGTCTTGTGTCCCACAGGGTAAGAATTTAGCATTGTATTACACGTCTCCTGTCTTGTGCCCCACAGGGTAAGAAGTTAGCATTGTATTACATGTCTCCTGTCTTGTGCCGCATAGGGTAAGAAGTTAGCTTGTATTACATGGCTCCTGTCTTGTGCCCCACAGGGTAAGAAGTTAGCATTGTATTACACATCTTCTGTCTTGTGCCCCACAGGGTAAGAAGTTAGCATTGTATTACACATCTCCTGTCTTGTGCCCCACAGGGTAAGAAGTTAGCATTGTATTACACATCTCCTGTCTTGTGCCCCACAGTGTAAGAAGTTAGCTTGTATTACATGTCTCCTGTCTTGTGCCCCACAGTGTAAGAAGTTAGCATTGTATTACATGTCTCCTGTCTTGTGCCCCACAGGGTAAGAATTTAGCATTGCATTACACGTCTCCTGTCTTGTGCCCCACAGGGTAAGAAGTTAGCATTGTATTACATGTCTCATGTCTTGTGCCCCAAAGGGTAAGAATTTAGCATTGTATTACATGTCTCCTGTCTTGTGCCGCATAGGGTAAGAAGTTAGCTTGTATTACATGTCTCCTGTCTTGTGCCCCACAGGGTAAGAAGTTAGCATTGTATTACATGTCTCCTGTCTTGTGCCCCACAGGGTAAGAAGTTAGCATTGTATTACATGTCCCCTGTCTTGTGCCCCACAGGGTAAGAAGTTAGCATTGTATTACACATCTCCTGTCTTGTGCCCCACAGGGTAAGAAGTTAGCATTGTATTACATGTCTCCCACAGGGTAAGAAGTTAGCATTGTATTACATGTCTCCTGTCTTGTGCCCCACAGGGTAAGAAGTTAGCATTGTATTACATGTCCCCTGTCTTTTGCCCCACAGGGTAAGAAGTTAGCATTGTATTACACATCTCCTGTCTTGTGCCCCACAGGGTAAGAAGTTGCCGTGGAGTCACAGTACAGATGAGGCGGAGGTGAGTGACGAGGAAGATGAGGCCGCAGAGAGTCAGGAAGAGGTGAAGAGTAAGGCCAAAAACAAACACAAACTCTCCAAACAGTTCTCTGATGCGGTCGGTATGAAGGCCATCAGCTTCAAGTCCATAGACGAGTCAATTGCTTCAAGTAAGTTATATTTCTCTTTATTCACATTGCTCAGTGCTTTACCAAGGATAAATCAGTAAGGAAAGATGATGAGGATGAAGAGGAGGAGGATAACAACAATGACAAATATTTCAATTGATGATATATTACAGGAAAGCATTGTTATAATGAATCTCTGGGTACCAATTACAAAATCACTTCATTAAAAGCATTACTAAAAAAAAGTGTGTGTTTAGACATATCACAGAATTTGCATAGAAACATTGATAGGGAATAAAAATGAACTCATCAGAATGTTTGTTATAAAGGTGTTTTACTGTATGCTGTTTCATTTTCTATTCATTCTGGAAGGTTAAGATTTGAGAAGAAGATCTATACACACTTGTAACATAAGAGCATAAATACATGCACTGTATATTTCTTTTCTCATGAAATGTGTTCTTTATATAAACTGTCTATTTATGAAAATTTGATAAGATGACTGTTATATCTGTTTCAGATGGTATATTTGTGTCTCTGGGGGAGAGTAAAATCCTAAAGATGATCAAAGATGAAATAAAAGGTGTTAACAGATTGTCACATCATATGTTGGTGAGGACGTACCCATCTGGGTCTCGGACCGATTCGAGTAACTACAACCCCGTACCAATGTGGGCTGCAGGCTGTCAAGTGGGTATGTAGGCGAACGTCAGAATTCTTTATTTTTAAGCTATTCCGACTGAAAGTGAAGTGGCTTATAAAATCATGTTCTGTTGGTGTCAAACCAATATCCTGCAGCATGCACATAAACTGACTTCAGGTTGATACTGAATATGGAATTATAAAATACAGTAACCAAGCTCTTTAAAAGTCTTCTTGCTATTGTCAGTGGTGTTCTAGTCATACAAGCATTATCTAGTTTATAAATGATACAAGTATAGAAAATCAGTCTGTTCCTGTGTGATCACATGATGTTTATTGTCTGTGACAGTGGCACTGAACTTCCAGACGACGGGGGGAGAACCGATGCAGCTTCTTCACGGGAAGTTCATGGATAACGGAGGATCTGGATACATACTTAAACCAGACTTCCAACTGTCAGGTATGTATTAAGTAACAGAGGTTCTGAATACACACTTAAACCAGACTTCCAACTTTCAGGTACGTATTATGTATAACAAATACAAAACTATTAAGTAACCAAGTTGGTCATGTGGTACTGTATTATCAGCGCAAATTGCCATTACCACCTAGTTAGACCTTATACTGGAAGCTTCGTTATTTAATGTATACAATATTTGGTATTTTCATTATTTTCAACATATTTCCCAATACATATATTTTAGATCAAGGGCTGTAACTGACAATCATGTATCCATATATTCATGTATTTACATTTTATACAATTATTTGTGAAAGATTTGAATTTGTGTTTGAGCTGACTTGCTAAATTACGTGAAAATTATTTGTATCTATTAAAACATGGTTTTCAGTAGATAGTGTTAGTAAAACTTCTGAGCTAAAATGGTTGCCTAGTTTAACAGATGTGTATTACAAACCCAGTATCTATTATTATTGGTTTGATGGTGTGATTAAAAACTTTGATAAAACATGTTTGCACCAATGTAATTTTGTTGTTTTCAGAAGAGAAGTTTGCTGCTCAATTGACTAAACCAACGAAGAAGAAGAGACTAAAAATGAAGGTATGGTATTATCAAAGAAACTGACAAAACACATGGAATACAGAACATATGTGAGGGAAAGAGAAAAAAATTCCAAGCAACAACTTAATACTACAAGAGCTCCTCAGGATAAAAAAGTATCAATTATGATTAAAATATTAAAATGAAAATTCTAATTTAATTAAACAACCGACCATACATTTTAAAAATGTTCTACATATATATAATCAATTCCGAGAGTTGATGACATTACGCATTTGGTTTTTAATCTGCTGAGCACAAATTAGAATGGCCTAAATAAAACGAAATCATCTGTGAGATATTTTACTTGTAGCATTTATAATTTACTCTGTGTGTCTTTGATATAGATAATCAGTGGCTACCAGATTCCTAAGCCAAAAGATTCCAAGAAAGGGGAGGTAATTGACCCATTCATCAAGATTGAAGTACATGGAGCCAAGTCTGACAACCAGCAAGTGAAGACAAGTGTAATTCAAAACAATGGTGAGTTCATTGAAACCATTCAACAGACTAAAATGACTTTCAAAACTATGATAAACGAAAAGTATCATCTATCACATAGCTCAATATTTACCGTAAAAACTCACGTAACTTGTGCAACAGTGTACTTTGTGCAGGTACTTTTTGCGGCTGAAAATGCTGGAAAAAAAATCTACTATCCGTATATTTTGCCCATCAAAATTGTTTGAGAAAAACGATGTCCCGGGAGCCACAAAATCGACATGTACATAGGTATCATCTATCACATAGCTCAATTTTTATGTACATGTTTAAAGTTTACCATTTATGATTTCTAAAACTACAAAATGACTTTTTTTAAAGTGAGTTCATTTATTCTGGGATGTTATTCATCCTCTCTTAATGAGTTCATATATTCTGGGATGGGATTCATCCTCTGTTGAAAGGATTCCCTCTGATTGAACAATATTTAGGAGAAACAAATAATGTCAGATGTGATCAGAAACATCATAAGATGACTTTTTAAAAAACTAGAGGGATTAGTTGGGACTTTAGCTGGGAAATAGGATCAGTCACAGTCCTGTATATTATATGGGATATTGAGACATTCTTACTTCCATAATAAGAAAACGACTACTACAGATGCAGTGAATGATAGAATCGTTGTTTGTGTGTTGTAGGTTTCAACCCTCAGTGGAATGAGACTGTCAGCTTCACCTTAAACTTCCCCGAGCTGGTGTTGTTACGATTCGCCGTGTATGATAGCGACAGATATGTAGACGATTTCATTGGCTACTATGTCATCCCAATGTCTTGTCTCCAACAAGGTAAATATCAGTTAAGGGTGTATCCTACCTCACGAATGCTGTGTTAACATCGCTTTAAGGTTATCATAAGCCTTATGTTTTGATTGCTTATCATTTTCAGGTGCAATCAATTTCAAATTTTCCATATATTGTATTGAGCTAAAATTTTCAAATTGCTTGATGTTACTTGTCAGAGGAAATTTATCTTTTAAAAATAATTCTTTTAAAAAATCCCTTTTACTTGTGTAATAATATTTACAAGCTTGCAAAAAATATTCCAAAATATTTTGCATACATGTTTATTAAATTATAAATGCTTCAAAGTTAAAGATGTGATAAATTACCACAAACCCTCCACCTCTTGGTCACAAGTTCAAGCCCTATGTGGGGCAGTGGCCAGGTGGTGACCATGGGTACTCGGGCTCTCCTGCACCTCCTATACCTGGCACATCCTTAAATGACCCTGACCATTAATCAATGTATAACGGGTGTTTGTTTCAGGCTATCGCCACTTCCCATTGTATAACCGGACAGGTGACCAAATGCCCCAGGCGTTAATATTCGTCCATACTGACATACAAGATGTGTGAACTACGGTAGCTGATGATGCGAGTCGTGACCTGACCAATCAGAGGAGAAGACTGCCGGTCTGACCATTTAGTGTAGACCACCTTGTCTTAGTTGTTGATTTCCTCGCAGAGGAGGATGACTAGAGATACAAGATTTCTTACCACCGAGATTTTTATCTAAGCAATAAAACTATGTGATGCCTTGATTACCTTAGTATCCTTCACTAGGATGAGTTTACATTTACTTAGCGAAGATCTGCTTTCTATAAATGGACCCTTTCTTACTTGTTTTTTTATGAGAAGTACAGATCAAGGAACTGCTGCTGGAGGTGTATCCTGACTTTTATGATTGCATGCAGATTTATGGAACTTTAAGCCTGGGTCTGACGGTACCAACCTATTTGTACTGGTAACTAGGAAATCTATTACAGAGTTGTACAACATGGACCTAGGCTTGTTAAAAGTTGTGAAAATGAAAACAAGGTTGAATGAAAGAATGCTAACATTTATTTAATTATGTCATATACGATTGTGTAATAGTTTTAAACATGTTCTCTCTCTCTCTCCTTTTTGATATATGTTCATCTGAGAACATTAAGGTTAATAATTAGGTAGATTTATAACTTAATATAAAAAGTCACTTATTTTAACTATACAAGTTTAACAGAATGTATAAAATAACACTATACATTGTACAATATACATCCATATATTTACATAAAGTTATATCTTTATCAGGTTTCAATTAAATGAACTTAATGGAAGGAACTTCCAACAGAAATGAAAAAATAAAATTAAACGGAAATGTTTTGGATGGATAATGTCTTGGTATGTACGATACATCTTTAGGGCGAGAGTACCTCTCGCCCTATTGTTAGATTTAAATTATGTTAGTGATTGTAAAGCATTGAGTCATTAACCCGCACCTGTGATTTTTATTATCATTGTTATGAAATTTTGAACCTATTTATAATGTTGTCAGTTACAGCGTCCAATTAAGGAAGTGTGGCATTATACACTGAATGTGATATTTTATATCTGTACTCGTATACATAGCTGGTTGTAGAATATTAAATTTGGACTCGTTTCGTTTAATTTGATCATATTTTTAATTCTCATTTACAATATTTCGTAAAAGATACATTGCTCATACATTGATACATGTACATGTATATACAAATTACTGCTGATTTGTAATTCTCTTTGATTGAAGAAAATGTAGCAGACTGGGCTAGGTCAATCATTGGTGATCAGGTAGCTTCCAGGTTCTAACCAACATTTTCACCTCTCCTGTTACAAAAATTCCATACTGCTGAGAATATATAAACTGCTTACAGAGGAGTTTTCTCATTTTACTATTCGGCTGTTATAATCGTATAGACAGAGTATTTTGAATAAATCGTCTTCCGAAATGTTTAAATTTTCAGTACCCAATACTATGTAATTATGTGTAAATATATATCTTTCAATAGGAGAATACATGTATACCATATTTGACCCAATAAATGCCCAGGGCACTTAAAGATTTTCACTATCAAAAACAGGAGCAGACAATTTAGTATTTTTCTTCAGTTACAAAAGTTACTTACTTTACACCATCACCACAACATAAAAGTTTGAGCTTCTGATTTTACTTCAAGATAAAAATTACAAAAATAATTAATTAAATCCAGAAAAAAATCTGTGGCACTATGTCCTATATGGAAAGCAGTACTGATTGTGCATGCACCGAAAGCAAAATCAATTATTATAAATTACTTTTTGTGTTTATTAGACACATATATACACAATTATACACCAATTATTGCTCAAATGATGAGTATCATATATGCTCTGTCGGCGGTGGAACATCTTTAAGTGAGAGGGCAAAATAAACTACTCTTTCACAAAATTATTGCACAATGTAAGCCATAACAATTTGCAAAAGAAATCAAATAAAGAAACCAATAGTTTTCATATCTTTGGCTGCAATTTCATTAAAGTGAAATTTAAAGGCTTTGAAAAGATTGGGAGGGGGCGTTTATTGGGTTGAATATGTTATGTTATTTTTCATACTTTTGGACATATTTTAGATTAGGACGATGGTCACAAATGTAGATTTAGTTAGATTAGTAGGAGGGTTAGGTTGTGTAATCATATCTCGATGACATCGATGACATTATACAAGTTATAGTAGTTGTGGACACCCACCCACCGTTGTTGATAACTTCACATCCACTTATTTTTAGTTTTGTTACTGATGTCACTAAATATTACACCTTAAATCATTCAGGATTTAATTTTTAACTTGAGATGTTTTTGTTCATTCTATTAATTGGTAATCCTTGAGACCAATTAAGAGGTTTAAACTAGCTAACACTCAATGAAATTGGTAATTTTTACAGGATGTCTCATTTAAATAAGGTATATTTTGTAACAAACTATATTTGAATCTGTACTAATGTTTTCCTTTAAATTCATATTCAAAATCTTGAACTGCAATATAAACTCACTCAATGTGTTTATCTTTTGTACATATCAAGAGGAAATTAATGATTTATGACTAGAGAAACAAATAAATTGAAACTTGTTATATATCTAATAGTTTGTGTTGTCATTTCATCTGAATACTTCTATGGGTCTTTATAAAATGTTTCCCACCTACTGTAGTTATGAGGTTTTGAGGGTGGAGTGGAAAGGCAGAAAGTCTAAATGTTGGGAACATTTTAAATGAACTCCCCACCCCATTATATCTACAACAAGGAGAAATAAAATCTTACACTCAACTTTAGACAGGGATGTCTACCCTTTGCACAGAGATATCTGCACTTCCTGTGAGAGTAAAAATTTCCGTCTTACCCAGAGCAAGACAGCCTGAACATATAGAATGTATTTGAGTGATAAACCAGAAGTTGTAACAAGAGATTTCAGAGTAATCTTGGCGCCAACCAAATATTGATGTATGTCTGATAAAGTCCTTCTACCAAAATAGAGAAATAGAATCTTACACTGGTCTGTATACACAGAGATATCGCATCCCAGACCATGGTCCTTCTACCACATGGAGAAATAGAATCTTACACTGGTCTATAGATGGGGATATCCCAACCCAGAGTGTTCCGTGTGATTTTTGCCACTTGATGATCAGTCAATCTCTTACATAATGGTTGAGATATCTGTTAGAACAGAACAGACTAACGTTTAGTTATCTTTTCAAATTTTTCAAAATCAAAACATTTGGAATTTTTTGCAAATTATTTTCATGTCATCATTATCAATACTTCTGAAATGTATTATGAAAGTGATGATGTGATTTACAATGTGGTTACACAACACAAAATGGTGACATAGTCATATCATAGCAGTGACTTCTTGTCCTGTGTGAGAAATCATTCCTCATCACGATAAACCTGTGAAGTATGTATGCAAGAAACTCATGTCTTGGTCTTGAGCAAAAAATAGTGGTTAAATTAAACAAAAGATTTAAAGATAGTAACTATACCCAAGTGAAGTTGGTTGGAAATTATTGAATTTCAACTTAATAAAATCAACACAATTAATACTAATTAACATAATCAACAAGAAATACATTAGTTCCATCACACAATGGTAATGATAGATTACACGGATAGTAAAGCAGGTATGGTAGGCCATAATATAAAACAATGAAGTTAAACATAAACAAGGGGCCCCATTGAATCAAATTACAAAATGTATAAACATGTATTGCCAATGAAGTTAATTGTAACATAAGGATGTCATTGAATATATCAACCAATCAAATTTAATGTAAACTAGGAAGTCAATTGAATATGTCATCTGATGAAATTTAATGAAATTTAGTGACTCAGTTAAACATGTCAACCAATGTAGGTAAACTAGGGATTCCATTGAATATATCTATCATCAAATCAAATGTAAAGTATAGCCTCATTGAATATATCAACCAATCAAATTAAATACAATCTAAGGACTTCATTGACTATATCAACCAATCAAATTAAATGTAAACTAAGGACTTTATTGAATATATCAACCAATCAAATTAAATATAATCTAAGGACTTCATTGAATATATCAACCAATCAAATTAAATGTAAACTATATATTTAACATATCAACCAACCAAAAAAATTTAAACTTTGGACTTCATTGCATATATCAACCAATCAAATTAAATATAACCTAAAGACTTCATTGAATATATCAACCAATCAAATTAAATGTAAACTAAGGACTTCATTGAATATATCAACCAATCGAATTAAATGTAAACTAAGGACTCTATTGTATATATCTACAAGGGTTGGATACCTTTGTCTGATACTGATATAGTTACTTGTTTATAAAATACCGGTACATACCCATTTTAAGAAGCACCGATACCCTTATCTGTATTTGAAAAAAACATAAACACATTATTTTCAAAGGAAATCCACATGTAAATGTGACTAAATGAAAGAGACAGGCAGTATATGTAAGAACATGGTCTTTAAAAATATTGTTGTTCTCTTTTATAATGAAAACAATGTTGTCTAAACAACAACTTGTGTATTTTCTTGATATATAACAATGTTAAAGCAAATGCAATCTTTATGTAGGATATTAGAAAACCAGTGTATTTCTTCAAAAGTATCGGTATCGTTAAAATACTTTCATTGTTTCATTGATACTGGTATGGTATCATACCGTTTCATCCTAACGGTATCCAATCCTAATATCAACCAATGTAATTTAATGTAAAGTAGGAACTCCATTGAATATGTCAATCAAGGAAATCATTAATATTGAATATAACATGAGGCATTTACAGTCACCTCGGTTCTAATAGAGAACTCGTACTGGACAAATGAAAGTATGAAATTTTATACATGCCCAAACTGGTCCCTGGAAATTGGAATGGGACAAAAGATACAGGTGCCTTTATTTGTCAAATAAAAAAAACCATTTTATATAAAGTTAATGATTTTATAATTTTGCCTTGTAATCTATTAAGAGAATTTGATTCCATCACATCTGTGAATTCAGAAGAAGATTTTTGTAGTCATATCAACCCTTTTTGACCCTGCCCCTTAAAATTCAGAATTTTGATTGAACTTACACCATGTGATTTCAACAGGCTTGCACCATCTGAGGAATCCAAAGTCCATGCAATCTAATCAAAAGTCCATGTTATATATGTAGACACGATTTCTTCTGTTCCAGGAATCGAAAGTCACAGCGAACCTGTAGTCAAGCACAGAAATGTCCAATGGGCATCTAACGCCGTCAGCTTCCCAGAGGAGTTCCCTCAGACCTCCACCTGTTGGTGACATCTGGACTATATTATTTGATGCATTGCCACAGGCGTAAATATTTCCATCTTTATCGACGTCGATACCGTGCGTCCCCTTCAATATTGTTGCTGTAGCTAGACTCTGTACTGGTTTATGTGGGGAGTAGCGACCGACAGCCATACTGTCACTAGACTTAGTTGTAGAGCTGAAGATAATGTTGTTACCCTCGTTGACCATGTACAGTGAAGCAGTCTGTAGCTGTAGCAGGGTGTTAACAGAAGAGTCAGAACCAACAGAGTGCATAGAATACTTACTTCCAAGTACAGGTGTACCGGTACATTTTTGTGTTGACGCCACTTGATCTGCTGTCAGAAAAAAATTTCCATCTTTAAAGTAGGATATACCGTAAATATTTCCCCCAATCCTGGTTTCCACCTCATAAAGTTGTTTCAATGTGTTGCCACTGACTTCGATCAATGCTATGGAGCTTTTTCTTGATTTTGAAATAGCTACTCGATTTTTACTGTGATGGTAAATTCCCCATGGGGCAGGAGAGATGCAAATGTGGTCCACATAAGAACCATCCTCTCTAAACATTTTTAGATTTTTGTTCGCTCTGTCCACAACAAGAATTCGGCCACTGGACATGTACAAAATGCCTGTAGCACAGCAGTCATTTTCTCCATCAAGTTTGATGTTGAAATTTGACTCACCAGTAACTGTTTGCTGAGAGAGAATTAAGCCCAAGTCGTCTTTGACAGGTAGTGTTCGTGTTAAAGTTGATGCTGTGACTGATCCCATAGAAAAGTGATTTTTCAATCTGCTGCTGTCAAAGTCTATCTTGTGTTCTAAAGTTTTGCTCTGCCATTGCCGTCTAGCCTTCAGAACCATCTCACGGCAGCAGTCTATAGCCATCTTACTCTGCTGGTATACCGAGATCATAAAAACATCATCTTCCAGCATTTGTTTGGAGTCCAAAGCATTATTGAGTTCAACAACATCATTGAGGACAGACGTATGCGACCCTAAACCCTTTCTCAACCATTCCTCTTCCTCTTGATGTACCTGTATTATCTCTTGTTCCATTTTTGTCTGACGTCTGTCCAAGAAGGCATCAACTTCCCGTCTCAGGCGACGAATGTTGTCCAGGGCTGCTTGTTTTTTAAGATCCAGGTCCTTCATGTGTTGATTTGAACCATTAACAATAATGTTCATGGCTCTGACAGCCTTTTTAACCGAATCTTTTATATCCGTGAGGCCGGGGCCATTTCTGAGTGTGTGGCAGTAGTCTGAAACTGGTTGTACCGATACACAGCGTCGGTGGTTCAGAGCCACACACTTAGCACAATACAGAGACATGTGGTCCTCACAGAAAAACTCCAAGGTAAGATCATGTCTATCACAGGTTTTCAGCGAAGCATCTCCCTGTCCATCCGTATCTTTCCCTGCAACATGGCTTTCCACTTTGAGCTTTTTCTTTTGACCCATTCCATCTAAAAGACTGTTGAGGGGAAATTGTTTGGCCCACAGTTTTCTGTCTGTAGCTGCATTCACTGCGGCAGTCTCCTTCCTACATACAGGACAGATAAAGCTTGTCAGAGAAGGCGTGTTTTGGACAATATAGTGACTCAAGCAGTCCTCACAGAACGTATGGAGACAAGGTAAAGTTCTGGGTCGATGAAGGCGATCAAGACAAATGGTACATTCCAGGTCTCGACGGTCCACCCTCATAGTCACCTGATCAGGGTGCAGGTGTTCAGCCATATTGATTGTTGTGTTTACGGTATAGACCTTGTCGAGTTCATTGGAGGCTGGTCACCTAAACAGCAACAAAATCAAAGTCAGGCAAGGTATCCTGTCTTAGAGATTAAAGTTTGACATGTAAATGATGAATGTAAATCATATCACACAACTAAGGACCACATACAAACTTACCCATTATTACAACATCAGAGGAGAATGTTTCAAGAAAAAATTGTGGAACTGTGGTGTTTGATTTTCCCACAAATCTACATGATTTGCTTCAAAATACTGCAGTGGTTTTATCAGCTTTTCCTAAAAATGAGTCTCCACGACATGTCATGATCAGATATTGTTCCTTATATAACTATATAACTATAGTCTCCAAATCAGAGGCCCAATGGCCTTAACGGTCATCTCACTACCTTGTAGGAAATTAATTATATATGGAGTCATGGTAGCCATCTTCAATTTGGGATGAACCAGAGATGTAACAACACTTTGTCGGGACCATGTCAGGATCATTTCAAGCAAGTTTCAGCACCAGTAGAACTTGTGAAGAAGTTCAAAATGTGTATTCAAGATGGCGGCTGTAGTGCCCAAGATCATTTCATGCAAGTTTCAGCTAAATCGCACTGGTAGAACTTGAGAGGAAGTTCAAAATATGTTTTCAAGTAGGTGGCCTTATTGGTTTGCAGATCAAGCCGAAAATTAACATCGGATCAAGCCGAAAAAAAACAACACTTGGTCAGGACCATGTCAGGATCATTTCATGCAAGTTTCAGCCAAATTGCACCGGTAGAACTTGAGAAGAAGTTCAAAATGTTTAAGTTTATGCACTTGGCATGGCGGATGGCAGACGGCGCACAGCACATGACAACAGACAAAACATGATAATTATAAGTCATTCTGATCCTTCGGGTCAGATTACTTAAAAACATTTCTAATGATTAGAATGCCTTCTAATTCTCTATTTGTGACATTTTGCATATCATATCTTAGAGTTATCTACCCTTGTACAAGAGAAATAAATTGAAACGTTACATTTTCAGTGTAACATCACATTTTTTCATAGAAAACAACATATTTTTGTGTTCGCAAAGTAATGACATTGATATCTACCAATAATGGAGATAACACTGTTATATAAATAGATAGAACAGTATTTGATATTATTAATAGCCATTATTTGCATTTCAAGGTAAAAAAGACCCCAACTTAACGCTGTTATAAAACCAAATCTAGTTAGACAAATGGTAGGAATACCTGCTTATAGATACTATTGGTCATGGAGTAACATTATTTGGTGAGATATATTTATATGATCCATTTGAGTTCTGTCCAAAAAAATATATTTTTCTCATTTTTTCTTATACATGTAATTCAAAATGCATCTTAACAAATTTTTGCATGTCAACAGTAAGGCATTATTGTTAGCTAATAGACATACTAATAAGTGATCAAGTTACTTCAGTGCTTCAGTTAGATGTGCACAAGGGTAAAATACCCATCCCATTAAAATCTGTCGAAAACTCCTAAAAATGTATACTTACATCTACGATTTTGTAGTACGCAATCCATGACAGTCTTCAAACTTCAAACTTCAAAAAAAAAAAAAAAAAAAAAAAAAAAAATGAATTATAAATCAGTTTGCATTTTTTAAAACTGTCAAATAAAAAATTGTTGGCAACTTTTTAAATCAGACGTCACTTTCCGCCATTCTTCCACTATCGCCCCATTACAACACGGTAGTCTGCATCTTAGCCTAAAAACTGAAATTGTTTTAGAATTTACATTGTCATTCTATATTTTTGTTCTGTCTGAATAAGTCTGTTACTTTATTAAAATTAGCTGAAATTACCAGTGCGCAAGATCATGTTCCTTTCCTGTAACCCTGGCCCAAGAAGAAGTGAAAACGAAAGTAGATACAAACCTGCCTAAGATTAGAACCGTCTGTCAAATGACAAAATGAAACAAATATAACTCTGTATTTACGATATTATGATTACAATATAATCTATATATGATAACTAAATACCTATTGCATCATTTTTGAGGGGTACATTGGTTTTCTTATAATCTGAAATGCATCGTTGGCGGCGTCAAACTCCATCTTGCATTCAAAAGCGTTTTGTTGATGCCGATTGTTGTGACAAAGAAATAAGTTACTTCGTCCCAACTAATGTTCAACACCCTTGCATTGTCTGCCCTTGATTCCGGGATTAACGTGGTGATTTTGCTTTTGGTCTTAGCATTAAAATGTCTATGTGGTTTTGTCAAAATTGCTTTGTCTCTGATCATGTAAATTGACAGTCTTACTGTCTGGGCCGAAATGACTAGAATTTCTTACATGATCTGTGTTGATGAAGTGCTTAGTTTGGCGCGTGGTTGGAAATCGTCAGGTACTTTCACTTTTATTTTGTAATCTTTCAGTTGTATTGTAGGTCTCTGGCGTTCTATCAACCTTTATTTAGACCTACCTCATTGTCTATTATGAAAAGAAGGCTTTGCATGATTTGATTAACTGGAAACAGTGTTAGAAGTTGTATCCCGATTTGTTTAGTAAGTGTAAAATATTATCTCAATGCATTAGTTTAGTGTAATCCCTATTGAGATTCCTCCTCTAGACTCTTTTATATTCGGACGTATGATAGACGTAGACGTCTATCAAAAGTCCGAATACAAAAGAGTCTAGAGGAGGAATCTCAATAGGGATTATAGTTTAGTGTGGATCCAAATTAATATATTATTAATTCTGCTGCACATAATCTTAAAATTCAGGGACATGTAACTTATAAGGATACCAGGAAGCGAAAACATACATGTGGATAACTGTCCATAGCATTTCGGGTGATGGCGATAAAGAGCATGAAATGAATAATTGAATAGAATAGTTCATGAACTAGAAAATGCATAAAGAGTTAAACTGTTATCATATCTCAAAAGAAATTGTAGCGGTCAAATCAGTGGTGGTGTCAGTCAATCAAAAGTATATTATTCATTTCCTCTCAAATTTTATTAAATAAAATGCTAGTGTGGAAATTTCTGTACAGCTGTCCCAGGTAAAAGATAGAGGTTGGTGTAGTTTGGATGGCTCAGTCAATAGATGTGTAGTTTTTGACACCGGAGTTAAATGTGTATTTTCATTCTACAGATGTTTTAAGTTTATGATTGGCTTATATATTATGTTTAATTAATTCACATAAATTATATTACTTAAAGTATCACAGATCAAATGTTGGCAGTCCTAGCTGTTATATCAAGTTTAAATATGAAAGGCCCACTACTTTTGCGAAACAATTTAATAAAAAATAATAATGTACGAAAATGTACATTATAATTAAACCAAATGCAGAATTCCCTGCGTAATCTTGTTAACAGTGAAGATTCATGTCACTGTTTTGCCTTCTGGTGCAGTGATTATCAACTGGCACAGGGTAATTAGGACGATGATCGGAAATGACCTACGTTATGAAAAATTAGCCTTTGATTTATTTGAATTAAATTGTTAAGAAGGTGATGGTAAGTGAAGTATTAACGATAAGTTAATAACTTTTGTGATTCTATAAAATTATCAATTTCATTTTATATTCCCATTTTAAAAATTAAAAGCTGTTTCGGAAAAGGTAGTGGCCCTTGATTGTACATGTAGCATGCAGAAACATGACAATAAATTATAAAACAATTGTGAAAATACCTCCTATATTTTTTATCTGGATTTAGTTACAGCTAAGGTGTTTATTTAAGTCTCTGTGTACAACTGTAAAACCAATGTCTGGTGATTGTCCTGCTGCGAAGAAAGCGAGAGTAGACATGAAGATCGGTACACACAATGGATCTTTTCATTGTGACGAGGTGTTAGCATGCTTTCTTCTCAGACAACTCCCGCAGTACAAAGATGCCCAGATTAAAAGGTAAGGAAATCAATAAAATAACTTGCTTACACACATGCATACAGTTATCTAACATCTAATGAGAATCAGATTTCTCCTAAAGGAAAGTCCTATTAACTAAGCTGACATGTTAAAATGAGTTTTATGCAAAAGGCCACTGAGACATTGTCACAATCCATTATTATATTTATCAAATTGTACATATTACCAAATGTGAAATGGTGTAAATACTAGAAAAAAATATTTCATTCCAAATTACAATTAAAAAAAAAACAAAAAAAAATAAAATAAAAAAAAAAAATGTGGCAGCTAGTGACTGCAGTTCAAACTCAAGTGTATATGACTAGAGCAGAAAAAACAAGGTGAGCAATTTAAAATATAAACTATGTAAAATGTTGGGGTCACACTTTCCGGCAAATGTAGGGCTACTTTTGGAAACATACCAGAGATCCCTGAAATATAGAATATTTTACATGAAATACAATTTTGGAAAATTCAGATCAATGTTTGTTCCAGAACACGTGACCCTGCTGTACTGGACACCTGTGATATTGTTGTGGACGTTGGAGGTGTGTTTGATCCAGAGAAAAACAAATTTGACCACCACCAAAGGTATGTAACTCATAGGTAAAACATCCTAAATGTCAGGGCAGAGCTTGGTTTAAATAGTGTCATGTTAAATGATAGGTAAAACATCCTTAATGTCGGGGCAGAGCTAGGTTTAAATAGTGTCATGCTAAATGGTAGGTAAAACATCCTTAATGTCAGGGCAGAGCTAGGTTTATATAGTGTCATGTTAAATGGTAGGTAAAACATCCTTAATGTCAGGGCAGAGCTTGGTTTAAATAGTGTGATGTTAAATGGTAGGTAAAACATCCTTAATGTCAGGGCAGAGCTTGGTTTAAATAGTGTGATGTTAAATGGTAGGTAAAACATCCTAAATGTCAGGGCAGAGCTAGGTTTAAATAGTGTCATGTTAAATGGTAGGTAAAACATCCTAAATGTCGGGGCAGAGCTTGGTTTAAATAGTGTCATGTTAAATGGTAGGTAAAACATCCTAAATGTCGGGCAGGAGCTAGGTGTTAAATAGTGTCATGTTAAATGGTAGGTAAAACATCCTAAATGTCAGGGACAGAGCTTGGTTTAAAATTAGTGTCATGTTAAATGGTAAGGTAAAACATCCTAAAATGTCAGGGCAGAGCTTGTTTTAAATGTGTCATTGTTAAATGGTAAGGTAAAAACATCCTAAAATTGGTCAGGGCAGAGGCTTGGTTTATAATAGTGTGATGTTAATGGTAGGTAAAACATCCTAAATGTCAGGGCAGAGCTTGGTTTAAATAGTGTGATGTTAAATGGTAGGTAAAACATCCTTAATGTCGGGGCAGAGCTAGGTTTAAAATAGTGTCCAATGTTAAATGGTAGGTAAAACAATCCTTAATGTCAGGGCAGAGCTTGGTTTTAAATAGTGTCATGTTAATGTAGGTAAACAATCCTTAATGTCAGGGCAGAGCTTTGGTTAAATAGTGTCATGTTAAATGGTAGGTAACATCCTAAATGTCAGGGGCAGAGCCTTGGTTTAAATAGTGTCATGTTAAATGGTAGGTAAAACATCCTAAATGTCAGGGCAGAGCTTGGTTTAAATAGTGTGGATGTTATAATGGTAGGTAATACATCCTAAATGTCAAGTCCAGAGCTTGGTTTTAATGAGTGTGATTGTTAAATGGTAGGTAAAACATCTCTTAATGTCAGGGCAGAGCTTGGTTTAAATAGTGTGAATGTTAAATGGTAGGTAAAAACATCCTTAATGTCAGGGCAGAGCTTGGTTTTAAATAGTGTCATGTTTAATGGTAGGTAAAAACATCCTAAAATGTCCAGGCGCAGAGCTTGGTTAAATAGTGTCATGTTTAATGGTAGGTAAAACATCCTAAATGTCAGGGCAGAGCTTGGTTTAAATAGTGTCATGTTAAATGGTAGGTAAAACATCCTAAATGTCAGGGCAGAGCTTGGTTTAAATAGTGTCATGTTAAATGGTAGGTAAAACATCCTAAATGTCAGGGCAGAGCTAGGTTTAAATAGTGTCATGTTAAATGGTAGGTAAAACATCCTAAATGTCAAGGCAGAGCTTGGTTTAAATAGTGTCATGTTTAATGGTAGGTAAAACATCCTTAATGTCAAGTCAGAGCTTGGTTTAAATAGTGTGATGTTAACTGGTAGGTAAAACATCCTTATGTCAGGGCAGAGCTTGGTTTAATAGTGTGATGTAAATGGTAGGTAAAACATCCATTAATGTCAGGGCAGAGCTTGGTTTAAATAGTGGTTGATGTTAAATGGTAGGTAAACATCCTAAATGTCAGGGCAGAGCTAGGGTTTAATAGTGTGCATGTTTAATGGTAGGTAAAACATCCTTAATGTCGGGCACCTTGTTTAAGTGTCATGTTAATGGTAGGTAAAACATCCTAAATGGCAGGCAGAGCTAGGTTTTAAATAGTGTCATGTTTAAATGGTTAGGTAAACATCCTAAATGTCAGGGCAGAGCTAGGTTTAAATAGTGTCATGTTAATGGTAGGTAAAACATCCTTAATGTCAGGGCAGAGCTTGGTTTAAATAGTGTCATGTTTAAATGGTAGGTTAAAACATCCTTAATGTCAGGGCAGAGCTTGGTTTAAATAGGTGTCATGTTAAATGGTGGTAAAACATCCTAAATGTCAGGGCAGAGCTAAGGTTTAAAATAGTGTCAAATGTTAAATGGTAGGTAAAACAGTCATAAATGTCAGGGCAGAGCTTGGTTTAAATAGTTGTCATGTTTAAATGGTAGGTAAAACATCCTTAATGTCAGGGCAGAGCTTGGTTTAAATAGTGTCATGTTAAATGGTAGGTAAAACATCCTTAATGTCAGGGCAGAGCTTGGTTTAAATAGTGTGATGTTAAATGGTAGGTAAAACATCCTTAATGTCAGGGCAGAGCTTGGTTTAAATAGTGTCATGTTAAATGTAGGTAAACATCCTAAATGTCAGGGGCAGAGCTTGGTTTAATAGTGTCATGTTTAAATGGTAGGTAAAACATCCTTAAATGTCAGGGCAGTAGGTTTTAAATAGTGGTCATGTTTTAAATGGTAGGTAAAACATCCTTAATGTCAGGGCAGAGCTTGGTTTGAAATAGTGTCATGTTAAATGGTAGGGTAACATCCTTAAATGTCAGGGCAGAGGCTAGGTTTAAATAGTGTAATGTTTAATGGAAATTAGATAATAGATCTAATGTCTCCAAGTCTATTAACAGATGGGGTTTTCAAGAGATTTCAAAATGGCCTAATTTTAGCCCCAATCTGAATACACTGTGAGTATTATACGAGGAAACGTAGCATGACTCACTCTAAAGTTATAAGAACTCTTTGAAAAATAAAACTTCTACATGAAAATTACATAACTTTATCTTGAAGTTAACTTTGTTGTTAGACTATTTTAAGTCAGTATCATTTATTCTGGAAGCTGTCTTGTTTTTTTAATCAGTTTCTAAAAATAATTATCAGTAACAGCATTCTGACATAGTAACATTAGTCTACAGTACTCAACATGCTCCTAAAATTTAATTTATGAATCAATACATTGTCAGGAGTTTTATGTATCATGTATATACTATCTCATGTTACATTGATTATGAAGTCAATATTTTATACAGGAAGTTTCAAGAAAACAATGAACAGTTTTAAAATCCAAGAAACCGTTGGACCACCCAACTAAGCAGTGCTGGACTTGTATACCTCCACTTCGGAACGGCAGGTGTTGATGCAAATCATGGAGCTGAAATAACGGAGGACCCCGTTCTGGATATAATATATGACAACAGTGTATGAGAACTCGTTTATAGAGGAGATTTTGAATTGTATTATATATGTGTGGACCAGTACGACGGGGACGCTAGGTAAAGTGTAGACAATGGGTGTGGACCAGTACGACAGGGACACTAGGTAAGAACAATATAAGGAAAATATAGGCCAATGGCTTTGCAATTGATTCCCTTTGATCACCCTCTGTACCATTTCCACGCTCGCCGCACCTGGACACTTCATCATTGTGCGCCATGAATGTCATGTCAGGTCCATCTCCCTGAGTCTGCTGTATCTCCTCCAGAAACACCTATACTTCTGGAGGATTGCCAATCTCGCCTACCACTGATACCATCAGAGGCTTCGAAACTCTGCTCTTTTTTACGATCCGGGTCAGGAGTACCGTCATGCCGTCATGTGCTTTAGGTTGTTTTTAGGACTATACTCTGATGAAATGACCAGGATATAATCTTACAAACAGGACTAAACTGTAAAGTTTCATTTTCTGATCGGTTTCGAATACGATTTTGTGAAAGCGCGGCGCAAAAAACTTACTTTTAACGTTATAACTAATAAACAAAATGCACTACTGCTTTCTCGAATTCCTGACTTTTCAAAATAACACAGGTAAAACTTGATCATTTTCCATGCTTTCTCAAAAATCATATTGAATCCATATCTAATCCGCGGCGCCAATTGGTCCTAGAATCCAAACACCCATGCCTAGACTAATGTCTTAAACTTCTCTTATCTGATGCACAAAATCATCGACCCTGTTTAAAATGACTGTACTTACAAAGTAGTTCAGCAACGGGAACAACTGCCCTAACAACGCGGTGACCGATCCCCCTTTAGCCCAACAGACAAAAGATAGGAGTTTTCCATTCTTTAATGTTATATTTGGTTAGGTGCGTGATCTTATTAAAATTTTGGCTAATGATTTTCAGCTATATAGCAAAGGACTTTTGTCTTGTTTTTATTGTTTTTCAGTAAAATAACATCAATAATACTCTTCCATTTTCTTAACATGGTGACTTGAATGATAATTCAAGGCAATTACAAAAAGATTCGTTTATCTTCACCACAGCTACCTCTATATATACTGTCGCTCTGTGTACTTGTGCAATGAATACCTCCTGCCCCATCTGCAAGCCAAAAAATGCTCAGTCAGTTTGTCCTTCCATGTCACTAGGTTTGACAGCAAGGACAGTCTTTATAAAACCTTTATTAAGATTATGAGCAGCAAGTTTAAATGACAGACTTGTATTTAATATCCCTCTATAAGTGTATCAATAATTTATATACCATTTCGGTATAATCGGAGTTCGACATCCTCAAACCCCAACCTGAACCGAGCGCGGACCGCTCGCCGCGGATGAGGTGTTAAATAGTTGATTTCAAATCTTAAGGAATAGTTAGTTGTAATGGGTTTGTTTTCTGAAGAATTGTATTAAGTTTAAAGATTACATTGTTTAGGTTCATGCTGACCCCGAGAGGGGCAGGTATGAACCTTATAAGTCATCATGTTTCGTCCGTACGGTCGAGGGGTTCGCCGGTCCAGCCGTGCCGCCCCCAGTCCGCCCGTGCGCCCCGCATGCGCCGTCCGTCCTGCGTTAACTTTTCACAAATTTTGAACTTCTTCCTCAAAGTTTTGAACCAGTGGGATTGAGCTGAAAACATTTACCTGAATATTGATCCTGAGATGGTCCCGACAAACGTTGTTGTTACTTATTCGGGTCGATCCGAAATCCAAGGATGGCCCGCCCACACCGCCACATGAAAACACATTTTGAACTTCTTCCTGCAAGTATCTACACTCCGTGCGCATTTGGCTGTAACTTGCATGAAATTGAATCCTGATTCATGGTCCCGACAAAGTGTTGTTTATTTCTCGGCGTCGATCGAAATCCAAGATGGCCGCCACAGGCGGCCATCTTGAAACACATTTATGAACTTTCTTCTCAAGTCTAACCGCATGCTGATTTGGCTGAAACTTGCCATTGAAATTGATTCCTGACAAGGATCCGGGACAAAGTGTTGTCTATTTTCGGTCCGCATCTTTGAACACATTTCAAACTTCCTTCTCAAGATTCTTACCCGGCGTGCGATTTTCGCTGAAACTTGCATGAAATGATCCTGACCATGGTCCCCGACAAAGTGTTGTTTTATTCGGTGGTCGATCCGAAATCCAAGATGGCCGCCACAGGCGGCCATCTTGAAAAACACATTTTGAACTTTTCTCCAAGTTCTACTGAGTGCAGATTTAGGCTGAAAGCTTGGCATGAAATGATGCCTGACATGGTCCACCGACCAAAGTTGTTGTTATTTTTCAGGGTCGCATCCGAAATCCCATTATGGCCGCCACCAGCCGCCATGCTTGACAACATACATTTGAACCTTCTCTCCACCAGTCCTCACCCAGGTCGCCTCTTCCGAGGCTGCAAACTTGCGCATCAAATGATCCCCGACCATCGGCTCCCGACAATTAGTGTTTGGTATTTTTCGGGTTCGATCCGAAATCTCCACACGCCTAAAGTGGCGTTCGCCACAGCTCGCCCATCTTGATAAACACATTTTGAAATTTATTCTCCAACGTTCAACACCTTCCGCCCCCTTGCGATTTTGGCTTGAAACTTGTATGAATATGATACCTGACATTTGGGTCCCGGACAAAGTGTGTTGTTATTTTTTTACAGGTTCAAGTTTCCGTTAAATCCAAGCCATTGCACCAGGCACATCTGCCATATGAAAACAACCACTTTTGAACTCTCTTCTTCAAGTTTTACTGGTTTCGATTTGGCTGAAACTTGCATGAAATGATTCCTGGACATCGGTCCCGGCGACAAAGTGTTGTTATTTTTCGGGGTCGATTTCCCGAAAATCCAAAAGAGCCGCCTTACTAAGCCGCCATCTTGAAAAAAACAACATTTTGACTTTCTTCTTCTTTAAGTTCTTGCCTATTTTGTGATTTGGCTGAAAACTTGCCTGAGATTGAATCCTACAATT